>CAUYUJ010012703.1:15000-105000 GCA_963575745.1 Prorocentrum cordatum
GGCGAGGAGGTGGCGCACGCCACGGAACCAGCACAATCACTGAAAACTTCAAGCGGCCCACCTTCGCCCCCGTCACACGGGGGTTCACTAAACCTAGCCAGCATGTGAAACGAGCGACCCCCCCCGCCCCGCGCCCACTGGCTAGGCCCCCGCCCTCGAGGAACCACCCCATACATACAGGCAACAAAGTTGCCCCCGTTGCCCGCCCACCTGGACGGCAGACCACCCCGCTCTCATGCAGGCTCCGAATCTCGCGTGAAACGCGGAACCATCCACAAACTTGCCCCCCCCCCCCCCCCCAACAGCGCCTGCCTGGCAAAGCACCGACAAAGCGAACCCAATCCTCCTCGGGAACTTCTGGCCTTCCAAAACAGCGCCCGGGGGTCGGGGGACAGACACCTGGAAAACAGCTCCGCCTCCTCCCCCCCAGGCCCGGCAACTTTCCAGGCTGCCTGCCGAAGGCTAGTGGGAAGGTCGGTCCTGCGCAGCTCGGCCGAGCAGGGACATTAAAACGCACGGTGGAACAGCGCGCCCCTGCAGCCGCACAAGAAACACTTATCAGCAACCGATTTTTCATACTTGGCTAACCTCGCCCGGGGCCAGCGGGTGCCCGAAACGAAGCTACGAGCGAGATGCCACATATGCCGAGAAAGGCCTTCATCAGCCTTGCCGTGCAGAATCCTATCCAGAAGCCTCCAGCGCAGCTCTGAAACCCACGCCCCAAACTTTTGCATCGCCTGGCTGCCGGCAGCCACCGAGGCCATGCGCCAGGCAACCTCGACCGCACGCCCATGGGGAGGAACCTTCAAATCAACTTCTCCCCCAGGCCCGATCAGCCCAGCGGCAGAGGCCATGCCCCCTCCAACACGAGCGAGGGCCAGGAGGAGGGCTTGGGCGGGATTGGTGCAATTGCCCCATGGAGCCTTCTGCCTGAGAATCGCACGACCCCCCTCCAGCACCGCCTCCAGGACCCTTTCAGACGGCAAAGAAGTCTCCAAGCAGGCAGCCCAAGTTTTAACAACCTCTCCCGCGTGGATGCGCAAAGGGCCCCTCCAGAACCCACGGCGCACGGTCTTAATTCGGAGCCCGACGCCGGCTCCCGCAGGGGCCTCCCTTCAAACTTCAGAGCCGCAACCCTCAGGCCGCTGAGTTTCCCATCCGCTATTCCTGCCACCGCTGAGCCCCATATGGCAGCCGCTTTGGGCGAGCAACGAACGACCTTCTCAACCTTGGCGCCCGCGGCTCTCAGGGCGTGGACCCGATCCGCCGACTTCTGAGCTTTCTCCAGACGCTTGTTTTGCTCCACGACACTGCGCAGCACGCCTGACGACCCGTCCCCCCGCAGGCAGCGCAGGCCCCTGGCGCGAGCGAGCTCGCCCTCCCAGGACGAGGCGAGGATGCTGGCGAGCTCGGCCGGCGTCTCCAGTGAGCCAGCCCGTCTTGTCCCAGTTGGCCTGCAGCTTGCGCTCGGAGAGTCCGTCGACCAGAAACCGAAGAGCAGCGGGAAGTTGCTCTCCAACCAGTCGCACTGCGCCGAGTGCTTGCAGCATCTGATCGTCAACAAGCGACTGCGCCCGCACCAGGGGATAACGCCGCACTTGCTCCATCAACACAGTGCGAGCTATCAGCTTCGCCAAGCCGAGCGCTCAGCTGCATCCTGCTGCAATCGCGCCGCCGGAATACATCACAGCGGAACGCGCTCCAAGATACCGCGCCCTACGCCCGAGCCTGCACGCGCAGCAGAGAGCCATTATCAACGCCAGGGGAAAGCGAGTCGCTTTCGCCCCCCGCAGAAGAATGTCGCGGGACACGCGCTCGTAATACTCGCTGAGGCCCAGCGCCGCAGTGCCAGAAGCCACGCCGCCCACCTGCATGCAGCACGCCGCCGCCAGGTTGTGTACATGCCCAGCGCGATCGCATGTCCTGCCGAAACCTCCCCAGTAGAAGTCGCTCTCTAGCCGCCGTTCCCACTGCGCCACCAGCGGTTGCCTGAGGCGAACCCATAGCCGCAGCCACAGGCACTTGAGCACTATCGGTCGCACACCTCCCCCAGGAGGGGGCTCGGGCAGGAACGAGATCAGCATGAGGAAGAGGCGCATGTCGATAGGGCCCCTCTCCCATGCGCGCAGCACGTCCAGGAACCTCAACTGATAGCTGCTCGGCAACCATCGCAGCTGCCTGGGATGCATATTATCCCGGCCAAGGCCCGCCCTGTCGCTGCGGGTGTCAACCACTTGTCGCAAGTCCTGCAGCTTGAGCCTCGGCAATATGGCAGCGTCGAACTCCTCCCACGCCCAGGTGCAGGGATGGACCCCATCATGCCGAAGCTCATGCTACCACGGTGGGCCCACTGCTGCATGAGCTTCTCCACGGCCGCGCCCCCTCCGAGAGGCGCGCATTGCTCCCGCTCGTCATCCAGCACCTCGAACACCGAAGGTTGGACCTGCATGTCCCGCTGCCGCAGCTTCACCAGGTGCTCGTCGTGCGCCTCCAGCATGTAGCCAGCTGCCGCCGCGCTGTCTGTCCTCAGAACAGCGACCACCTTGCTGATGGACATCTTCGTCAGAGCCCCTGACGACGGCCACCAGCCCTCTTCAAGCACGAAGCCCTCCATGACCTGCAACTGGCGGTTCAGGCGCGAGAACCTGGGCCAGCCTTGCTCCAGCATGTAGGCCTTCTGTTGGGCAGCACGCCTCGCTGCCGATGCGAGACATGCCATGCGCCTGAACTCAAGCGAAGATCCGGCCTTAAAACTGTCGACTCCACTCCTGCGCCATGGGGACTCGCTTAAGCGTTCGCCCTGCAGCGCGACCGCGCCGCCTCTCGTAGACGTCGCGCAGCTGGCAGAGGTAGTCCTCCGCGCGCAGGAACCAGCTCTCAACTGCCTCCTGGATGTCCCACGGCTCCGTGCCTGACGACCAAAACCATTCATCATCCTCAACCTCACGCGGCGCAGGTCGCACTGGCGGTGGAATATGAAAAGGAAACCCTTTCAGGTCCATCAGCGGCAGACACTGTGGCCCTCGCATGAAGCCATCCGAGCTCGAGCAGAACTGGCGCGCGCACAGATCGGCGCGCCCAGCGCCCTTTGCACCTCGAGGCCCAAGCCCGCGAGTACCTTTGAGCAGGTAAAGACATCCAGATTCCTGTTGCCGCGAGTAGGGTCATCTGCGGCTGCAATGGCATCTCTAGCTCGCCGAGCCCACTCACGCAGATCCTGCGGCACAAGATTCCAATCGCCGCCAGCTACCCATGGCCCTGGGAGCAGGGACACAAGCTGCACCAGACCGCCAAAGAATGATAAGTTCGGCTCTGTCATGCCGATCTTGGTCGTCAGGTACACCGAAATGACGTAGACTGGCACTGTGAGCCCTGCGCTGATGGCCGCAATCAGACATCTACTGGCAGGGAGGCCCCGCCGAAGAGAGGCAGGCACATTGCGCCCAAACACAGGAACGCACGACGAGATAGCCACACCAGCTGATGACTCAGTCGCACCTTCACCTGCGCTGTCTGCTTTACCAATCATAAGTTGCCCTCCAGACATGTCACTCGCAACCCCTCTTGGCCGAGCTGAGCTGCTTATCAACCTTGAGCCGATGCTCCTGAAACACATGAACGTTGGGCGCCCTTCTGTCTGCATCAGCCTCCGCATACCATGCGAACCAATCTTGAGCCCTGGACCAGGAAGCGACGTTGGCCGACAATGCCCAGGTCCCAGCCGTTTTTCGTAAGCTGCTTCGAGCGCCAGCGGGGGCGAGAGGCCCACTTGCTTCGGGAAAGCGAACTTGGCGAGTTCAGACTGCGCGCCTCCTCCGCTAGGGCCCCGACGTTGAAGCCCGAGCATTCTTCGCGGGCATGATGCACTCCTGGAACCGCTTGAGCTGCTTGCGATCCTCAGGCTTGGAGTGGTCACCTCTGTGAACCCAGCTGCTTGGAGACGCGCGGGCAAGCCAGGGTCGCCCCAGTCAAACTGCCAGGCATCATCACGATCGCCTGCAGCACCGCCCAGACTGCCAGCAGGACCACCACCGCCCGCTGAATGTTGAGCCGCTGCTGCTGCCTCCGCCGCGGCCTGCTGCTCCTGCTGCTTGGCCTGCTCAGCAAGCTTGGACTCGATGGCGATGCTCTCCTCGTCCAGGGCCGCGCTGAAGACCGTGAGCGGGGCAGCCAGCCCCACCAAGTGCTTGGAGCCTTCGAGCTTGCAGAGGACCTCTTGCATGAGACCGAGAAGCTCGCTGGCGGTGACGACGCCACTCTTGCCCTCCGCCACCTTCCCAAGGACGGGGACGGCACTGGCAAGATCCTTCTTCGTAGTGACCGCGCTGATATCCGCCAGCGCCTCGCGATGTTGCTTCTGATGTTCCAGCTCCTGGTCCAGCTCCGCTTGCTTGGCCGCCAGCGCCTCGCGCGCTTGCAGCACCCGCTCCGAAGCCTTCTCGAGCTGCTTCTGCTTATTGGCCCTGCGAAGGTGCAAGTCTTGAATGGTATGATTCGACAAATCCGCCCTCGCAACGCCCATCTCATCATCAACTTCGACGGGGACTAGCGTAGCTTGAGCCTGTCCTGCCGACATGCCGTGTTTGGACCGGTTGGCAAGCAGTTCCTGCTGGAGCTCTCGCCGCGCCTGCAACAGCGCCTCCTCCTTGTGCGAAGCCGTCTTGCTGGTGGACGAGGAGGGCCCTTTGCTCCAGCTGCCTCCAGGCTTCGGCGGCTTCGCCGTGGACGGCTCCCGAGCCCCATGCTCTGCAATTGCATCGAGGACCAAGGGCGGCGCACTGCCACGAGAGCGCCAGCCACGATTCTTGTGCCCCTCCGCACCTGCCATTGCACTTCCACTGGCGGAGCGGCGAGGGGCTGGGTGTCATACACTCTGGCTCGTGACAGATGTGCCACTTCCAATCGCGCTGCCACAAAGGTTTGTAACCTGGAAATGGCTGAGACTCGGAGGAGGAGGAGGAAGAGGAAAAGGAGGAGGAAGAGGAAAAGGAGGAGGAGGCGGAAGAGGAGGAGGAGGAGGAGGAAGAGGAGGAGGAGGAGGAGGAGAAAGGAGGAGGAGGAGGAGGAGGAGGCGGAGGAGGAGGCGGGGGGGGGGGGGGGGCGCAGAGGCAGGGGGACGGATGACTGCCGACTCGGTCAGCACCGCCGGCCCCGCCCACCGGAGGCTCCGGGCTGCCCCTTGCACCTGGACACGCGCGCGCGCGCCGGGCCCTCGACCGGCCGCCCGGGCTCTCCACCGGGCTGGTCTCCGCGCCGTCGGCGCTGGCGTGCGGGGGCGGGGGGGGGGAGGAGGAGGAGGAGGAGGAGGAGGAGGAGGAGGAGGAGGAGGAGGAGGAGGAGGAGGAGGAGGAGGAGGAGGAGGAGGAGGAGGAGGAGGAGGAGGAGGAGGAGGAGGAGGAGGAGGAGGAGGAGGAGGAGGAGGAGGAGGAGGAGGAGGAGGAGGAGGAGGAGGAGGAGGAGGAGGAGGAGGAGGAGGAGGAGGAGGAGGAGGAGGAGAGGAGAGGAGGAGGAGGAGGAGGAGGAGGAGGAGGAGGAGGAGGAGGAGGAGGAGGAGGAGGAGGAGAAGGAGGAGGAGGAGGAGGAGGAGGAGAAGGAGGAGGAGAGAGGAGGAGAAAGAGGAGGAGGAGGAGGACCAGCGTAAACCCAAGACTCATCAACGAGATTGCAATCTACCCTTCCTCCAAGTTCCATCTTCATAGGCTCCTACACGGATTGATTTCCACTGGGGGATATGCCCCGTGGGAAAACAACCTTCTGAAAATCTGGAATTGTGCCACAGCACCACTCCTGGGACTTCAACGCCGCGAATGCCCGTTACTGTTGCGTCTTTGCGATCCTGAACCGTGCCAGAACACCATTCCTGGGACTTCAACACCTCAAATCAACATGACTGGACATCGTGCCAAAACAATGTTTGGTACGTTAAACATGAGAATCCGTGAAACTGCTGCAAACTCTTAAAACGAATGCGCGCAGCGCTGAAGCGAGACCCAAAAATCGAACAGGAACCGCCCTCCATCCATGAAACTATTGCACGCTTTCAGAGCGAACGTACGGGGCGCTAAGGCGAGAACAGCATTTTGAAAAAGGCCGCCCTCCATCCGTGAAACTCATGCATACTTTGAGAGCGAATGTGCGCCGCGCTAAGGCGAGAGCCACATGTTGAAACCGGACCGCTCTCCATGCGTGAAACTGTTGTGCATTTCAAGCTTCAGGATCATAATTTGTGAGGAAGTCTGCAAAGAAACGCCTGGCCCGCCCTTTCGGCCGACCTCCGGCTGCGATAGGGAGTAATTATCTATAAGGAAATGGAATGGAGGAGGAGGACGAGGAGGAGGAGGAGGAGGACGAGGAGGAGGAGGAGGAGGCAGAGGAGGAGGAAGAGGAGGAGGAGAAGGGAGGGGTGAGGAGGGAGGAGGAGGAGGAGGAGGAGGAGGAGGAGGAGGAGGAGGAGGAGGTGGAGGTGGAGGAGGAGGAGAAAAAGAGAGGAGGACGAGGAGGCGGAGGAGGGAAACGGAGAAGGAGGAGGAGGAGGGGGAGCCCTCCTCGTCCTCATCATCATCATCATCATCACCACCACAACCATCACAACCACCATCACCATGCTCATCATCATCATCATCATCATAATCATCATCATCATCATCATAATCAACATCATCAGCATCATCATATTCTTCGCCGTCAACATGATAAACATAATAATCATCAGCAACATCATCACCAACGGCATCATCATCATCAGCAGCAGCATCATCATCACCATCCGCATCGTCATCATCAACGGCATCTCCATCATGATCATCATCATAATCATCCTATATTCATCATCACCGTTATCACAATCACAATAGGCAACATCATCACCAACGGCATCATCATCATCATCATCATCATCGTCATCATCAATGCCATCATCATCATCATCATCATCATCATCATCAGCATCAGCATCTTCATCAGCATCATCATCCTCATCCTAATCCTCGTCATCATCATCATTATCATCATCATCATCATCATCATCATCATCATCATCATCATCGTGATCAGCAACAACATCATCATCATCATCATCATCATCATCTGCATCAGCATCTTCATCAGCATCATCATCCTCATCCTAATCCTCGTCATCATCATCATTATCATCATCAGCATCATCATCATCATCATCATCATAATCAGCATCATCATCATCATCATCATCATCATCATCATCATCATCATCATCATCATCATCATCTACCCCTTCTCCTGCTAGAGAACTCATCCTTGTCGCACTCCGAGGCCGGCCGAAAGGGCGGGCCGGGCGTGTCGCCTGACACTTCCGAATCATTTATGATCCTGGAGCTTGACATTTGCAAGAGTTTCACGGATGCAGGGCGGGTCGCTTTCAAAACGTGACTCTCGCCCTAGCGCCGCGCACATTCGTCTTAAGCAAGAGCTTCACGGATGGAGGGTTGGTGCCTCGCACAGTCATCTTTACAAGTTTGCGAGAGTTTCACGGATGGAGGGCGGGCCGTTTTCCAAATGTGGCTCCTGCCTTGGCGCCGCGCACATTCGTACTGTATAAAAGCGTGCAGGAGCTCCATGGATGGAGGGCGGTCCGTTTTCAAGATGAGACTCTTGCTTGAGCGCCGCGCACCTTCGTCCTACGAGTTTGAAACAGTTTCAAAGATTCGCATGATTAACGTCCCAGAAATGGTGTTTCGGCACGGTGGCGGAATGTCAGTGCGCAACAGTCACGTTGATTCGCGGTGTTGAAATCCAAGGAATGGCGTTCTGGCACGAGTCAGGACCATCAAGACGAAACCGTAATGGTGATTCGCGGCGCTGGAGTCCAAGGAATGGTGTCCTGGCACAATTCTAAATTTTCAAACGGTTGCCTTCCAAGGAAGCACTTCCATCAGTGACAACGAATCCTTGTTGGGGCCTGTGAAGCGGGACCTTGGAGGGAGGGTGGAAGAGTCATGGCTTTACACGGGTCCTCTTCATCCTCCTCATCCTCATCCTCATCCTCATCTTCATCCTCATCCTCATCCTCATCATCATCATCATCATCTTCATCAGCATCCACATCATCATCCTCATCCTCCTCATCATCGTCGCCATCATCCTCATGCTCGTCATCCTCATCACCACCATCATATTCATCATCATCGTCATCCTCCTCCTCCTCATCCTCCTCCTCCTCCTCATCATCATCATCATCATCATCATCATCATCATAGTCATCATCATCAACATCATCATCGTCGTTAGCATCATCAGCATCGTCACCAGCATCAGCATCATCACTATCATTATAGTCTTCATCAACATCGTCATCGGCATCTTCATCAGCATCAGCATAATCGCGATGATGATGATCAGAATCATCATCATTAGCAGCAGCATCCTCATCATCATCATCATCATCATCATCATCATCATCATCATCATCATTATCATCATGGTCAGCATCGTCAGCATCAGCATCGGCATCAGTATCGTCATCAGCAGCAGCAGCATCATCGTATTCCTCGGCACCGTCGTCATCATCAGCAGCAACAGTATCATCAACATCAAGATCATCATCATTGTCATCATCATCAGCATCTGCATCAGTATCAGCATCAGCATCATCATCAGCATCAGCATCGGCATCGCCATCACCATCGTCATCATCATCATCAGCAGCAGCAGCATCATCATCATCGGCATCCTCATCACCCCCACCACATCCGTCTTCATCATCATCACCACCATTATCACTATCATTATCATCAGCATCCTCATTCTCATCCCCATCCTCCTCTTCCTCTTCATCCTCCTCATCCCCCTCATCCTCATCCTCATCCTCATCATCCCGCTCCCTCCCCCTCCCTCCTACTCCCCACCCCTCCCTGCTATTCTCTCCCTCCCTTCGTCCCTCCCGCCTCATCCTCCTCCCCCTCTCTCCTCCAGCCGCGGGGTTCGAGGTTCAAGGACCGAGGTTCGAGGATGAAGCGTCGAAAAGCTCGAAAGCTTCTCGCGCTTCTTTGGCTTCCTGGGTCGGAACGCACCTCGGGGCGGGCCTGTGGGTCGACTTGTGACGCCCCGGGCCCAGACCCCCTCGCGTGGTGCAGGTGAAGGGTCGGTCCTGGGGGGAGGGGGAGGGACCCCAAATCGGGGGTCTGGAGATGAGTGGGACTGCCCGAGCAGAGACCGACGCCAATGGCTCTTATCCGGGTCAAATGGAAGCGATTGTGAGAGCGCTGCTCCAGCTTCATCTGGCACTAAGCCTCTAAACTGTGCGTTAAGATGTGCAGATTTTGGCCTAGAAAACGCGCAGACAAAAGCCTGCCCCGGCCCAGAGAGAAGCTCGAATAATGCACTGACGCGTTTGCAAGAGAGGTCTGAAGAACTGTTAGTGTTTGGAAGCACCCTGCTGAGATCTGCGAACCTGATTTGCGATACGGGCCCGCGCGACACTCACCTTTGATGTGAAATGCAAAACAAACCCTTGAAACAACAGAAGTCATAAGAACCATGGCGAAGGGACTGCATCACAAAAGGGCCAGGACAGTTGTCCAACATCCTGGCGCCCGAAACTCAAGAGATCCCGAATGCAAAAAGCATGTCAGGCAGGATGTGCGTAGGCTTAAGATGGTCAAAGAATGCTCGAAAACTGCCTGGCGGTTGCCCGAAACCGAACTGGTTCACCATCATTCGTCTGACTTGTTCGACGGGTGACTTTTGCTATAGCCTTGCACTGTGCCCAGTGGTGGTTCACACAATTGGTGGACGTAGCACTCAGGACCTGCGTGCTTATCGAAGTACCTGTTTGGGCCAACCTGATAACTGCGCATGGTTCGTCCTCGGTATCACCTACGCGGCAACCGCCTAGATCGCGTGCACATTATAGAAAAGTTGGAGATTAATAAGACGCCAATATACCTGTTCTGCTCGCCTGCGGATATGTGAATGCGGACCGTGGTTTTCGCACGCAGAAATCACGACCCTTCCTTGGATGGGAGTATGCCGATATTGTCCCTGGTACTCACTTCAGACTGCTCCTGCTGCCGATGACCTATATAGGCTGGCCTGACACCCAACGTTGTCTTTAGCACGTTACCCTTTCCCATGAGCTTCTACACCACGAACAGCAAAGAGTAACTTCTCATCCGACTCGTAAGTGAAAATCCGCTACCGTGCCAGCAACACGTTGGGGCGCATCAGAGAGCTCCTCTTTTGTCACCCGGAATTTCTGTGGTCTCTCTATGGCCGACCTCAGAAAACCGTCCCCCTGAGCTTGCTCTGAGGAGCCCCTGTCGGCCTGCAGACAGCTCCAAGAGAGGCGAAGAGCGCCCCAAGAAGGCCGCAAGAAGATCCTCAAGACAATCGAAAGACCGCTGAACGAGCCCCCACAAGTTACAAGATCTGTGAAAGATGCCCTAAGAGGCTGCAAGAAGCCTCCAAGAAGCGCAGGCCTCCAGCGAGACCATCAGAGGCGAAAAGCATAGGGAAACTGCAGAAGAAAAAAACATTGCTTTCGATTCCAAGGAGTTTCGGCTTCAGGTCGCCTCGGGAAAGCTTCAGAGGGCGTCCAGAAGCTCACAGAGCGGCCCAAGATGGCCACAAGAGCGCCCTAAGACAGGGACACACGACGCCACAAAATACCCCAAGAGGGCTCCAAGATTGCCCAATAGCTTCCAAAAGCTTCAATCGATCGATCCCCATCAACGCCATTGGCCAGATGCGCGCATGAGTTCATCAATTTGCAAGGCCTGGCGCATGGACGGGTAGGACATGCTGAGATCCTGAACACACTCTCATCGCTCAGTTCCTTCACAAGCTATGGTATGAGAAAGTGGGTAAATGGCACGAACAGCTACGAAGGCGCAAAGCCTTATGTTTTGGCAGGCGGGTGGGTTTGATGCACTGTCTGGAGAGTCACAAAACAACTTTCGTTCATTCTAAAAAACAATACGGGCCGGTCGCCGGACATGACCGAATCCGGGCGGGGCATGCACAGTGTTTCCATATTTTCTTCGCGGGAAGTCCATCCTACATATGAGAGCATACCACTCAGTGCGCAATCAGAGCTGGCCAAGACACTTCCCCGTATGAACTGTAACATTCAGTCGAAACGCTCTGACCCAGCGCTGCAACCTACGAAGGAATGATACAGCGAGGGCCACGCGCGCACTCGCGTTTCAAAATCATTGCAGAACGTAGCATTGTTGAAAATCATAACATGCTGAAATTATTCAAACCATACGTTTCTCAAGCCTGATGACGGGCCCAACTTTACGCAGCTGCGCATAACGCGGGGCGCGGTCCTCTCTTCATATGGTGCGCACCGCTTATTCCACTCTACCCTAACCGTGTCCTGAGGGACTACACTACTACACTGTTCTACGTGCCTTATACATATATATATAGACAAACATACATATACATACTGGTCTACCTATCTCTACTGCTGTACTGCTCGTCTGATCTGTTATGTCTCTAATGCATAGATGCCGCTCTACTTCGATAGGAATGATCAGGCTAGATCCCACCCGCCCACACGCAGGCGCAGCCAGTATGAGCAGCCTGAACGCGCAATCTGGACAAGTCCTGTCCTGCGACTGGGGGGGTCACACGAACAAATTCATAAAGCCACTGGAAGACAAGCGATCAGAAGTTGACCTGACGCTCAACACCGAGCGGCTTTCTGGAAGACCGCACCGCCAGATCGCCCGTCGCCGTGCTGCTTGAACCGCGGCCCGCCCAGTTGCCAGACGAGCATTGGCGGAGGGCTGTGCCGGCACGCCGAGCCCGGCGGCGGCGCGGGGTCGCCGCCGGCTCGGGCCGCGTCGTTCCCTGCGGAGGGCCCGGGTGCCTTGGCCCGGACCTCGACATCTGCGTCCTGCTCCGGGTCCGCGTCGCCGATCTGGGCGCGGTGCCGCTCGCAGGAGGCCTGCAACCACCTGGGCGACGAAAAATGACACGGGCCTTACGCGAGACGGCATAGCGACCTGACGCGGTGGCTTACGCGGGCCGCCAGCTGAGCCGCGTGCGGCTTGCACATGTTGGCGGGGCCTGAGCACGCTCGTCTGCAGGCCTGGCGGCCGCATGGGCCTAAGCTCTGACCAGGCTCGAGACGGGAACCCCGGCACCAAGCCCTCCGCGCCTGCCACCGGCCGTCGTCGGCACGCATCCGAGCTCCTCCAGGTCTTTGACGGCCATGGGCAGCACGACGCCTGCCGGCGGCAGGACACCGGCTGCTGCCCCGACCTTGTGATTCGGCTCTCGCAGTCCCCCCCTCTCTCTCTCTCCTTCTGTGTGCTTCCCCCTCGCTATCCCCACAGGGAAGGAGCCTCAAGTCAGGAATCGGACAGCCAGTGGCTGCCCCACGGAAAGTTCTTGTCCACCGGTGGCCCCAGGTGGGACCCACAGAAGATCTGGGGCACCTGGCACCCTGAAGATTTCTCAGAACAAGATGTCTCATCGTATGTGTCCATCGGGGATGGACAGACCCCCCTTTAGTAAAACGTGGTTCAGTGAAAACGACCTCGGGCCAAACCTGGCGGGCGCAAGCCTGGAAGACGACGGCCGCGGCGCCCTCTCGAGAGCCGAAAACGGACAATTCACTGATCGGCGTGTCAGGGTGGGAGTTCTGTCCACCCCCGAGTCTACTCCTACCCTTCTGCCCCCTTCCAAATCCCGAGGAGGGGGGGCGGTACCCCCCCAGAAGACATCTCCCTCGAGGATCACCTGGGCCCCCCCTGTGGACCTCCCGGGCGCCCCTGCAGAGCGCACGCCGGGCCTCCCAGACCTCGCGGACGTCACCGCCGCGCGCCGCGAACGGGCCAGTGGCGGCCAGGAGGGCGGCCAAGACGCAGCCAAGGGTCCCCCCCCCCCCAAAAAAAAAAAAACGCTGGGGGCTCGGAGGGACCACCCACGAGGCTTCCAGAAGGCTTCAGAGCCTCCACAAGAGGCCGCAGACAGCAAAAGCCGAAGCAAACAAAACACTGGGGGGGCGGGGGGCATGCTGTGTCATCGAGATAGCTCCGATTCTGCCTCCGCAAACCGAAGGAGAGCCCAACATGGCCCCAAGAAGCTAGCAAGGCGCCAGGGATGGCCCCAAGAGGCTACCAAGACGGTCCAAGAGGCACTCCAAAAAAGCTCGAGCCGGCACGAGAACACTGCCCAAAAACATCCCAAAGGACTTCCGGACTGGACGGGTGCGTGGCAAGAAGGCCCAGAAAAAGGATCGGACCCGACATCCCTAATGGCTGCCCGCAAGGGATCGCGAGAACCCGGTAGAAGACCCGCAGGGGCCCAGAGGGACAGCCCAGGAGGGCTCCAAGAAAGGAGCGAACCCCTGGGGACCCCAGAGGAGCGCCGCAGAGGCCATGGGAAACAGCCCCCAAAGAAGGTCCAAGACCACTTCACGAGAGCCCGAAAAACGAGGAGGAGGAGGAGGAGGAGGAGCGGGAGGGAGAGCAGGAGAAAGAGGTGGGTGATCGAAGTGGATGAAATATGGGGAAAAAAACTCTCTATACACCCACGCTTTTCCGGCCCTGCACTGACACTTGCACAACAATGCGGATCCTGGTATATACGGGATCCTGGTGTATACACGTTTCGTTGTCCGCAGCAAACGGATAAACCAAAATATACACCACACCACCCCGACGTCGTCTCCGATCCTCAAAAAGTCCTGGGATTGAACAATAGCCCGCCACTGGTAATGTATATGCTCAAATTTCCTATAAGAAAGAGAGACCAGCTTTGCGGAGTCTTTTCCGTAAGCAGGGTGGCGCAGCCTGGCCTTGGCCATTTGCTGTTATCTGGCTGCCAAACTTGCGAGTACCACTTCGCGGACGTGGTATTATGCTCGTTTGCACGCGCCTCCCCCTTGGTGGAACTTCGATGAGCAAGGTGCACGGCGCGAAGAGCCGATGCTGCCTTGCATTCAAAAGTATGCGTATACAAATGTATATGCGTATCCGCTGGCCCCCTTGCGGGGCCACCAGACTGCGAGGATGAGGATTGCAGCTCACTGTTCCAGCTGCAGTTTCCAGTTTCCACTGTTACAGCCCTGTTTTCTGCTTCCTTACTGTCAATTGTTGCTGTCCGCGAGGGGGGTGGGAGCCCCAAATCAAGTTTTTTTACCACGCCCTGGGAGGCTTCTCAGAATTCGTGGGGGGGGGCGTGGGACACGTAAAAATATATGATATCAAGGCCATAATCCCTAGTAAATTATACCAGATTCGCGTCCCCAAGGCCATCAACCCTCGTAAACTTCACGCTGCTCGCCTTCCCAAAGCCATAATCCCTATTAGATTACTCGATGTGAGGCCACAAACCCTTGTAAATCAGTCAATATTCGCGTCCCCGAATCCATGAACCTTTATATAAATTACCAGATTCGCGCCCCCTGAACCATAAACCCTCGAAAATTATACGATATTCGCGTGCCCAATGCCATAAACCTTCGTAAATTACACCATACTTGCGTCCGCGAGGCCGCAAACCCTTGCAAATTACATCATAGATTCGCGTCCCCGAGGCCATTAACTCAATATTTGCGCCCCCGAGGCCATAAACCCTTGTACATTACAATAGTTGCGTCCCCGAGGCCACGAACGCTTGTAAATTACAATATAAGATTCGCGCCACCGAAACCATAAACCCTCGTAAATTAGTATTGGCCCTCGCGTGAAGTCCCGACACTGCTTCACGTTAGCGTCCAGACATCCCAACACAGCTCTGGCAAGTCCCATTCTAAGAGAAAGGGCCGGCGGCATGGGGGCGAAGCCCTTACGTATGCATTATGTATATGTGCACACACGTACAAGTGTGTATGAATAGTGCGGGGAGCCCTGTTTTGTTATGATTCGCGTGGGGACCTATTTTGACTCCCGCCCCCATTCCCCCGTTTCCCTCCTCCCCTAGCTCCTCCTCTAACACACACACACACACACACACATTCCGACCCCTCATCACTCCATCGACACGTGTCGTGCAAGTACAAGCGCGCGTGCATGCACAAGTGCTGCGTTATCTCGTAGCTGGCCGGGGGAGTTCCACGGCGTGCTCGCAGAACAAGCACGAGCGAGGAGCTCCTGAAGGCGCAGCGTGGCTGGCGCACACAAGCTATAAGACAAGGGCGCAGGGAGACGGCAAGAAGGCGGCGCCCGAGGCCAGTCGACAACCGCTCATTTCGCATGCTGAGTCGCAGCGCTCGAAGAACAACTGCCATCGTCGACGGGAAAGCAGCGGAATGCAGCCGCCTCCGTACCTGCCCAGCGCTGCGCCACCTCGCGAGGAGGACCTTCCTCATGGGCACGCTCGTCTCCCAGGAGGAGGCACTTCTTCATGTACATGATGCGCCGTTCGTGCCCTCGGCTCGAGTTTGGGTCCGCGGGCACTGCCCCAACAGCGACCAGGTCGATGCCTGCCGCAGAGAAGCAGTTCGTGACAGCCAGGACGCTGAAATGAAGACCTCTTTGGGGACAAAAAGGGGCCCTGGTTGTCGGGCCGCTCTGTAGACCCAGGTCGGGGAACCCACTCGAAGCCGAGGCTCGCCGTGGCCAGAAGAGCGCCGTCGCTTCTGCTTCGGCGCTCCTCGTGGTAGCACGACGGCTGTGCCTTCCTCTCGTCCCTGCTCTCGTAGGGGACGCGGACGATGCCCGTCGACTCCGTGTCGGGCCCGCCGCTCCCGGAGAACTCCGTGGGGTGGGCCTCCGGCGCGCCACGGAGGAGTGGGCCTGGCCCCGCTTCGCCGCAGCCCTCTCCGGGGCACGGTCCGCGATGGTGATGCCTCGGCGAGCGAGCACGACGCTTCGGATTGGCACCTCCAAGTGCTTCACACCCTCGTGATGATCCCGCCGCTCTGCAGCCTGCACGGCGCAGGGGCGCCGAACAGAGCACGCCACATCCCGCCGGAGCAGGTCGCCGAGACAGGACGGGCATGAGCAGAAGTCGTGGGCTGGAGCTGGTGGCTGCGGGCGCGTAGACACGTGCGCTTTTGCGGGCCGTGTTCAGCGCTGGGCGATTGGAATCCAAACCAAGAAGACAGCAATGTCGAAATGTGGCTTCCCAGAACAACATCGCAGTCGACGTCTTGTGAATGGTTGCAGTCGGGAATCACAGCTTCTCCCTGGCGGCCACTCCGAAGGCAGAGCACAGAGCCCAATCGCTCCAGCCACATCTGCGAGGACAACTGGCGTTTCGCCATTTGCGTAGGAGCTTTGGGGGGGCAACCAGGTCGTACTGTACTTACTCAAGAATCGACTGTGCCGGAAGCGCCGTTGAATCGGCCCGCAACGAAGGCCTCAAACACCCACGAACGCACGAACGAGAGGCGAAGCAGAAAGCCCCAGAGCCGGTCGAATCTAGAAGCAAATAGATCGGGCCAAGTCGGCCTGGCCAAATCCAAAAACGGAAGATCAGGACCGTTGGGTCAGGTCGAACCTAGGAACCAATAGACCTGGTCAGTTGGGTCAGGTCTTGAACTGCCCACAAGGACAAAAATTAGCGGCGCGTCGAGCGGGGAAATAAGAGGTTGCAGGCCTTCTCAAAGGGGCCGGGGCTTTTCAGAAGCCCTCCAGTCTCCTGGGAAACCCTCTATGGTTTCGGAGAAAGCTTCGGAAGCTTCTCAGACGGGCCAGAGGCCTTCGGAGCCTTCTGAAAAGGCCCGCCCCCTCTGCCTTCCCCCCTGGGCGCGCCGCCGAAAAACAGCAATCGAGGGGGCCTGACAGGTGGTACGAGGACAGCTTCGCGTTGGCCGCGACCGCCTCCTCGAAGGACCAGCCGCAGCTGTAGCTCTCGCCAAACGTCTCCTCGGCGCCAGGGGGGGCCGAGCGGGGACGGCCGGGCACGGCCGGGGAGGTTCAGATGCTCGTTCTGGGGGCCTTCCTGGCGCCACTCCTCCTCCTCCTCCTCCTCATCCTCCTCCTCATCATCATCATTACCATCCTCATCTTCCTCCTCTTCTTTTTCTTCTTCTTAATACGATTGTGCTTGTTATTATTGGTGTTACCCTTCTTCGTAGAAGTATGATTCTTGTCCATACGATTCGTAGTAGTCGTACTACATGTTTTTAGCCGATGACATCAATCATATTGCCCTCATCTTCTTACCATTGATAAATATACTACTACTACTACTACTACTACTACTACTACTACTACCACCACCACGACTACTACTACGACGACGACGACTACTACTACTACGACTACTACTACGACTACTACTACTACTACTACTACTACTACTACTACTACGAACAGTCTGTCTACGACAACTACTCCTACAACTACTACTACTACTACTACTACTACTACTACTACTACTACTACTACTACTACCACTACTACCACTACTACTGCCACCACTTCCTACTACTACTACTACTTCTACTTATAATTATACTTATACTTATACTTCTACTTCTTCTACTACTACTACTACTACTACTACTACTACTACGACTACTACTACTACTACTACTACTACTACTTCTATTACTACTACTACTACTACTACTACTACTACTACTACTACTACGATTACTACTACTACTACTACTACTACTACTACTACTACTACTACTACGACCACTACTACTACTACTACTACTACTACTACTACTGCTACTGCTACTTCTACTACCTCTACTACTACGACTACTACTACGACTACTACTACTACTACGACTACGACTACGACTACGACTACTACTACTACTACTACTACTACTACTGCGACTGCTAGTGTTCGCATTGTTACCACTAATAATACCAATTATACTCTTACGATTAGTCGTATGAGTCTGATTAGTATCACTCCTCCTCTTCCTCCTGCTCCTCCTCTTCCTCCCCCTCCTCCTCCTCATCATCCAAGGTTTGGATCAGATCGCGGGCGACAGAGGGCCTGTTTGTATGAGTCCCCAGCCTCTTGCCCGTTCAGGGCGAGGGGTGAAACGACGGGCGCGCACCGTGATCGCACGCCCTCCCCCGCCTGGCACAGGCGGCTGCGGCGTCGGCATCGCACCACGGAGACCATCACCTCGCAGCCATGGCTGGGGAAGGCGCTGGTGGCTGTGGCAAGGCGGGCGCTCGCCGGAGGGAGCCTTCCAGGTTGGCGTCGCGGGCCCCGCCTGAGCGTGAAGAGGCGTGGCGCTGTTCGCACACAGATTGCCGCTGCGCCAGGAACCTCCTCCACTGGAAGTGGTGCAAGCACTGTGGGCGAGCGAAGAACGGCGGATCATCACAGCCGCCGTGAAGTCGCGACCGCACTACGAGGAGGTGGGACTGGTGGTGCTTGTCGGGCTGGTGGTGAGCTCGATGTGGACGCCACGCAGGCTCTGGCCGTTTTCGCCGAGTCACAAAGTAACAAGGAGATGGCCGAGAAGCATCGCGCGGCCATTCCATATCAGTCCCAGTCTAGAGCCACTTTCTCGACCCTTTCCACGGACGTGCTGCGCTACATGGTGCAGCTTACGGAGAAGGCGGGGGGGCAGGAGACAGCGAATAAGTACAATCAGCAACTCGAGCAGCTCCAAAGACCACTGCGGAGGAGCCCTCGCAGATCCGCTCCAACAAGGCCCACGCCTGGCTTCGCAACAAACTGAGGGCGGAGGACACGGTGCCAGATGACCTCTTGGAGCAGGTGTACACACAGCGCCTCCTGGTCGCTGAGCTCGTCGCGGAGCTGGAGGAGGCTGAGGAGGACTACCGACGGGCGGTGGCCGAGGCGGCGGCGGGCGGGCGCGCGTCAGCTGAAGGCACAAGGGGCGCAGCTGAAGCGTCGGCGGCAGCGGCGTCAACGGTCTCTTCGGGAACGGAGGCCGCCAGGGGTGCTAAGGAGGCATCGTCGGGGTGGCACGCTGAGGGGGATCTTGAAGAATGGTGCTCCTCACTCGGCTTCGAGACGCACTCATCGTAAGGTTCGCTTCAGCTACTGTGACGCGGCGATGGCTGGTCCCCCGCCATCGCCAATACGTGCGTCGTCGACTCGTTCGGGATCTGCGTCGCGATCGGCCTCCTCATGCTCCACTTCAGGGATCACAACGTCGACTTCGCCGCGGCACTCCACGAGGACGGCTGGTCCGCCACCAATATGATTGGGGCCGTCTTCTGGGGGAACTGCGGCCAGCAGCTCCCAAGTGAACCTTCGCGCTGTCTTCGCAACTGCCAGTCATGCAAGTCACCCAGGGGCCCCAAATGTCACAAGTAGGGCTGGTGCTTCTGACTTTTTCGAGGCCCCCCCAGAGCCGCCCAGCCCCGAAGACCTTGGACTCGTCGTTGAGATTTGCAACGCCTCGCGCTGGAACTCGTTCAAGGACTGGCTGAGCAAGTCGGCCGCTCACGTCATGTCCCCAAGAGCACTACATCGTCAGGCCCTCTGCTATCAAGGAAGCCACATCTTGGCGTCCTCGCCACGATTGGAAAGCGATTATGTCGCCTGCTGTTGCTGGCCATGGAGAAGGTTCCTCCAGGGTGGGCGTACTCGCGAGGGATTCCTTGGGCCTGCACGAGCCTCCATGGAGCTCGGCGCTTACTGAGGGGAGGTTGATCAACGCGTTGGTTCATCTCCCCGGGGATTCGCCAAGTTTAATCCTGTCGGCCTAATTACGTGTCATAACGGTGAAGGGATGTCAGGAACCTTGACATTCTCGGTACAACTGGGGCCACTGCATAGACGTCGGGGCATCAGGCGATTCGGTGGCGATTGGAACCTGTCTCCCGAGTTGCTCTGGGAGTCTGGGCTCCCCGAAAAGTTGGAAGGATCTCTGATTAGGCCGTCTGGTTCGGGTACACGCCGTTCGCTCGGAGGTCCTAGCTTCCTGGACTACTTTGTGCGCACGGGGGGGCTTGGCCAAGAGGGCGCGGGAGACCAGCGTCGTTCAAGTTGCGCGGCCCACGCCCCACAAGCAAGTGATCCCTCCATGTGTTCCTCGGCTGTCGCAGTTCTGCGCGCTGTCCTTCCACAAGCCTCCGCCGATTCCGACGGAGAAGCCCACTGGCGCCGCCAGGTGTCCGCCGCGTGGGGAGCACAGGCTGCCTGGGAACGGCGCTAGCCGGTCCTGTCTCAGAGGCTCAGGCACTGCTCGACTGGGCGCACGGGGAGCCGGCCGGCACAGCCAGACAGGTGCTCCGTGACGTCGGTCAAACGACGCTGCCCTGCTGCGGAGCCCGCGGTAAGTCACCGCAGCTGCAGTGGGTCCCGACCCTGGAGGACGAGGGCCCCTCCACGTCGGCACCCTAAGCTGTTCGCGGGGAGGTGGTTGACCCATCGGCTCCAGGACCTGGTGATCGAGGTGCGCGAGGACTCGTCGGAGGCTTCGAGCACCCGAAGGCTCCTCCTGGGCCCACCGTCGTCCGTCGAGAAGATTTCGGAAATTGGATTCTTGGAGCTCTTGAGGACGGTTCAGACTGCGGTCTGAGCGTGACCTAGCAAGCCTGTTCCTGTAGGCCGCCGACGACTTGCTGAGTCTGTGCCGGCCCTATGTTACCGAGCTCCAGAATGAAGCACGCCGCAAAGGTGAGGCTGGGTGGAAAGATTGGGTTCTCACGAAAATCAAAGAGAGTGGCAAGAACGCTCACCTGGCTTCCAAGGAGGCCCCTGGATAGAAACCCACCACGACCCTGTCGGCGGGGCCCTTGTGGTGGCCCCCACTTTTGGCTCGGGGAGCTTTTCAAAACCGCCTCCCGCTGTGGAGGCCGGGAAAGGCGGCAGTCGGATACTTCCAACGCCATCAAGAATCAGAAATCGGGAGGAGGAGAAGGAGGAGGAGGCGGAAGGAGGGGGGAGGAGGACGAGGAGGAGGAGGAGGAGGAGGCAAGAAGAAGAGGAGGAAGGAGGAGGAGGAGGAGAAGGGGGGAAGATGAGGAGGAGGAGGAGGAGGAGGACCAGTGTAAACCCAAGAGTCATCGAAGATGTTGGAATAAACTCTCCCTCCAAACTCCCTCTTCATTGGCCCCACAACGGTTCATTTCTATTGATGGAACTGCCTCGTTGGAAGACACCCTTTTGAAGACCCTGGAGCATGCTAAAACACTGTGTTCGGGATTCCAACACCACAAATGAACCTGACTGCTGCGTCTTGGCGATCATGAATCGTGCCGGAACGCCATTCCCAGGACTTCAACACAGCGAACCAACGTAAGTGTTGCACCCGCATGATCCTGAATCCTTCCGAAACACCATTTCTGGTACGTTGATCGTGGGAACCCGTGAAACTCTTGCAAATGTTAAAAACGAATGCGCGCGGCGCTAAGGCGAGAGCCACATTTTGAACAGGAACCACCCTCAATCCGTGAAACTCTTGTAATTTGTTTAAACGAATGCGCGCAGCGCTAAGGCGAGAACCACATGTTGAAAACGATTCGCCCTCAATCCGTGAAACTCTTGCAATTTGTTTAAACGACTGGAAAGCCACATTGTTTAAACCACTCGCCCTCAATCCGTGAAACTCTTGTGCGCGGCGCTAGTGCGAGAGCCACATGTTGAAGAGGAGCCACCCTCAATCCGTGAAACTCTAACAAAAATTGTTTAACGAATGTGCGCCGCGCTGAGGCGAGAGCTACATTTTGAAAACGGCCCGCCCTTAATCCGTGAAACTCTTGTAATTTGTTTAAACGAATGTGCGCGGCGCTAAGGCGAGAGCCACATGTTGAAAACGGCCCGCCCTCAATCCGTGAGACTGTTGCCACCGTTTAGGCTTCAGAGTCACACATGGCCCGCCCTGAAAACTGGCCTCGGGGTGCGACAGGGAGAAGTTATGTATAAGGAAAAAGGAAAACGAGGAGGAAAACGAGGAGCAGGAAGAGGAGGAAAACGAGGAGGCCGACCCGCCGTCGGCCGCCGAAGCCGCGGCGGCCTGGGGCGGCAGCCTCCCGGCGGGCCGTCGGCGGGCCCTCGCGGGCCTTCGCGGGCCATATCGGCGGCCTCCGCGGGCCTTCGCGGGCCGCATCGGCGGCCTGCGGCCTGTGGCGGCAGCCGCTTCCAAAAGGCGGCTGCCAGGCCCTGCCAGTGCTGCCGTGGACTCGGACGATCCCAGCGGCCATCCTCTCCTGTCCTCCTCCTCCTCCTCCTCCTCCTCCTCCTCCTCCTCCTCCTCCTCCTCCTCCTCCTCCTCCGCATATTCCTCCTGCGAATACCTCTTGGGGGTCTTCTTTGGGTCGACTTCGGGGGTGGGGCCGTTCGGCCGCCCTCCTGACCGATGTGGGCCCGCTGCCTAGGCCAGCAGGGGCTTCAGGAGCCCCGGAAAGCACAGGGGGCCCCCTCGAGCCAGCACGGGAGAGGGAGGAGGAGAGGGGAGGGAGAGTGGGGAGAGAGGGCGAGGGGCAGGCTGGGCGCGCGCGCCACACCCGACATCCCATCCCTCCCGTCCACCCCCTCCCACTGCGCTGACTTTGGCTGTATCCTCGGACGGGTGTCACAGCGGACATGGGGCCCCAGAAAGGATCCCATGCTGCGATGCGCAACCAGACAGGGGAGCCGTGCACATGGGACGAGGAGGAGGAGCAGGTGGATAAGCAGGAGGATGAGCAGGAGTAAGGGAAGGAGGAGGAGGAGGAGGAGGAGGAGGAGGAGGAGGAACAGCAGCAGCAGAAGCAGGATCACGAGAAGCGGGAGGCGACAGGAGGGGAAAAGGTGGGGGCGACAACGACGAGGAAGGACTCGGATCAGAAGTGTGGTCCGCGCCGGGGCCAGAGCGCCACTCTGAACGAGGGCCAAAGCGAGGCCGACGGTGCAGCGTCAGCACCAGTCGCAGCTTGAACATCAAAGAGATCCGACCAAAGGTCCACACGCGCAGCCAGGTGTTGCAGTCCCCTGCGTAAAAAAGGAGGAACGCGGAGGATTCGCACTGGCTGGCCATAAGAGGGGGAGGAGTGAGGGGGAGGAGAGGAGAGGAGGGGAGGGGAGGGGAGGGGAGGGAGGAGGAGGGAGGGGAGGAGAGGTGGGAGAGGGGAGGGGAGGGAGGAGGAGGGAGGGGGGAGGAGGGAGAGAGGGGTGGGAGTGTTGGGGGGGAATCACTGCGACGCCATGAGATAGAAAAGGTGCTCGTTGGCCAGCCTCGCTCGACGACGGCCAGGGCACCCGTGCGCACGCCTGAGCCTCGAGCATCAGAGGTTTGAGCCAAAATGGAGAGAGGGGGGCAGGAAGGGGACGTCTAGACGGCCAGTCACCGACGCTGGTCTCCTCGTTCATGACGTCGAACCCCGACTCCCTCGAGAGCCGAATCTCCATCGTGGCGATGAGGTCCTGCCAGGGGGAAACATGACCAGAGTTTCGCTGCCTCACCTCCCACCCACCCCACGCCGCTTCCTCCCTCCCACCCCCTTCCTCCCTTCTTCCATCGGGCTAGGGGAGGCTCGGGCTAGCAGTCGGGGCCGAGCGGGTCAGAGACCAGAGGGGGGAGGGGGGGGGAGTCGGAGCCAGGGGGAGAGGGGGCCAGGGCCAGAGGTAGACGAGAGCCCAGGAGGGGCCAGGGCGGAAGTTATTTCCCATCGGAGAGGCCGAGACGTGAGGGCAATGTAAGGGGGAGGGTCGGGGCGGGCGGGGAGGGGTCGAGGAGAATACATGTTTCTCTTGGTCCCCCCGTCTTGTTGAATACACCCATGTGCCCCCAGGCAAGACATGGAGCATCCCGAGGTCGAAGACGTCCCTTCAATGTGCACAGAATTCCTTGCACTGAAGATCTGGAAGTGTCTAAGGCACCGCAAATCGCTGGTTAGCCGGAGTACGTCGGGGTCTCTCGAAGCTGATCGCAAAACTGGCCTCGCCCGCAGCATCTCGGAGCCCTAAATTGCAAGGATATTTCAAGCCAAACGGGCCACACACCCTTGCGCACAGCTTCTCAGAGCTCAGATTTGAAAGAATCTCTCAAGCGAAATGAGCTGGACCACCTCTCGTGCAGCATCTTGGAGCTGAGGGGTGCGTCTCAAGCGAAACGCGCCAGACCACCTGGCGCACGGCAGCTCGGAGCTCAGAGGATGTCTTAAGCGAAACGGGCCGGACCACCTCGCGCGCGGCATCTCGGGGCTGAAAGTTTCAAGGATGTCGCAAGCGAAATGGGCCGGATCACCTCCCGCACGGCATCCCGAAGCCCGGATTGCCACCTCTCGCACGGCATCTCGGGGCTCAGAGTTTCGAGAATGTCTCAGGCGAAAAGGCCCGGACCACCTCGCGCGCGGCGTCGCGGAGCCCAGATCTTCGAGTATGTCTGAAGCGAAACAGCCTAGACCACCTCTCGCACGGCACCTCGGTCGAGAATGTCTCAGGCGAAACGGACCGGACCACTCCGCGCACGGCGTCGCGGAGCCCAAATTTTTGAGGATGTTTGAAGCGAAACAGCCTAGACCACCTCACGCACGGCATCTCGGGGCTCAGAAATTCGAGAATGTCTCAGGCGAGACGGCCCGGACCACCTCGCGCGCGGCGTCGCGAAGCCCAGATTTTCGAGGATGACTGAGGCGAAACAGCCTAGACCACCTCTCGCGCGGCATCTCGGGGCTCAGAAATTCGAGAATGTCTCAGGCGAAACGGCCCGGACCACCTCGCGCGAGGCGGCCCGGAGCCGAGATTTCCAAAGATGTCTCAGGCGAAACGGCCAATCCCTGACAACTCAGAAACGAGAGTTGTGAGGATGTCTCGGGCGAAACGGCCTGGACCACCAGATGTTTCCAAGAATGTCTCTGCTCCCCTTTCCCTCGGCCAGAGGTCGCTACTACCACAACAGCACGCCGTTCAGCAAGATGTTTGGGGAACAAGACGCCCCAAGACTGCACCAGCATGGCTGAAAAATACCTCACGGCGAGCCCAAGACGGCTCAACGACTCTCAGAGACCCCACGAGCCCCAAAAGAGATTTCAAGATGCGCCCGTGGAGCTCTCGGGTAAGCGTCTGATAGGCAACAAATGTGGAAGCACCTGGGCGTACTAAATGCTCAACCCCCATCTGCCCACGATGGCATCAAGAAAGCCGTCCTGGAGCCCCAAGACAGCCCCAGCGGGCCCCAAGAAGCCCCTAAGACGGCCTGAGAATCCCCAAGACACGCCCAAGAAGACTCCAAGGAGGCCCAAGAATCCCCAACGGGCCCCCATGAGGGCCTCCAGAAACCCGTGAGGAGGCCCCAGCAGGCCTCCAACAGGCTCCGAAGAGGCTCCAAAAAGGCCTCGAAAAAGTCTTCAAGAAGGCATAATAGCCAACGCAACAATCATCTGAAGGTACAACCACGCCCCGCTATAGCATCGTAGCGCTGCTTCCCAAACGGCCAAACGAACATTATAGTAAGCGTGTTCGCGAGAGATTGGCTGAGCCACCCTGCAATGCTGCGCTGGCACTGTGGCGGGGCTCGACGCGGGCAGCTGGACTTGGCCTCGGCGCCCCTTCGACCTCAGATGTGCCTGAGGAGCCTTCAGTTAAAGGACCACGAGAGAGAGACCCAGTAGAATCCCAAAAGGCGCGGCCGCAAGATTAGCCTCCCCCTGCTGACCCTTGGCCTGCCTGCGCGAGTGCCCCGGTAGATCGATCAGGTGCGCAGGAGGGTGCGAGGGAGAGGGGAGCACGACGCCAACACATTGAGCGTTCCAGCTTCGCGCTCTCAAGAACGGCATCGCGGAAAGCCCGCCCCCGGATCAGCGCGGCCCTCCCAACCTGGGTGAGGTCGCTCAGTCAAGCAGAATGCCACATCCATGGGGGGGTGCACATTGGACGACCGCCGACGTGTAACGACGGACTCGCTGTCTTCGCTACTTGTTTCTCCTCCGTAGCCACATCCACATGTTTCGATGCTGCCATTGTTAGCTCGCGCGCGTGCCTTTCGCATCACGAGACGAGTGAAAAGCGATCGCGAAGCAGATCCGCAACCCACTCGATAGGGGTGAAGGCCGCTGCTGCACTGTGCAGCGCTGTACCGCCCAGGCCGAAGCAGCGGCCCACAAGCACTGTCGCAGCACACTCATTGGATTGCGTACTTGCCACCTCCGTCCCTCGCCAACTCGGCGATCCACTGCCTCACACCTCACCATCACCAGTTCATCCTGTCCTCCGCTGCTGGAAGGGACGGCAGCACCAACGGTCCTCGTCGTCCAGGCACGCGTCCTCCTCCATCCAGGAGGAGTCGTCGGCCGACGCGCCGCTGTCGCTGCAGCTGTCGCTGCAACCCCACCGGCGCTGCCCCTGCACCTGCTGAGGACGGGCTGGGCATGCGGAGGATCGATGGGGAACAAAGCGAAGTAGCGGTGGTGGCCAAAGGGATGCCAGAAGGGGGGAGGGTTGCAATGCACTGGCGAGGGTAACAAAAAAAAAGACAGAGAGAGAGAGAGAGAGAGACGCGGCCCTGCGTCACTATAACGAGCAGCGCGACTGCAGGACACCGATTTTCCATAGGTTTTCGAGGGATTTTGACATTTGCTTCGTTTCGGCCTTCCGACGGCCCGATACGGCCCAAGAGCCCCCAAAGATCGCCCAAGGATCGCCCAAAAAGCCTCCAAGATGGCCCCAGAACGGCCCAAGAGGCCCCAAGACGGCCCCAAGAGGCCCCCAAGACGGCCCAGGAGGCTTTTAAGACGCCCAAGATGGCCTCCAAGACGGCCCTGGAGCATTCCAAGAAGGCCCCAAGTAGGCTCAGAGAGGCCCCCAAAACGGCTTCCGACGGCGTCGGACCCCACCAAGACGGCCGAAGATGGCACTAAGATGGCCCAAGACGGCCCAAGAGGCCTGCAAGAGGGCCTCCAGGAAGGCCCGAAAGGGCCAAAATCATTGATTTCCCATGAGTTTTTAAAGGATTGTGGCATTTGCTTTTTGTTCGGCCTTCCGACGGCCCGAGACGGCCCCAATGCCCCCAAAGATCGCCCAAGAGGCCTCAGACGGCCCCAAGAGGCCCCCAAGACGGCCGAAGAGGCCTCCAAGACGCTCAAGATGGTCTCCAAGGCGGCCCAAGAGTCCTCCAAGACGTCCTCCAAGAAGGCCCGAAAGGGCCAAAATGGCCTCCAGGCGTCCAAGATGACCTTCAAGATGCCCACGTGTTCCCTGAAGGCTTTCCAAGCCGATTTGGGGAACACATGGTCCGATAGCTTGGCAGGTCTGGCCTCAACGTTCGACCACATAGGCGCTTCCACAAAGGCAGGGGGCAGCGGTGACTCGCCGTAGGCGTCTTCGATAACGAGCAGCGCGACTGCAGAAGACGAAGGCCGCGAGCCCAGGCTGCCCGCCGGCGGGGCTGAGCTGGGAGGCCGCAGGCGAGGGGCCGCAGCTGGGAGCGGCGCCGCAGCAGGACGCCGCCGTGGCGGGGGCGCGGCCCGCCCGCTGCAGGGGCCACGTCGGCGGGCGCGGGGGGGAGACCGCGTGGGATCCGAGTGCCCGTCGACCTCAGGCGGCCGGGTGCTGGTGGCGTTGGGCGGCTGCGGAGTGAAGCAAAAGTCGAGCGCGCGGGGGGCGCGAGCTGAAATCTGGGAGAGTGCGCCTGAACGGTCAGCAGCGAGGCGTTGTCTTCGCGGCGTGCCTACGCAGCGTCGGCAGCGCAGCGTCAGCAGTGCACTGACAACAGCGCAGATTCTACAGCGCAGAGCCAACTGTGCAGTTTCAAGAATGCACTGTCGAAGCACTGTGCTGTTGGCGTTGCGCTGTGCACACAGCTGAGGGCTAGCATCCTGCTCCTTCTACTCTCTCTCTCTCTCTCTCTCTCCCTGCTCCTGCACCGCAGTGTCGACAGCGCAATGTCAACAGCGCAGTGTCAACAGAGCCGTGTCAACAGCTGCGCTGTGGACACAGCTCAGGATAAGCCTCCTCCTTCTGGTCTTCTCGTTTCTCTTCCTGCGCAGCGCATTTTCAGAAGAGCAGTGTCAACAACGCAGTGTCGAAACACGGCGCTGTTGACACTGCGTTGTGGACGCAGCTCAGGGTTGGCTTCCTCATTATTTTCCTCTCGTCCCTCTCTTCCTGCGCAGCACAATATAAACAGCGCAGTGTTAGCAACGCAGTGTCGAACCACTCCACTGTTGGCACTGCGCTGTGGACACAGCTCAGAATGAGCATCCTCCTCATCATCATCATCATCATCATCATCATCATCATCATCATCATCATCATCATCATCATCATCATCATCATCATCATCATCATCTTCCTCCTCCCCCTCCTCCTCCTCCTCCTCCTCCTTTTCTTTCTTCCTGCACAGCGCAGTGTCGAAAGCGCAGTGTCAACAAGACGGTGTCAACAGAGCAGCGCCAACAGCGCAGTGTCTTTAGCGCAGTGTCGACAGAGCAGTGTCAACAAAGCAGCGCCAACAGCGCAGTGTACACTGCGCTGTAGACATAGCTCAGGGTTAGCCTCCTCCTCCTCAATCTCTTCCTCCTCCTCTCTGCCCTCCCCTCCTGCACAGCAAACTTGGTATCCAGGCTCGAGAGACGCAGTGGCAGCTCAACAAGGGTGCGAGATTTCCCATGCCAGCCAGACGCAGTGGCCACGGTATACTGAAGCATCGATACCGCATACGCGTCAACCTGGATGCGCGAGGTAGATGCTCGAAGTGGCACCGCCACACGCGTAGCCGAATCGATTCTCAAGGTTAGTGGGCCCGACGAAGACGAAGACACGCATCCCTGGGGCCGTCTCAAGCCTGCGCCGTGCACTTGGAATACTTGCTATTTTGAGCGTCCCGACTGCACTGTTGTTTACGCCTGCTGCAAGTCCTCCTCCGAACCCGAAATCGTGATCACATTAGTCCCAATCGCGACGCCCTTTTCGCGCACGAGGCTCAATATCGTTTGCTCACGTGTATCCACCCACCGACAGCCGAAGTCGGCGGTCGACATCTTCCCTCAACTCCTCAGGGGCAATCAACTGGCCTGGCCGGAGCGGCCTGTTGCCATCCGCGCTGCCACGAGGGCAAGCGCCTTCGATTCGAGCGATCAAGAAGCCCGTGAAACAGAGCAGCGCCATCGAAGCCCACACGTCCCACTGCGCCTATGGAAATGAGTCCACTTTCGCCCTGAGCCTGCCTGGGCACGACAGCTCCTGCAGCGGCTCCGCCACGCACCGCTCCCCGAGCGCCCACTCTGAATCAAGCGAGGGGCCGGTGCGCTCGGCCCACTCAGATTGCGGCAGTGTCCCGAGCATGCACATGTAGCTGCCGCTGCGTGGCCGCCAGCTGGGCAGACACCCTGCCACCAAGCAGATGGGCCCAATGTAGACGGAGGCCGTAACAGGCAGGATCGGCAATGTCAGAAGAACATCCTCGAGTTTCTCAGCTGCCGACTCTCTCACATGCACAACGTTGACCTCGTTCCGTGCCGAGCTGTCTGGTGTGACGTGTCTGCTCTGGGAAATCAACGCCAAACTTGACTAGGCAACCCGCACTGCCCCAGGCGCTTGAATGGGTCCAGGCTGCGGAGACTGAGCTTGGGCATAGAGCCCCTACACAATGACCCAACTCGTGACGCAGGGGTTCCAGAGCTCTTAACCTCCTCATCCTCCTCCCTTTTCCTTCAGTCGCGTCCAGACTACGGTCCACCTACGGGTTCGCCAGCAGGCTGGCAAACGCTAAAAATAGTGTAAGATAAAAGTGATTCACTTCTCCTCCTCATCCACCTCTTTCTCCTTATCCCTCCTCCTCTGGCCTTGGGAAGGCGCACGCTGAGGATGCCGACCTTGGACGCCTTGCCGTACGGCCGACCTAGCCGTCGGAACGCCCCCAGCAGCTGCCCGCGAGTAAAGGAGGCGCTGGCGCGTCGCTTCTGCACGGCGTCTTTGCCTGAGGGGGTCATTTCGCCAGCCCCCTGCCTCCATCCGCCCCTGTCCTGTCCCCTCCTTCCTGGGGCATTAGGCGAACAGCCAATTCTGAGGTATGCATGGGTATGGCCTGAAAGCCTCAAAGCCTGGCCAGCCGGCGAAGCGCCCAAGACGCAGAGATCGAAGACAGGCTAACAGACGAAACACAGAAATACAGAGGAAGATGAGGAGAATGAAGAGGGGAAGAATGAGGAACGGCAAGAATACGAGGAGAATGAGGAGGTGGAAAGTGGGAAGGTGGTAAATCCGATTCTCGGATGGCGATCGACAGCTTGCTCCAGCTCCTCTAGCCGTCGTTGGTGCACCGAGACTGCGCATCGATGCGGCGCCGCTTCCCAGGCCCGAGCTCGCGCCCGCACCAGCTCCAAGAGCGAAGGAGAGCCGATGAAACTCGAGCCCGGAACAGTCATGACAGACTTCCAAGAGATCGGAAGCCACAGACCCCCTCGCATCGTGGAAAAAAAACAGGGCGGGAGATTTGATCATAGTTTCGGCCTCTGGGGGCCCGCCCTGGTCCCCGGGACCATCAAAGAACGACTCAGGATGAAAAACCTCCAGGGGCCCTCGCCGGGCCCCGGGGCATGGGGTCGAGACCTCCAGGGATCCGCATTGCGAAAAAAACACAACGTCGGATTGTCTGAGAAGGTTGCACACGCTGCTGAAATCCGCTGGACCAACGGTCCAAAACCTGGGCGACGCCGATCAATCGGCTGGACCTCGACGTGGATCCGTGACGGAGGCACGACTAGTCAGCTCCCGACCGCACTGCACAACAGTCGCAGCAAGCGATCGCACAGCTCGCGCTCGCCCCTCCGAGACTGAATGGTCCGTCGCCACGCTTGCGCGCACTCCGTCCACGTCATGGCTCGGGCTCGCCTGTCAGGCCATCGATCGGTAGATCAGGCTTTGGCGAGACCCCACACGAAGGCGCACATGCAATATCTGGCTCAAGTGCGCTCGATTTGAAGCTGGCGTTGCCTGATTCTAACCGCACGGCGCTGGCTCCATCGATACTGCGGCAAGTTATACCAGCTTCGCACAGAAGCACTCTAAATCGCTGGGGCGGTGCCTGGCGAATTTTCGCTAAGGGCGGCGTAATTGGTAGACTCACCAAAACCCTGGCGGCGCCATGTACTCCATCGAACTCGAAGACATGAGGACACCCACCTTACAAGAACTGTCGTCAGCGGGCACGTTGCGAACCAGCGGGTCTTCTCGGCAAATCGCCTCATCCACCAATCCCTCTGGGCGCAGATGGTTTGAAGTGCAAGCTCTTCCAAACCCATGATACCTCTTCGGGGATGAGTGTGCCCCGCTCTCATACCCCACGCCGCAAGACTTCCCCCCCCCGCCTGGCCACGACTTTGAAGCACTTTGAGGAACGATAGAGGGCGCACTGTGCGCAGCGTTATAGATCCAAGGACGCTGTTCGCGTCGCCCGTACGGGGGTGCATGATGCCCGTGCTCCTCCCTCTCTTGCATTGCGGCTTAATTCGCAGAATGTTTGACCTACACATGCCCTATGCGCCAGCACAGTCACGCTGCCTAGCCGCCGACGCAAAAAAGGGTGTCTTTCTGCCAACTCGACGGTGGCGTGCGCACCCTCGTCTCGTCGGACGGGCAGCGATGCGGGGTCCCACAACCCCCTGCTGAGATTGAGGTTTGGGGGGACGTGGCGAACGACGTCACTCCCCACCTCAACCAATACCTGCTCTGGGTTTCTGAAGAAGCGTCTGCTGGTACCCCCCCTCGGGGGTCAACCTCGCCTCGTCGTCGCGCCGCGACGGGGGTCGGAGCGCCTTCGGCACGCGGTGGCTGCCCACGACGGGGGTCGATGTGGGGCTGTCGGCGAGGGTGACGCCCCCCCCCCCGACGCTTATTCACAAACCCAGAGTATGCAGGGATAGTGTAGTTATACAGATGGGGGCTGGCGCGAGGGCCTTCTGCATCCAGGAATGTGGCGGGGCACCAAGACTCGACGATAGGTGGTTCATGCATGGTTGCGCGCACGGCCATGTACTCACGTACACATACCGTTTTGAGTTATTGTTTGGGAGGCTCTTGCGCTAGACTTTCGCTACGACGGCTAATTGTTTGGCGATCTAGATCCATGCGTCGTTGACTTGCCTGGGCTTATCGCCCTGCATCGTGAACGAGCTGGTCGCTTTGATCGGAGACGTGCACTTGCACCTCAAGCTGCGGTTCCCACTTCACTTGACGACGTGTCTTTCGTTAAAGACCGATTGCGCCAGGACCTACAAGCAAGGACGCTTAGCCCGAGCACGGCAGCTCAGATCAAAGCCGTTTAACGTGTGATATTTCTGATTGTGTCTTTTCGTCGAGATGCTCATCCTCGGGCACCCGCTTCACTTCATTCGATCGGCATGGCACCGGGTTTGCTTACACGACATCATGTTTACCCACGGAGTGTTCGCCTTAAGGCTCGAGGGCAGAGTCACTTTCAGACGTCCTGGGGCGAGATTTGCAGACGTGGCCCTCGAGGCTGCAAGATCGCGCTCAGACCCGTCGTGCCCGACCACGCAGGTTGCCATCCAGCTGGTGGCGCGAGGTGCTTCACAGGCATTGCAGACGCACGCAAACAGCACCCTTGACGAAGCCATTCGCGATGTTACGGCGGACCTAGTGCAAAGACAGCTTGCGCTGTTCATTCAGCGGTGAGGTATGATTTTGCAGTGAGCCAATGTCCCTCCCATGTCGCTCTTCTGACTGCCTGCTGCCATTACGGCCCCAGTGAGCCTGGCCACCAGCAGGGCGGAGCGTGTGCCCACGCAGCACGTGTTCAAAACACAATGCGCTCCAGCATGGGCCAAGCAGTCGTCGAGAAATTTGCATTATATAATGTTCAATTTCGTCATGACAGCTGTACACTGTACAGCATCTCGCATACACAATCGGGACCCCTTGAAACCTCCAGGGGAGCCTCTCGGGAGCCCTGGGGGTTCCGCGGAGCCATGTTGCCGCCAGCCACGGCGTACCTCGACGTCCAGGTCGCGAGTTCACGAGCTCTGCGTGGGTGGATGGGTGGTTGTGGGCGACCAAGTGGACGCGGGTGCGCACGCGCGAACGTGCGTGCGCGTGTCATTTTTTCGGCACGCGTGCGTGCGTCGGTGGGTGTGCGGGGGCGAATGACTCTGTAGGTGTCGTGCGTGCGTGTAGGGGGGCATGTCAATCCGTAGGCACGCATCTGCGTGCGTGGCAACTCTTACGCCCGACTGGGAGATTCCATTTGGGATGGGCTGGTGGGGATAGACGAACCGTCAAGAATCATTCTGAACCGCTAGCGGTTCGCTGATGACGCACATGTGCATTCCTTTCTTCTCGACGTTGTAGCGCGCGCTGTATTTTTGGCAGGGGGTCCTCTTGTCGCGCTGGTCTCATCGGCTGCTCGCGACCAAGTCTGCACAGTGCTTGAAGCATCTCGGTGTTGGGTGCGCTCTGGGAATGGAGGTGATGATAACATCCCACCTGGAACCCCAGCTAGACGACGGCCAAGGCAGCCGAAAGGCTACAGAGCCGCCCAGAGACAAGGATGGGTTGCCAGGTGGGATGTTGGAAGACGCCTGTTACGATCAATGTCCATTAAATGGGTGGGATTAGCAGACCCGATTTGCTGCGAGACCTGAGTTGGACGCTCGTTCTGGGGACCACCTTCCTGGAGCCGTTTGCTCCACTCGTACGTCGATGCTGCGTCGAACGTCCGTCGACTTGAGTCGAACTTGACCCGAACCTGCGCCGAACCTGAGTAAATGTTTGAGCCGAACCCAAATCGAATCTGCGTCGAACTGGAGTCGTCAGGCGGGCTCCAGGAGTGCCCCCGAAACGAGCATCTAACCCGAGGGGCACCCACCGGCAGGATCTCGGACCTGCGGCGCCGGCCGCCACAAGATTTCGACCGCCGTGGCCTTTCTTGGCGGCGTCCTGGCTCTCCAGCTGCTCCACCGTCGCCGAGGCGGTCCTCGGGCGCTCCCCCCGTCGCTGGCACAGGCTCTTCGGGCCCGGCCGCTTGTGCAGAAGTGGACGACTGCTGCGCACTGCTCGAGGTCATACACTGTCGAGCGGTCGTAGGCGGCGAGCGAGGGAGGGGAAACGTGAGGAGGAGAAGGCCTCCTCAGAGGCGGCGGGGCGTCTCAGGCCTCCTGAAAGATTTGTTGCGTGATTCGGGAAGGCTCAGAAGACTTCTCAGAAGGCTGGAGGACTTCCGAGCCGTCTGAGAAGGCTTTCTCCTTCTCACCCCCCCCCAGGCTCGCCGCCGATACACTGTCGAGCGCACATGTACACGATCGCACGGATTGGCAATTGCACATGGATGCGCTCAGTGCCCCTGCCATCAGCACAAACGGTACGCTTCTGGTGGACGCTCGGACGGGAAGCATGACCAAACAACGGCATCTGCACGTGCTTGCAGTGTAAGGACCCAAAACATTGCAGACAGCAAATGCTCTCACATCCCTCTCATGCCGCAACCTGCAACATCCGCTCATCATGGCAACCTGAACTCAGGGTCCGCTACCAATGGCACATTATTTTGCCGACTCCACAAACTCGGGGTGCTTGGCATGCTGTAATATATTGGGGACCGAGTGCAATCACAGCCTACCTGACAGGCGGGTTAGCGGTCAAGCTGAAGTCCATTGAACCAGTCGGCTGATGTGAGGGCGAATTCTGGGGTGGTCGTCCGGGAGTGGTCCCGGAAGATGCTTTTCCATTCGAAGCTCTCCCCCCTTTTCTTGCGACCACCTCTCCAAGCTCGCCGCACAAGTCGCAAGCGAGTCGAAGGGAACCCCCTCCCTCTGATCTCTTGCGCACCAGGGGTGGCGAGGGGGAGGGCCAGAAGAGGGGTCCAGGGGAAGAGGGGTCTTGGAGGGAAGTCATGCAGGTGCACCTCCCCACCCACCGAGGAGGAGGGGTATGTGGTGATGATGTGGACACAGAGGAAGAGGAGGAGGAGGAGGAGGAGGAGGAGGAGGAGGAGGAGAAGGAGGGAGGAGGAGGAGGAGGAGGAGGAGGAGGAGGAGAAGGAGGAGAAGGAGGAGAGGAGGGAGGAGGAGGAGGAGGAGGAGGAGGAGGAGGAGGAGGAGGAGGAGGGAGGAGGAGGAGGAGGAGGAGGAGGAGGAGGAGGAGGAGGAGGAGGAGGAGGAGGAGGAGGAGGAGGAGGGATGAGGAGGGAGGAGGAGGAGGAGGAGGAGAGAAGGAGGAGGAGGAGGAGGAGGAGGAGGAGGAGGAGGACGAGGAGCCGGAGGCCTCCGTGGAGGTCCCGAGGCCCCAAAAATCCAAAATCAGCGGAATCCCCCAGGTGTCTGTGCGATTTGAGCATTTTCGTCGCATCGGTCGGACGAGCGTCCAAGGCGGTCCCCCAGGACCACCCCAAGGTGGCCCAAGAGCACTGCGGCCCAGAGAAGGGGTCCAAAAAGCACTCCGCTCGCACTCATGGAAGCTACACCTTCGAACGCGATCCTAAAAAGCCATGGAGGTCCGTCAAGAGGCCCCAGAAGGCCCGAAGACTCGCCCAAGTGGGCCACAAAGCCCCCCAGAAGCCTCACAGGAAGCCCCCCAAGAAGCTCCCAAGGTCCACCAAAATGTCCTCAACGCTGCTGGAACACGACCCAGGCGCAGTGGCGGCATCGGTCATTAGATCTTTACCTTCGCATGAAAGCGGTCACCGTCCCTTGCCCGTCCCCCATTGCGCCTCTTGCGCCCAAGCTGTTCACTTCTCAGAGTCGGTGGATATGGTCGGAAGGCTTTTTTCGTGATAGCATTAAGCTTTGCCAGAGCGGGCCAGGTAGGACAGGAGAAAACATAACGCGTTTTTGCGCTCCGACCCCTTCCGATATCAACGCAGGCGACGGCAAGGTGACAAGGCTTCGCATGCTCTGGGAGTGCTGGCCAAAATGCCTTTTCGCGCGGCGACGTTTTTCCAATCTCAACGCGGCAATGGGGGTAGGCATCGCATGCTCTCTGGGAGCGCTGGTGGTGCGACGGTGCCCGCTGCAGATAGGATCAAATTCGCGAAGTCGGATCGGGTCGGGAATGGATCAGATCGCAAGCGAATCGTCCCGAATCGAGTCGAAATCGGATCGCCGCGCATGGCTCCGGCTGGCCCCGGCCGATGCTGGTGGATCGAAGCGAATGGAATCGAATCGGCATCGTGGCCCCAGCCAGTGGATCGAATCGCATCGAATCGGAGCGTAGGCGGCCTTGCTTTCTGCCCGATCGGCCCCAACGGGAGCCGCTGGGGCGCGCCCCTCCTCTTCTCCAACGCCTGCGCGCTGGAGGACTCGGCCTCCAAGACCACGGCAGAGCGCGCCCGTGCCTTGCCACTCCGAGAGTCCACCTCCGGCACGGCAAGAGGGGGGGGGGGGGGGGCAAAGGACCAGCGCGGCGCGCCACGCAGGCCGCACCACAGCTGGGAAACGGGCACCGACTCAGGATCGGAGTGGAAGAGAGAGAGAGAGAGAGAGAGTGCCGGAAAACGTCCCCAGGGTACGGCGCTATGAGAGCCCGGCGGGGGCGCCAGGGCGCCAGGAGACTCAGGCGCTGTGGCTGCCGGAGTATACTTTTTCCGTCGCGGCCGCAAGAGGAAGCGCGGGCGGCTTCCGAAGTCAGCCCGGGCCACGAGCCAAACCTAATTACCTAAGCGCGCGAACTAGCGGCCGCCCAAACTGCCGCCGAGAGACGCCGAGGAGCGACGCCGGGGGCTGAGGCAGAGCTGCAGGAGGTGCCAGGTGTGCCAGGCGGCCGAAGTGCAACCATTCCAGGGGCATTGCCAGAGTATACGCAAAGCGACGCACGCATGCCAGGAAATCTTCTGCATGATCGGAGGTGTGGGGGGGGGGGGGGGCGAGCGGTCTTCCTTCCTCCCTGCGCGCGCGTGGCTGGACGGGAGGGCCCTGCCCCTGGGGGCTGGAGGAGGAGGAGGAGGAAGAGGAGGAGGAGGAGGGAGGGGGGGGAAGGAAGGGAGCTCCAGCAAGCGGTTCTGGACCTCTCAACCAACGACCCAGCCACCGGACGCCACGCCTACGTCGACTGGAGCATCACCTGCGTACACTCAACCTACGCTCTACGCAGGGGTGCCCAGGCCGACAACGATGGTTTGGCGGCCGCCCATGCGGTGGACCAGAAAAGAGAGCGGTACCCCCCGCACGGGGGCGAGCTGGTCCCCCTAGTCTTCGAGACGGGGGGCTGGCCCAGCGACGCAGCAGCCAGCTTCGTCCGCAGCTACGGAGTCGACCTCGCCGACGGCGACCGCTCCGAGCTGCTGGGCGGCCTCTGGCGGCAGATCAGCAGAACCCTCCAAAGGGGTAATGCTGAGATGCTGCTGAGCGCGCTCGGGCGCTAGGACGGCGGCCCCTTGCCACGGCCACCACCAGCTGGACCACCGCCGGCGCGGCAACCACCACGACCGCCACCAGCGCCGCGACCACAACCGCCACCAGCGCGACAACCACTGCCGCCACCACCAGCACCACGACGACGACCCTAAGCACGACAACCGCCACGACCGCCAGCACCACGACCACGACCAGCGCCGGCACGACAACCACCGCGGACACCGCCAGCTAGCACCACGACCACGACCACCACCAGCACGACGGCGCCGCGACCACGACCACCACCGCCACCGACCCGACCGCCCCCGCCCCTGGCCGCCCCTCTCCTTTCCTCTCCCCGGCCCTGCCAGGCCGCCCCTGCTGCCGCACGCGCCTTGCGCCTCCCCCCTTTTCCTCCCCCCCCCCTCCTCCGCCTGCTGCTGACCTTCTTGGTGGCCTCCCGTGGCCTGGGTCAGAGGCGCGCCGCCCGCAGGCGCGGTGAGGCTTTTAATGCACGCCCTGGGACGGCCCTCGCACGCCTAGCCGTGGTGGCCACTCACTGCAAAGGCCAGTGGGTGCCGCGGCTGCGGAGCAAGGGAGGGAGGAGGACGAGGAGGAGGAGGAGGAGGAGGAGGAGGAGGAGGAAGAGGAGGAGGAGGAGGAGGAGGAGGAGGAGGAGGAGGAGAAGGAGGAGGAGGGGGAGGGAGGGAGGGAGGGAGGGAGGGAGGAGGAAGAGGAAGGAGGGAGAGAGGGAGGGAGGAGGACACTTTGGGCCCGCACGGGGGGGTTGCACACGGGGGCTCCAAACGGGGGCTACACACACACACACACACACACGGGGTGGCTGCACACACGGGGGCTACTCCTGCGCTTGGGGGCTGCGCCTGGTGGCTACGCCTGGGGGCTGCACTTTGGGGGCCACAAGTGGGGGCGGTTTCGCTGGCGCCGCCGCTGAACCAGCAATCAAACGACACCACCCCACCTACGGCCCCACGGGGCTTAGCGTATATCAAGAGATCTGGCGTGGGCTTCTGCGTGGTATACGCTGCGGCGCCCGATGGGCCGTAGCGCAACATGGAGGGTCGTAAGTGGGGTGGTGTCGTTTGTTTTTTGGTCGAGCCGTCCTTTCTTCCTCCCCTGCTTCTTTCTCCGCCAGCACGGGGTGTTACTTCTTTGCAAAGCTCTCCCGAAAGTCCCTGAGCCGCTGCTCTCTTGCCCCTTCAAAGAATCGGCGAATCCGCTTCTCGTCGCCCACGCACGGCTCCCATCGAAAATGGGAACCGCCGCAGCAGCGCTTGGACCAAGCGCAAACCACAACTACTGCCCGGGGGGGAAGCAGCGCATGACCGCCTGCAGCTCCAGAGGGGAGGTCCAAGAGGTGAAGGAGGAGACGGAGAAATCCAGGGGAGGGAGCGGAAGGATCAGGAATGAAGTCCCAGGGACTGGCATACCCAGAAGGCAGAGAAGGCGGGCCAGGGCTTCATGTAGATTGTTAGCTGGGACAAGGGCAAGGATTCATCTACCACCTCGATAGCCTCCTCTCGCTCTCCCTTGTGACTACGGTCCAGATACAGGAGGCGATCAGCCACTCGATCCAGACTCGCGACGCCACGACACAGAGACAGTGCGCATATGTGCTGAGGTCTGAACACTCTGCAGTCCTGCGGGGTCCTTGGACGCTCCGGGCGAACTAGACTGTGACCGAAGCTGAAGGACGACAGTTCTTAGACACCGTACTAAGCTAACTTTGCTTCCCAATAAGACTTGAGCTCCTCTCCGCCAGACCTCTCACTTCAAACTGGGCAATCCTTCGAAGCTCACCCCCACCAACCGTTGACAAGAAACATTCGAGACACTTGTCCTCCAGGCGCCGCTCCCCGATTCCTTATCGCAGCGGCTCCCATCGACGGGCGATGAAGGAGAGCAAACACGTTTAGAAGATCAATGTCGCAGGTGGCAAGAAGGATCCTCCATGAAGCGACAGACTTGCGAGATGTAAGCTTTCAATGGGTTGCCACTCGCCAGTGCCGTTGTATGAACCAGATACTGTGTCTCTGAAACAACCATTTGGGGTTCCATACCACATTGGCACAGGTGAAAACACTTCCACACACGTCTGCCAATGGGAACCACAAGCACATAGTTGCTGCATTCTGAATGTGTAAAAAAATGTGGTGTCAGATATGTGGAGAATACTGTACGGTGCAAGCTGCGTGGAGTAGTCGATGTGGTGTAAGCCATGTGGTGCCGATTCTGTAGTGTAAAGCACGCAGGAAACGCAGCCAACGCACGGGACCCCCACGAGGTGCCCACAGTCGCGCACGCAGCGGGCGAGCACCCTGAAGTCCAAGCCAGCGCACGTGGGTGCCCACGAGTCGTCCAAAGCCGGGCGCCAGCCGAAAACTCGGACATCCCCACCAAAGCACGGGGCGCCCACAAGGCGCCCACGACCAGATACCAGCCAGAAGCCTGGAAATCAAGTCAGAAGCCCTAGGCGTAAGCACTGTTTGGAGAACCTGTCGGGATGGTTGCCCACTTGGTGTCGCTGGGTGCCGCGTGGCGCAACGGCCCCAACTCTCGGATCACTTGCCCATGATGTTTTGTGGCGCCATGCCACCAAGAGTCAGAACCCTTGGTACATGGCGCCTTTTTCCCCAACTTTCGTACCCGTTGTTCGTATGTTGCTATCTCGCGTGGGAAGGTGGCATGTGGCGGTTGTTCTGCGCTGCGGCCACACTTTTCGGATCCGCTCCCGCGTGGGGTCCAATGGTGTTTTGCGGCGCGGGACTCCCCATGCACACGTGTGATGCTGCGTGGTTCTGAATAGCGCCGCGTCGCCAACTCTGACATCCGTAACCCTGGTGGTGCCGTGCGGAGCAATGTGGTGCACTAGAATACCATGGGATCCGTCGACAGGGTAGCGTGATGTCATGTCGACCCCGTTGCTCTCGTGTTGCCTTTCGTGGTGCCCCGTGGCCGATACCGTATCCATTGGCCACATGGCACCTTGTCTCGCACGGCGTGCCACATGTTCCTCTCCATGGACGCTTTAGTGGTTAGGTCGTCGACACTCTGAACAAGGATCCTACTGCAACAGCCAAATGGCTGATCCTTTTTTCCCACATGGCACCACACGGTGCCAACTCGACCCCCATACCCGTGGTCCCGTGCTCCCGCGCGGTTCATATTGGATCGGTGACCTGCGTGGCGATGTGAGAACCCGTGTGCTCTTTCGAACCCACTGCCCCCCGAATACCAGGTGCTGCCGTGAGGTGCCGCGTGGTGCCGTGTCGAATCCGTGGCCCATGTGCTGCTGCGCGGGTGGTGCAGGGTCGAGCCCGCCGCTCGTGCGGTGGCGTCTGGTGCCGTCTTGCGCCCTCTGCCCGCGGGGTGCCACCTTGCACACTGTAATGCGTCGTGGTGCCGTGTCGTCCCGCGCAGGATCAACCCGCTGACCGCGTGGTGTCGTGCGGCGTCGCATAGAACCCACTTCACCTGTGGTGCCACCTGGTGCCACGCGGCCAGCCTCGGATCCACTGGCCGCATGGCACAACGGTCTGAGATCACAATGCGAAGCTGGTGCCGTCATTCGGTGTCGTGCGGCCTTCGGGGCCCCCTGCGCTGGATGGAAGGGCGCCCAGCCGTACCCATCTCCCAGATCTGGGCCCCGAGAGCAGAGCAGAGCAGAGCAAAACAATCACGCATGTGGGCACCGACGCGGGTGCAGCAGGTGGGCGCTGGGCGCCGGCACGAGATGAAAACATCTGCGGGGAGGGCTGGCCGCTCAGTGCTTGGAATCGGTGTCGTGGGAGGGCGCAAAAACGGTAAGCAAATGGTCCGAAATGGACTGATGAGAGCCGGAGTCGGAAAAAAGAAATTAGAGTCGGGCATAAATGAGAAGGAGCTATTCGGTGCCGTGTGGTGCCGTGTGATCCCGTGTGGCGCCATGCGGCTTGTCTCGGACCCGCTGCCCGTGTGGTGCCATGTCGTGCCGCGTTGTGTCGCACGGTGCCGTGTCGAAACCGCTGCCCATGTGGTGTTCTCTGTGTGATGGTACGCGGTGCCGTCTGGGCAACATCGAATGCGTTGCCCGTGTGGTGCCGCGCGGTGCAGCACGATGGCATGTGGTGCCACCTGGATGATTTGTGCTGCATGCGACCGCACTCATCCAGTCCACCTTGCGTGCCCGCCGTGCCCGACTTGACCGTCAGATGCTTTTCAAATGCGGCTGGGCCCTATGGCCAAGACCCGCTTGCATGCTTATATCGGATGCGCTGCCCGCATGCTCGAATGTGTTGCCCGCCTGATGCCGTGTTACCGTGTGGCTCTTCTCGGGTCCCTTGCCCGCATGGCGCCGCGTGACGCCACGGGGGCGTCTGACGGTGGTGTCGCGTTGAGCCAGTTGCATGTGTGGTGCCATGTGGCGCTGGGTGACAGTCCAGGATCCGATGCCCGCGTCGTGCAGCGTCTACGTGACAGAGCGCCAGAATTTTCAATCACAGATGCCATGCAGACAGCTCGCGAGATTGCGCTCAGGATATTCGGGGGTGAACGCACAAGGTGGGGTGTCGACTCGGAGGAGACGAGAGGAGTGGAGACTGAGCGATGGGAAAGGGATTGGGTAACGTCTACGGGCGGGGAAAAGTAGGGATAGGAGGATGAGAGAATCAAACGCTGCTTTTGCTACGCCCTCCCCGCTTACGCCCCACAAGTTTAGACCCGGTGAAGTCTGCCGCACTATTGCTGTGGCTGGCGAGGCGTCATCGTGCATGCCTGGTCCATACAACTGTTTCCGCCCTATTGTTTCAACGCTCGGTAATTATACCGCGGCTGCTGGCCTAAGTTCACCCTGGGCGTGATAATTCACCCATGCAGTCGCTCATACAGGCTGCTACCTCTTCCTAGCACCATTCCCCTCGAATGTTCGAATATCGCCCTCGCCACGCCCCGCCACAGCGCCGTGGCTATCTGCGCGGCACAAGGGCAGAGTGAAGGGGGCCCAGCGGTCCTGCACCACCCCTGGGCACGTGGGCAGCTCGAGTGGGCTCCCGTGGCCCGGGCTCTGCCCTTGCCTGCTGTGTCTTGCTCGCTGCTCGTCGCTCGCTGCCTGTTGCTTGGTCGTCGTCGTTCCCCCCCCGCGACCCGCCCCGCGGCCCGCCCCGCGGCCCGCCCCCCTCGCTCCCATCCCCAGAGGCAGGGGCGCCGCGCGTGCCGCCCAGGCGACCGTGCCCCGCACCCCCGCCGAGGCTCCGCGCGCGCCCGGGCATCCCCGCAGGCGGCTGCGCCCCCTCTCCGAGCGGTGTGCGGCGCTGCTGCCCGTGCGGCTGCGCTCCGTCGAGGCTCTGCCTGCCGGCAGTCCAAGCTGGACGGCGAGGAGCGGGTGCTGCTGGAGGTACCCCCTGGCCCAGGGCACCCTCAGGATTCTCTCGAAGTGGCCCAGGCGGCCTGCAGGGCACCCCTCACGAGGCCTGGAGGGCCCCATGGCCCCAGGGGCTCCAGAATGGAGCGAGAAGCTGGGGGGCACCTTGGGCCGGAGACACTTCTAGCAACACCCGAAGGGGGGAACTGTTCGTCTCCTCCCCGGACCTCTGATGCCGTAACAGCTCGCAGAAGTCCTTGGAAGCCCCGACCCCTTCCCTGGGGCACGTTTTTTCATCGCGGATGTTTTGTTGACGGTCCTGGGGCCCAGAAACGCCCCACGGGGGCCGAAATCGAGAAAACGCCGGCGCGCCACAGGAACGCGGCAGCCAACGTCGACGCGCAAGCCAAAACAGACGGCGCGCAGACAGACCGAGACCTGCCCAGACTCTTCGGGGAGGGAAGGAAGAGGAGCCACGGTGCCGCTCCCGCGCCTCCACGTCGTAACGCACCCGCATCCCCACGAACATGTCCCCGCAGCCTGCGCCTGGGCAGCCAAGGCCTTCACTCACTGCCTCGACTCTCCTCGACCTTTCCAAACTCGATGTGTGTGTGTGTGTGTGTCCTCTCGCCCTCCCTCCCCCCTCTTAACCCCCTGTCTCTCCCCATTCACTCTCCCTATCCCCTCTTCTCTCTCTTTCTCTCTCTTTCTCTTTCTCTCTCTCTCTCTCTGTCTATCTCTCTGTGTCTCTCTCTCTCTCTCTTTCTCTCTTTACTTGTCCCTCTCTCTCCCTCTCTCCTCTCTCTCTCTCTCTCTCTCTCGCTCTCTCTCTCTCTCTATCCCACTCTCTCCCTCTTCTCTCTCTCTCTCTCTCTCGCTTTTCCTCTTTTTTTCCCTCTCTCTATCTCTCTCTCGTTCTCTCTCTCTCTCTCTCGCTCTTTATCTCTGTATTTCTATGTATGCTGTTCTTTGTTATATATCTCTCTCTCTTGCCTTCTCTCTCCCTCTATATCTATATATATATGTGTGTAAATGTATACATCAGTACATCTCTCTTCCTTATATACACATATTGAGAGAGATGCAGGTGATCATACATTTTGCCTTGCGTTCGGTGGTTCGTATTTTTCCTCTCGTTCATCGCCACACTCGTTTTCCTTATATAGACTGCTATCATCCTCATTGCTCTCTTCCGCTCCCACCCCTGTCCTCGTATGCTCCATCATTCTGCCGCTCCTGCTACAGATCGCATTACAATAAATAATGAAGGCTTCAGCACAGCTCACAAAACAGCTCCGACTACAGTCCATCTTACAGCCGACAGTACAGCTGTCACTACAGTTCACACTACAGCTCCTACCAAATCTCCTGATATACAGATCCTGCCAATGCGGCTACTGCAGCTCTCCTGCATTTAGCTTTGAACGCTGTGTCAACGTACCTGTCATTTCCGTTCGCGTAACCGGCATTGCACAGCTCCGCGAATCGTTTCGTGCCCAGGCTGGTACGTCACGTCAAAACCTGGGTCAGTCGTGCCAAGATTAGGCGGGGCCGTCGCGGCTGCCGCCGCGGACATCGCAGGGAGGCGACGGCTTCGTGGAGTTTACCGCGCGCACTGGAAGCCGTGGGCGAACCACGGGCTCCGCTACAGGAGCGTTTTTCCATGGAGGCAAGTAGAACTTGAGCCACGCAGCTGCGGCCCACAAGTAACATGTACCACTGGCACTCCTAAATCCGCCGACCCCTTCTGGGTCTCCAAGCGTGTGCCCCCCCCATAATCCCCCCCCCAAGGGACCCCAAACCGGCAATTTGACTCCCCCCCCAGGCCCGGCACGACCCCAGACAATGCGCGCCAGGGAAGGGGTCCAAAATGAGCCATGAAGGCACTTGACGCCTCCCAAGAAGCCGCCAAGACAGTCCACGAGAACCCAAAGCCGACGAAAGATCGTTCCAAGACGCCTAAGATGAGCTCAAAACGGCCCAAGACACCCCACGAAGCCTCCAAGAGGCCTCCCAAGAAGCCCCCAAGAACCCAAAATCTTGAAATTCCCTCGGGGAAACGTACATTTTCAGCATATCCAACTTGTTAGCCTTCACGGTGTTGAAAACCGTCCAGACCCCCACGAGGCCCCCAGGACCACCCCAAGACGGCCCACGAGGCTCCCAGGAGGCCCCAAAGAACTCCAACGTTGCTCAAGAGGCGCCCTAGACGGCCCAAGAGAGAATCCAAGATGGCCCAAAGAAGGGCCCAAGAGAGGGACCACGAACCGCTAATTCCAGCGCTCCGCCCAACGAAGCTCTCCGGAGGACCCAAGAGGCCCCCAAGCGGCCCCTAAAGGCCCCCGTGAGGCATCCATGAGGCCCCAAGGAGCCCCCAAGAGGCCCAAAAGAAGCCCAAAACGGCCCCCAAGACCCTGCGAAACCGCCTCGAAGAGGCCCGCGAGAATCCTCGCCACGAGATCCCAACGGACATCCCAGAGCGTGCCACACACTACCCTGAACGTGACGAATTCTTGCTACTTTTCCTCACCCTTGCTTCGGAATTCTGCCCGAGGCCTCGTGGAATGCAGGCCTGGGGGCGCAATAGTTTATAGCGGGTCGGCGGATGTGGCGAATTAACACCACCTCCTCCTCCTCCTCCTCCTCCTCCGATTCCTCCGCCTCTTCCCTCAGTATCCTCCTCCTCTTCATCCTCCTGCTACTCCACTGGGAGGCCTGAGAGGTCCGTCGTCATCCAAGATGCGGGGCACATCGATATTGCTGCACAGTGCGAAGCCCAGCAAAGCCAGATCCCGGCATGGCAGCTCGGTCGGACGCAACACAAAATCGTAGAAGATGCCAAAAACCAGGGGGGCACCCCCCGTGCAAAACAGCGCCAGGCTTCAGCAGTTGACTGTACAAGGCAAGCTGCGTCAGCGCAAGCCTGAAGACACTGTCTCGACGTATGGAGACGGGGGGGAGTCTGGGGGAGAAGAAAAGGAGGTCGAGGAGGACGACCACAACCTAGAAGTGATATCAATATTGCATTTGGGCGCCTCACCCCGTGGGTGGGAGCAGAGGCCTGGTGTACCACTCGAGTCGAGGACAAGGCAACCATGTCGCAAATCGCTGGGATTGCTGGAGGGCTTCCCGGAAACCCCACCCCAGACCCCCGACGTCCTGATTTTTTCATGACGTCGACCCCCAGCGGTCTCGACACACTCCCCATGGCCGGCTTTTCATCCTGAGTCGTTTTTTGAAGGTCCCAAGGGCCCCCAAAGGCCAAAAATAGTGAAAAACCTGCCGTAGTGATCTTTGTCATGACTCGAGAGGGTCTGGGACTGGCAGAGGAGGACGAGGAAGAGGACGAGAAGAGCTAGGGGGCTGGGGAGCAGGAGCTTTGCTGCCGACGAGGCGGCGCTTGGCCCAGGCCCGGCTGGCCCTGCAGCTCCGAGCAATGCAGGAACACGTCCCCAGTGCCCTCCTCGTCCGGGACAACGAAGCCGAAGCCCTCGAGGGGAGAGGGAGGAAAAGAGGAAGGAAGAAGGGGAGAGGAGGAGGAGAAGGAGGAGGAGGAGGAGGAGGAGGAGGCACCCTCGAGGGGGGGAGGAAGACGAGGAGAAGGAGGAGGAGGAGGAGCAGGAAAAGGAGGAGGAGGAGGAGGAGGAGGAAGAGGAGGATGAGGAGGAAGAGGAGGAGGAGGAGAGGAGGAAGGAAGGAGAGGAGAGAGGAGGAGAAGCAGGAGGAGAAGCCCTCGAGGGGAGGAGGAGGAGGAGGAGGAGGAGGAGGAGGAGGAGGAGGAGAAGGAGCCTCGAAAGGAGGAGGAGCCCTCCTCGAGGGGAAGAGGAGCCCTCGAGGGAGGGGAGCCCTCGAAGGAGGGGGGTCCTCGAGGAGGAGGAGGAGGAGGAGGAGGAGGAGGAGGAGGAAGGAGGTATGGTAATTGGCGGGCAAACGAAAGGGAGAGGGGCCAAAGGTCGAGAGAGGCGGGAGACCCCCGTTCCCAGACCCATTCGAGTCGTGAAAAAATCACGACGGCAAGGTATTCGCTGTGTTCGGCCTCTGGGGGCCCCTACCGGCCCCCTACCGGACCGTTGCTCCCCAGCCTCCTGGCTCTCCTCGTCCTCGTGCGCGTCCTCCCCTGCTAGTCCCAGACCCCCCTCGAGTCATGAAAAATTATGACGGGAGGTTCTTCGCCATTTTCGGCCTTCGGGGGCCCCTGGGACCTTCAAAAACGACTCAGGATGGCTACTCACTGCGTGGAGCTCGCCATATGTGCATCCGCTTCAAAAATTTAATTGCACTTGGGATATCGAAATGAGCGTTTAGCCATATGAGCCATATGTGTATATCATATTGTAGGGTAGTGCGATGGTGAACATATGTCTATGATAGTTTTGCTATAAGAGCGCGTCTACGTGAGCGTTGGGAGAATGAACCTTCTCAAGTTCCCTCTCCCGCTGACGACGACAAGATTGTAAAGCACCACGGAAAGAGAAAGCAACATCCCACGGGGACACAAGCTCTGCGCCAGCAGCACCTGGTCACTCCTCCTTGACCGCCGTACGCAACGGGGAGAGCCACTCGGGACACAACGCAAAACCAGAAGACAGGCAAACCCCTAGAGACATCCCCACAGAACGGCCGCGAACGGGACCGTGTCATACCCCTCGGCGGCTCCCCTTAGGGGTGCTGAAACTAGCGCCCCGCCTGAGACATCCTCACAATCTGCCCTCCAAGCCAAGGATGTTGAGACAGAAAACAAGCAAACCGCTTGAGACGTCCCCACAAAACGGCCGCGAACGGGACCGTGTCATACCCCTCGGCGGCTCCCCTTAGGGGTGCTGAAACCAGCGCCCCGCCTGAGACATCCTCACAATCTGCCCTCCAAGCCAAGGATGTTGAGACAGAAAACAGGCAAACCGCTTGAGACATCCCCACAAAACGGCCGCGAACGGGACCGTGTCATACCCCTCGGCGGCTCCCCTTAGGGGTGCTGAAACCAGCGCCCCGCCTAAGACATCCTCACAATCTGCCCTCCAAGCCAAGGATGTTGAGACAGAAAACAAGCAAACCGCTTGAGACGTCCCCGCAAAACGGCCGCGAACGGGACCGTGTCATACCCCTCGGCGGCTGCCCTTAGGGGTGCTGAAACCAGCGTCCCGCCTGAGACATCCTCACAGTCTGCCCTCAAAGCCGAGGATGTTGAGACAGAAAACAGGCAAACCGCTTGAGACATCCCCACAAAACGGCCGCGAACGGGACCGTGTCATACCCCTCGGCGGCTCCCCTTAGGGGTGCTGAAACCAGCGCCCCGCCTGAGACATCCTCACAATATGCTGTGTGTTGAGTAAGTCAGACAATGAGAAAGTCTGAGTATGAGTAAGTCTGGGTATGAGTGAGTCTCAGCATGAGTAAGTCTGGGTATGAGTATGAGTAGGTCTGAGTATGAGTAGGTCTGAGTATGAGTAATTTAATGCTATCAGGTCTGAGTATGAGTGAGTCTGTGTTTGAGTAAGTCTGTGTATGAGTAAGTCTAGGTATGAGGAGGAGGAGGAGGAGGAGGAGAAGAAGAGGAAGGAGGAGTAGGAGGCGTCCAAATAATAACAAGAACCCCTTAGGATATGGGGAAAAGACGGGTCATGGGGAATGGGTCGAGACCGCTGGGGGTCGACGCCACGAAAAGATCATGACGTCGGGGGTCTGGGTTCAGCGCAGCTCGGTCCAGGAAAGATCGCCGCCAGCTCGGGGGATGTAGCCCCGCCCTTCCTGTGCCCACCTCTTCCCAGAAGCACGGGGCTGCAAGTGCTGACCAATCATGCGAACAGGGCAGCGAGATCTGCCAAGCCCGCCCAACCTGCAAACGTAGGCAGCGCCAAGCGTTGCGTACACGTCGTTCGGGCTTGGCGAAGGTACGGCCGGATGCGGAACGCAAGCCCGTGGACATAGTCGAAAGCACCATGTCTGAAAAGTGAGGCAACAGGACAACAACTGAGAACCCACAGCGATGGGACAATTCGAGCACACAAGCGGAGGCACCACATTTGTTTCCAACTGGGCGGCCAACTTAGAAGAACTCTCGCTCTGTAGAACAGAATTGGCCCAATCGCCCCATCTTCGGATTGCACGTTGACCTTACACGACGTCGGTACGCCAAAATATCCCTCGTGTGCCGACGGATTCAAACGTAATCATGATATGACAGTAGGCATGTCATGCGCATACGAACGCCTAGCGCATGTGCACGTGAATGTGTGCGCGCGTGTGTGTGTGTGTGCATGCCCGCAGCGTTCGCTGCGCGCGTGGCAGCAACGTCAAAAAGGTGATATACGTGTAGGTGCATGCGTGCATGAGCGCTGCATAGCCAAATCCCCTGAGGAACTCCACCTCTTGCCAGCTCTCCCCGCCCCCTCCAGCGATGATACTCAGGATTTGCGTTTGCCAAATGGGTGTGCTTGTCCACCGACACCCTTCAATGCGACGCAGGCGAATTAAGGTCGACACAGGCTGCGTGCTACCTGGTACCCATGGAGCTGAAGAGGGCGCGGACCACCGGGCCCAGGCGAGCAGGTCGGTCGAGCAGCCCAAGGCCACTGGACGGCGAAATCGGCACAGCAAGACAGATGGACAAAAGACGGAACTGGCGGCCGCGGGAGGGGAAGGCGTGCAGCGGCCCAGGCTCAGGCGAGTGGCGCGAGTACGGGTGGTACCGGAAAGGGGTCCGGCAAGCTGGGGCGCACCGAGCGGGGACCGAAGGTGCCGGCACTTGCATTGCCCAGAAGGGGAGGTGCGCGACCCACGGCCAGCAGTGCAAGCGCTGGGTGGGAAGGCCGCCAGGCGGACGCGCGAGGAGGTCCATCGAGCAACCAGGGCGACGACAAAGCTGGACTGCCACCACGGGAGGGCTGCCTGCCAGGACGAGCTGTCGCTGGTGGTCGAAGCGGCCGAGGGCCACAGGGGAGGGCTGCAGGAATAAGGCCCCATTACGGCCTGCCAAGACGGAGGCGTGTGGCGCCGGCCACTGCGCGCACTGCACTGAGGGAGGGGAAGGGATCCATGATCCTCAGAGAGCGTGTTAGCGCCGGCGTGTGCTTGCCCACCGACGCCCTTCAGAGCGAAGAGGATATCGAAACGAGGGCCAGGCCGCGCGCTGCCGACGGAGCCGCAGGGGCAAGCACACGCCTGGCCTAACACACGTCCTGAGGATCATCGGAGGGAGCAAGAAGGGGGGCGGAGGAAAGGGAGAAGCAGGCGGCTTTTAGACGACAAAAAAAAGTGCCCCACAAATGCACAGAAATACAACTCAAAAAATCGTCCCATGACTATTTTTGCCTATTTTTGAATATTCCTCCTCTGGAGGGACAGGCCCGACTTAACCCTAGTCCCTACTGCAGCCCAGCCGCGCCGCCGCGGTGTAGCTGTACCCGAACGGGGCAGCACACCATGGGCTGACACACGTCCTGAGGATCATAGACTCTAGACAAGCGCGTTCAATTACTCGCAAGGTAACTACTCGCAAATGGCCTGGATCCCCCGCGGGGGCTCTATGATAAATTACATCAAAGCAGACATGTGTTTTTCGGACATTTGCGAATAGGCACTTTGCGAGTAGTGGAACGCGCTCGATGAGACTCCACCACCCTCCTCTCCCTGAGGACTAGCCACAACTGGGAGAGCCGCGCTCCTTACAACTCTGGGCGAACCCATCGTATCGACGACCTCTCGGGAGGGGTGCCGAAGCCTGTGCGGGGGGAATGAGCACTGGAGCTCCCCCAATTGCGGCTGGCCAGCCATCACCGTGACACCTCCTGGCCGCTGGCCGGTTGGGCTCGCCAGCCGCTGCAGACGCTGCTGCCGCTGCCAACCGCACTGGGATGGGGAAGGGCCCGCGGGGAGGGGGAAGCACTGCAGACTCTGCCATCGCATCGGAGGCAGGGGAAAAAGGACGGCCGCCTTGTCTCTGGCCGGCCGAGATACCGCTCCGCCAACCCCCCACCCCCCAAACTCCCTCCCGGTTTCCCCTCCCTTTGCCCCAGCACCTTGCCCCCCAACATTTGTCGTCTGACATCCGCCGTCTCCGACTCCTCCTCCTCCTCCTCCTCCTCCTCCTCCTCCTCCTCGGGGATGCGGAGGGGCGGCCAACCTTGCGCTCGACAAGCTTCGTCAAAGTCCCTGGTGGCCGGTTTATATGTTCCGCCTGCTCGCTAGCAACAGCTGGTCGACTACCACCGCGAAAGTGAAACGTAGCGAGGCGGAAGAGATACCTGTCACCTACCTCAAACTCCCATCCCCATCTCTTCTCTCCGAATCCGATGTTCGCTCCTCATCCCCATCATCATCCTCCTCGTCCTCCACCTTCGCCTCCGCTTCCTCCTCCCACTCCTGCTCTACGAGCAGGTGTCATGTGGATCACATGGCACCTGGCAGACTCATACTCGAAGATGGTCGAAAACCACGCGCTGGACTACCTATAGCCTCCGATGATGCGGACAGGAGCAGGAGGCTGTTATGAGTTCGGAAAAGCCAAGCCTGGACAAAGGCCCGCCGCAACACAATGTTTTACGAAACGGATTACCATTGCATCCTGGAACCGGCATCACCGTTTGGTACGAGGCAGGTCCGAAAATTAGCCTGGCGAAGGACCCAACCATATGCAGCTGTGAGTACCGCAATTGTGAATATCGTCCTCGGTGGAGCTCCTTCTAAGGCCACGAACTGTGTGATGGGCCTGCCACAGTGGTGGTGGTGGGGAACCGCATGCGGGCACCCCCACTGGTGCCTACAGTTGAGCTCCCTGTGGAGCCACGAAACGCTGCCCTGGGTGGGGGAACCGCATGCGGGCACCCCCACTGGGGCCTACGGGGGAGCTCCCCGTGGGGCCACGAAACGCTGCCCTGGGCGGGGGAATCGCGTGCGGGCACCCCCACTGCGGCCTTCGGTGGAGCTCCCCGTGGGGCCACGAAACGCTGCCCTGGGTGGGGGAACCGCATGCGGGCACCCCCACTGGGGCCGTCGGTGGAGCTCCCTATGGGGCTACGAAACGCTGCGCTGGGGGGGGGAACCGCATGCGGGCACCCCCACTGGGGCCTTCGGAGAAGCTCCCTGTGGAGCCACGAAACGCTGCCCTGCGTGGGGGAACCGCATGCGGGCACTCCACCTGGGGCCTGCGGTGGATCTCCCTGTGGGGCCACGAAACGCTGCGGTGGGGGAACCGCATGCGGACACCCCCACTGGGGCCGTCGGTGGAGCTCCCTATGGGGCTACGAAACGAAGCAAGGAGGGGGAGGAAGGAGGAGGGGGGGGTGGGGAGGAGGGGGAGGAGGAGGGAGGAAGGAGGTGGGACGCGGGGCGCTGTCTCTTCAAAACGAGGACCCAACACCACAGGATGGTTGGGAAAAACAGTGCCCAAAACCAAGTTACAAATTCGTGTCGGGTGGCCTAGGCGGCAGCCAAGAGTTCTACCAGAGACCTCCACCAAGAGACCTCCAAGAAGGCCCTAGAAGGGCCCCAGCAGGCTCTCAAGAGAGCTCTAAGAGTGCCCCAAGAGGGCCCTACACTGTCCATTGCACAACATGGTGTGGCAGTCCCAGCAAGCCCCCCAAGAGACCCCCAAGAAGTCCCCAACAGCAAGCCCCTAAGAACGCCCCCAGAGGCTCCAAGAGGGTCTGAAGAGGGCCCCAAACCAAGCTGCACTCTGCAAGCTGGCTTCGGGGCCTCAAAAGGGCTCCAGGCGACCATCAAGGAGCACCCAGGCCCAAAATGGCATTCTGCAACTCGGATCGGGGTTCCCAATACAACTCTTCCATGGCCCCTCCCATGCGTTCGTCCCCCCAACCTTCCAATTGAAAGTCCGACAAGGCCCCGAAGACATGCCCCAATGCTTCTTCGAGCAATCAAAACCAAGGCGTCGATGGATGCATCCGAGGTGGCTTTGGGAGTCCCCGAACCAGGCCCAGAAACTCCAAGAAGCCCTAAATGCCTCTCAAACCGGCATCCACACATGGCTCAATGCAATCCGTAACCGCCTTACGCTGTGAACGAATCTTCGGGCTACTGCGCCCCGGACGGCCACAAGACGACTCCAATACCGCCTCCAGACAGCTCAGGGCTGTCAGAAGTCTCCCAAGACGCCTCCATGGCAGCCCCTACACGGGGTCCGTGCACCCCGACATGGCAGAAAAGACCGCCTGCCAAGACGGCCCGAACAAAATCGCGGTGGCGAAAAGTCGCCGCAACGTTATTGAATGCACATGAACAATGGCCTGTCAGTGCGCGACCCCCGCACTCATCTGAAGATACCTGACAGGCTGGTAGCAAACATTTGCAAGAACCTCCACATCAATTGGACTCCGACAGGTTCCCATGCTTGCTCGTACCATCCTGCTTGCCTGCATGCGCGTGCATGCAGGTACCATACAAGTTCCGGCGTGTGTGTGAAGACCTACTACTAAGAAGCTGGAAACGCGGCTCTACCCACGAGTCACGAGTACAACATACGGGCGCCATGCATTTGGCTCACATACGGGGGACCGGACCACATGTGTTTTCAAATCTCGCAAATACTAATGAAACGCAAAATGTGTATGCTATTTACCGGTCGTGTATGCATGTGCCTACGATAAACTCGAAGACGCTCATCATTAAGCAAATGTGGAGGCGCGCCTTCAACAACATCCCCCACAATCCGCGCTTGCTTACCATCGACATCATCTGGCGAATACTGGTGAACGTCAGTGTCAACAGCAGCGTCGTCGCAATAATCGTGATGCTCACGGCAATGTTGCCATTACTATCGCATATTGTTAACACCATCACACGAGCAGATCACCAATCGGGAAATGTGATCATTATGCGTATCACCTCCAGTGTGACTGGGCGTGCAGCCTAGAGGGTTCCCAATAACCCCCTTAATGGGGCGGTGCGTGGCCTCAGAGCCAAGGATTCGACTCGCCAGGTGACGAAACAGGATGTAGGCCTAGGCCAACGTATTATGGGGTTCCGGCCGGTGCTGGGGTGCTGAGCGCTGAGGTGATAGGGTGTGCTGGGGCATTGGGTATGCTTCGCTTCTCTCAGCTTCGCTCCTCTTCTCAAGAACAGCGCTTACACTACGGGCGCCTTACTTTGCTCCTCAGAAGCTGTGTATCCTGCTCGAGAGCTCGGCATGTCGCCGCCCGTCGCCGCCCCCTCGCCGCCCGCACCGTCTGCGCACATGTGTACACCAACCTACCCCGCAGATGCGCGAAAATCACTGCTTGCGCTGCGTGCATACGCTCTCACATGACTGCTCATGCGTGACACACTCCTGGCACTCCTGGTGTGCGAGTGAGCTTGTCTTGGTGCGGCTTCATACGGCTCTCACACACTGTTCGTTGCTCCTCTGCCCCGTGGGAACGCGGGCAGGATGGACCACCTGCCTCGCTAAGCACCTGGGGCCGCGCAGAGGCAGCAAGCAGGGGAGGGAGATGAAAAACGGTGTTCGGGCAAGGGGGGTGGGCAGGCTCGGGGCCTCCGCACCCGCAGCCCAGAGCAAGGCAACAGGGGAGGAGAGACAAGCCACGACCAGAGCAGACGGGGGGAGAAAGTGACGGGCGGAATGACGGACGCGAGGCAGAGCTACAGCCGATGCCCCGGCCTGTGTGCGACGTGGCCAGCGTCTTCGGCTGGGAGCCTCCTGCGCGGGAAGGGAAGAAAACGGGGACCATGACCAAGACTGAACGCGGAAACGTCGTGCCGATCTTGGCCACCGTCCATCTTGACCAGCTTCACTTCGTGAATCATCCTCGAGAATCGGCTACGGCCGACATGCACCATGACCAAGGTCGCATCGACAAAATGCCCCGAGATCTTGGTCATGGTCCCCGTGTTCTTTTTTCCCTCGATGCGAGGTGTCGGGCCGGGGCCAACTCCAGGAGAGCTGCTGCAGATGCGCTCGGGCCGCTGAAGAAGTGCTCTCTCGGGGCATGGCCTCACAAAACCACGGCACCACGAGAGGCCGTGGCACGTCTGGGTACGCCACGCTCGCGACACGGACTCCAGAGAGACTGCAGTGGAAGCTCGATCACAAGAAACTTTCCACAAGAGACCCAACCCTGAGACCCAGGACGCCCATTGATGTTGGGTGTGGGAACGTCATGCTTTCCATCGCAGAACCATCGAAACCCAAGAGGCAAACAGGGTGTTTTTTCTTGGCATGGGTTTCCACTGCGAAACGCTCGACGGGACCTGTCAAACCGTGACCTTGCGCCTTGCCACGGATGGCAACTAATACCGAGCCCCGCGGCCAGGAATGTAAGGCTCCCACTCCTAATTCTCCTCATTTTTTGAAATCGGCCACACAAGGATTCTCGCAGGCCGCTCCAAGCATGTCCAACGACCCTGACAACTGGTTGCCGAGAGAAGCGCAAATTGAATGCCGCCGCCGCCGCCGAGGAACCACGGGGCTGCCACGTCAATGTTGTTTAGGACATAGTAGCTGTTGCTCGGTTTATGAAGTACCGCTGGCCTGGATCCTCCGACCCTTCGACACCCTCTGTGACTCTCTACTTCAAACGAATTTTCGTATGCAGCTGAAGTGCTCACATAGACAGCATGCTTGCATTCACAAGAACACTGCGCGAAGAAATGTGTAATTCCATGCACAGACGAACAATCAACAAGCACATTCGTCATTGGTTTCTCAATGAAGGCGGGTGTCGGGAAGGAGGGATCGGACTGGGGGTGAGGGACACGGGCTAAGCCATCTCAAGGGAAGACAGGGGGTAGCTCAGGGCAGAGGCATCACCTCTCGTGGCTGCAGCGGGGGACCCAAAAAAAACTAAATCCAGCTGCTTCCAAACGCCTGGACCTTCTGGACTCCGCGTGGAAGCTTGAGCATCCATACACACTGTGGCTGCTCGCGTATGGCTATGCGAAGCGGAGCGAAGTCCTCCAATCGGCACGTCGATCTGCGAGGTCTTCTCCCGCTCCTCCTGTCGCGCCTTGAACTTTTCCTGCAAATGACTGAAGATATGCATTGCTACGCGTCAGTACAATATTCCCCCGACTCCAACGCCTAAATCCCCCACGTCCCACGGGGTGTACCAAGTTAGTGCACACAGCGAAGGTATCCCGCAAAGGGTGGAACAATTTGGCATGGGCGTGAAAAAAACATGGCGACTGCAATCTCGCTCGGATGACCACGTCCTGATACCAACGCAAACTTCCACCACAGCACGCGGACGGAAGATCCGAAGGACACGGCGAGGCCGACGCAACCACAAGGTAATGAGCGCCAGCGCTCCGCAGGGCCTTCCCGGAGAGTTCCCTAGTCTTGTTTCCTTCCACGGGCCTCAGGTTGTCTTGTCTGGTTTCCTTGCCGGGGCCTCGTGTCCCCCATTCCTGCTTCCTTACGAGTGTTCCTCGGGTTCCCCAGTGTTGTCCCTGGGGCTCGTTCCTCGGGTTCCCTGATCTTTTTCCTGGGCTCGTTCCTCGGGTTCCCTGATCCTTGTTCCTCGTTTCCTGGGCTCGTTCCTCGGGTTCCCTGATCTTTTTCCTGGGCTCGTTCCTCTTTTTCCTGGGCTCGTTCCTCGTTTCCTGGGCTCGTTCCTTGGATTCCCTGGGCTCGTTCCTCGGGTTCCCTGCTCTTGTTCCTTGCTCGGGTTCCCTAAAAGTTCCCCGGTCTCGCTCCCTGCTCGGGTTCACCGAGATTCCCCGGTCTGGTTCTGCGCTTGGGCTCCTCGCGTGCCCAAGTCTTGCTCCTTGCTTGGATTCCTCGGGATCCACGTTCTTGTTCCTCGGGCTTCCGGGCATTGCGAAGCAGTGCCCAGCAATGCCAAGCACCGCGCCCATGCAATAGAAAGCTTCCCTTAATCCGGGTCGCGCCAGGTTCTTTAAATGAGTTCCGCATTCTCGCCTCTTCAGGCGTCTGCAAATCCAAAATTACTCGAGAGGCCCCCAAGACTGGCCCAAGACGGCCAAAGGGGCCCCCGGTAGGGCCCAGAGAGGAGCGCAAGAGATGCCCCAGAGGGGGAACCCGCAAGGACCTTGGGAGCCCTCCACCACAAGATGGCCCCCAGGTTCCCAAGCAGGACCCCAAGAGGCTCGCAAGAAGTCCCCATGAGACTCCAAAAGCCCCCAGGAGCCCTGAAAAACTCAAAGAGGCCGCCCCCCAGGCCTCCTGGAGGCCTCAAGAAGCCCCGCAACAGACGCGGATGAAGAGGAGGACAAATCAACAACTACACTCAGGCAGCACGACATGATGCGGTAAACGGCACACGAAGGCGGAAGCCGCACGTATCCTCTTCTGGTGGTCGGCGGAATGGCGAAAGCCTCCTAAATAATTCAGACGTTATTCGTCGGCATCCTGGCAGTGTACACGGATTGAAACCATTCGGACTGAGTATCACCATAGAGGATCGTGCACACGCTTTTGAAAATACGTCCATCGTTGAAGCGAATGGTCTTCGCCAGAACATGTCAGTGGGCAGGCGGTCGAACGAGGGTACATTGTTTCGCGTGTGTGTGGGCGATTGAGCTAGGAATTCTTTGAGCTTGAGTGCGGTTCAATCTAAAGAAGTCCACGAAGGGCAGGATATATAGAGTTCCTACTCATTCGCGCACCTGCTGACACACCTTCCCCCGTCATGGTACCTAACGCCTCTCGCACGATACAACATGCTCATGGGCGGGATTATGAAAACTACAATTTGCCGACCAAAATCAAAGATATCCCCCTTGTCATCCTCTTCCTCCCCGTGACGGGCCCTCATATCTTTGAATGGTGGTATGGCGAATGGCCAGTCACGCGCCGCGTTGTGCAGTACTGTCAGTACTGGCTCTCTGGCACAAGCCACGCCCACGTACTCATTGCGGCCCCTCTTCAGCGCCACATGCGGGGGGGGGGGCCGACTGATGCGCGTTCCTCCAGTGGATCCGACACAGATTCCCGTCGGAATTGGGGGAGGGGGTCCCCGAGAAGAGAGGTGGGGCGCGCAAGTGCCACTGGGGCTCCTTTACACCCTATGAATCGGAGCCCCTTCGGCAGATCCCAACTGCAGAAAAGTGTCGGGCAGGAAGGGACCGCGTGCAAGCGGGACGGGCCGATCACCGCTACCCTCGCCCCCCCTTCGGCCGCCAGAAACCGCGACGCAAACTCGCGTGCTGCCCGAAGCCGGCCGGCGCCAGAAAAGCGTCGCCGCAGCCCAGGATATCCCTCACTGGTTTCGGCTGAGCGCCGCTAGAACTTGCCGTGGACATCCCTGGGGGGCGCCACACTATCCAGCTCCGCGCTGCGGCGCGATACCGATACGGGCGGGCGCGGGCAGGAGGACCGCCACGCCAAAGGAGCGTGCCCTTCAAATGTAGCGTGGCTCCCCTGCTGAGAGGCCTGACGCCCAGATGCTCGCACTCCACGTGCGCCGACGAGCTGCACGATCGTGAGCTCTAGCACGACGCCAACCCCAGAATCGAAGATGCCAGAGAGGGGGCACGTCCCGCAGACTGTCGACAAGAAGACTCCGTCACCATAGCCGATAACCTCCTGCGAGTCGCCCTTCTTGCGCAGCTTCATTTTGAAGCAGACATCCTCTTCGATCGCAAATGACGCGCCGATCGTGAACACGAGGCTGGCCATGTCAATCAGCCTATCCGCTATCCTCTGTACGACCATGCCCACCGCCTTGGCCAACCCCTGAAAGCTTCCCCCTTCGCTGGTTTGCTCGACGCCCCGTCCAATGAAGGTGTTGACGCGGTCCTGGCGAGGGCCCCGGTCCTGAGGCCCCAGCGGCGTTGACCGCATCGTGAAGTGTACCAGAGACGCGGGAGACGCTGTTCGTGTGTGACTTGTCGGTATCTTAGTTCCCCCATCACCACGTTCGTGTGGATAAAAGCCCGTCCGCAGGGGCCCAAGATAGAGGAACGCGCAAAGAACGAGCCAGTCGTCCGAATGGCATGAGCGGTACCCGCCCCATTGGGGGTGGTTCGCGACTACATTTGTTTTAAGAGGCTTCGCGGCACTGAGGCGGCGGCCAGTATAAGTGAGGCGGCCATCATCATCAGCACCACCACCACCCTCAGCATCATCGTCATCAGTCCTGCAGCTTGTCCAAGGTGCTCAGGGCGGTCCGCCTGAAGCGAGGGTGGCCCGCCGCGGACCACCATACCATCGACATCCACTGCTTAGTCCGCCTCTACATACCGTCCGCTTTCCCTGTCACATGCGATCCTCTCTTCGCCCTCCTATCCTCTCCTCCCCTACCCTCCGCCTCCGCCGTCACATCCACCGCATCATCAGTCCCTTTCTGCCCTCAAATGAGACTTCAAACTATATCTCCTCTGGGCAGCCCGACTCTCTCAGGCGGGCGCTGGTGGCCCAGCGCTGCCAGAGCAGGCCAGCAGAGCGAGGGTGACAGATCATAGACCGAGGAAAACTCAAAATAGGACCGAGCAAAGCGCCCACACTCCCGCCCCCTCCCCCTCCAGCCTCCGCGCTGCAACTGCGATACCATCCACACAACTGGCTCAGAAACGTGGTCAAACACATACTCTTCCGACAGACATCGCCCTTGATTCCCGGCATATCCTGCAGAGCTGCGAACAGACGCAGAGGTGTCGTGCCTAAACTTGTCAGCCGTGCTTTAGCAGATACGCCGGGCAGCTGGCATGCGGAGCAGCGCGCCTGGACGGCTTTGCTTCCACTGCACTCGGATCATACCTGTGGCCCTCGACCCGCTCGTTCTCGCTGGGCATGTCAGTCGGCACCTAGCAAGGACGCCAACAAGCCATCCGGCTCAGGCAAGCCCGATTGTGCGCGTGCTCGCGCTCCCAATCCGTCGCAGCGGGGTAAGTCCACATCCCTGCCGTTGCTGCGCGGCGAGGCAAGTCAAGCAACAGACACAAAAACGCTAGGGCATCAAGGTCAGTCCCTGGCGCTCCGATATCTTAGGCCCGTGTGAGGACTACGCTCTGAAGGTGAACAGCGCGAAAGCCTCCAAAGCGGAACTCCTAACCTCAGCGCGGTCGAGCTGCTGGGGTCCGTCGTGCTGCTCACGATGCTGCTGCCGGAGCATGTCCTGCTGATCGCGGCCGCGCTGCGGGGATCCGTCGTCCTGTTCCCGATGGCGCTGCTGGCGCCCGTCCTGCAGCTCGAGGCCGCGCTGCTGGGTTCTGCTATCCGGCCGCGGCGACGACGGTTCTCCAGAACGAACAGCGGCACCGGGCGTGATCGTCGCGGCAGGGGGGGGGGTCCAGGGCGAACTGGGAAGGCACGGCGTCACCGTGAGCATTATGGTTTCTGTCGACCTGGCCGTCCGTGGTCCGCACTCGATCCCAGGGGCCAGGGGATCCACTATTGGGGACGCCAGACGGTGGCGAAGGTCTCCCAGCCCTTCTGGCGCCAGCGTGTCATCGTAGCCTTGGACAGGTGGTTCTGCTGCCAGACAGAGCACCTCCTCGCGGTCCAGGAGTGCCACTGCCAGACGCGTTGGCCCGCGCGCCTCTGGATGGCGGCCTTTCGTAGCGGGTCCTCAGCGTGGCGACGAGGCTCTGACCAGGTGCGCCCCAAGCAACGGCGGCATCGCCTGCAGTAGGTGTGCGCTCGGGGGCCTATGCGGGACCAGGAGGGGCTTTCTGGTTTCTGACACCGCCGTCGTTGCTCTGTCCAGGAGCGCCGTTGAAGGCGGCAACCACGGGGGAGATGGGGGTTCCCCCTGAGCCCTGGTGAGGCTCAAGGGAGGCCCGCTGGTTTCTGACCCTGCCATCTCTACCAGGTTCGGCCCGCTGGTTTCTGACACCGCCAGAGCCCCCCGTGTCCCTGAGCACGCTACCAGGTGAACAGACACTAGCCTCCGACACATCACAACTGAATGCGCAGCGAATGCCGCGATAACGGGTGTGAAGCTACCGGGTTCGATCTGCTGGTCTCTGACACCGCCATTGCTGCCAGGTTCAGGGGTGCCACGGAACGCGGCAAGAGCCGGAGAAATGGATGCTCCCTCTGAGCCCTGGTGAGGCTCAGGGGAGGCCCGCTGGTGTCTGACTCCGCCATCGCAACCAGGTTCGGCCCGCAGGTCTCTGACACCGCCATTGCTAGCAGGTCCGGGGGAAATGGAGTTCCATCGGGGCCCTGGTGAGGCTCAGGGGAAGCCCGGTGGTTTCTGCCACCGCCATCGCTGCCATGGTCCGGGCCCCCCAAGCGGCCCCCATGGGCCCCCACGAGGCCTCCCAAGCGGCCCCTCTGAGGCCCCGAGAGGCGCCCCACAGGCACCGAAGACGCTCCAAGGGCCGGCGAAAGGTCCCGAAGACGCCCGAAAGGCCCCCGAGAGATACCCCAAGAGACCCACGGCCACCCGAGATGTCCACATGATGCCACGCTCCCCCGATCGAGGCAGCTCCGCTGGGCATCGTGCCTGGATGGGCTGGTGGGGACACGCGAAACGTCAAGAATATGGGAGAATGACTGCACGAGAAAAGTGAGGAATCAACAACAAGAAAAGAAAAGAGACAAGCGCAAGCGCATTTATTCGCTACCCGAGCCTGGCTGCAGATCAGGGTACGCCTAAGCCCGGTGCCTCCCGCAGGACGTCGGGCAATGTTGTGTCCTGCCGGCCAGACAAGGTGACCATTTCGACGAGTTCGCTCAACCCCGATCCTAAAATGCTACGGCCCCCTACTCATCGAGCACTCTCCCCACCTCATCCCAAATGACCGACGGTATTGGGTCGATGAAAGGGGCGAGGTATGCGAGGTGAGAAGTGCTCTGCTCAAGGTATCGAAACGCGGTTTCTGCTCGAGTGCCACACTGAAAACTTGTAGTGTTGTAACCATGGGGGTAATTTGATAACGAAATGCGTCGACAGCCCAGCGAGCAAAAAGAGTCAGAGCCAAGGGAAGGCACCTATTACGATTAGCGTCATACCATGCTACTATGAAACAGCTCGACATGTCTGCACCAAGAAATTGCATTATTGAAGCAGTGCTTGCACTGACGGCTTCCTACTTGCACGGTGGAGAAGTATATCGCGCGGCTGCTTTCCACCATAGTCGCAAGAAAAGCCCGCTTGCCCGTGGGTGTTGGCATTCCGCGGTATTTACCGACGGGGTACGGGGTCCCGCCCGTAGGGACATGTCATGTGTTGCCCATTTGTCCTGGCTTTCCGCAGTAGTTCCTCCGTGGTTCCGTCCTATACTCGAAATGCTCCGTTGAATTCGAACTTGCCGCCAACATATCAAAACCAAAATACTTTGAAACTCCAGGTGAACTCGCACCGCCCCCAGACACCGCGGGCCGCAGCCACGCCGCACCAGCAGTAGCAAGCGAGCGTGGGAATGGGAAGCGACGAGCGCGAAATACCGACGAGGGCTGGCAAGAAACTACGGATCACGCACGCAAACTGATCCCATGAGGCCCCCAAAATGCTCCCAAGAGGTCAAAAAACTGCCCCCAAGAGGCCCACGACCGCACCCCGAAGAGGCCCCACGAAGCATCACTGAGGACTCTGCCCCACGTCAGCGTCGTCATCGCCGCCGATGCCGCCGTCGTGGTCGTCGTCCCCCTTCAGGGTCGGCGGCACCGGCCGTAAGGCCTTCCCATGTATGGACGATGCACTCCCGAGTGACCCCATGGATGTGCTGGTCGAGTGCGTGAGGCCCAAAAGCAACGCCTCCGATACTTACAGCCATGGCACTGCCCGACAGAGCGCCGGATGCGGAACAGAGGGGCTCGCCCGGCCACGGCGAGCCTCGTCCACCGTCAGGATCCCCGACATAGACCTCAGGAGAAGCCCGGCACTCAGAGCCCCTCCTTGAGCATCGTTGAACCGATCCCTATCCCCACAAGCGTGGGCTGGGCCCAACTGGCCGATGTACCCCCCGGATGGGTAATTATATAGGCTGGTCTCTTCGGGTTTCGAGGGGCATATCCCCGACTGAGGTGGTGAGGCGGTGGGGCTCGGGATGTGGATGGGGAGGGGGATAGGGATCGGTGAAACGATACTGACAGGACTCCTGAACCCAAAGTGGTCCTTGTTTGAGCGCCTTGACAGTACGGTTCCACGCCCTGAAAACGCGGCTCTGAACTGCCCCCGGTGCGGCGCACCTTCCGCCAGTGCTCGTCCGCACCATCGCTACGGAGAGCCCGCATCGGCTCTCGCGCGCCTGCACAGGCTACTCATGGGTCAGGGCCTCGCCTCTCCACCGCTGGTCCCGGGCGTGGACCGAGCACGAGGAGCGAGCAGCTGAGGGGCAACGATAAGGGGTATAGCGATAGGGGGAAACATCGACCTGGAATCAGCGATACATCGCCGATTGTGAATCCGCACGTGCCTGGACAGGTTGGGGCTATCGGGCCCCTATCGGCGATCAATGGGCGCTTGGGGGTCGATGAACCCCTGAATAGCCCCGACCTCCGACGTCGTGGTCTTTTCCCAACAGGGACCCCAATCCCTTCCCCCGGGACCTGCTGCGCACCCCGTGGCGTTCTTAGAAGGCCCCGAGCCCAGGAAGAGACCCCTGGATACCGGCACCGCCCAAAAAAACCTTCGGCCGTGATTCGTTCACGACGTCAGGGGCTCTGGGACTCGACGGGTCCAGTACTCCTGGCAATCACCCTACATGGAAGACAGAATGCTGCCGTGAACGGCCGCACTCTCGAGCAACACCCTTCGAACAAATGTCTGGTTGGACTCATGAGATGTTGAGGAGCCCACAGAGCAGGTACGCGCCCAACCAGGCACATGAACACGGCCGCGTGATACGAACGTTCGCGCCATGCGCATTCCCGGGACCAGCGTGGTTTCCTGCACGTGTGCGTCCTCCTTCCGCTCCTGGAATGCACTTGCACTGCAACCCGCTCTGGGCGACCCCGCCACCAGCACGAGATAGGGAGGCTGGCAAAGAATTAGGTCGGGCGTGTCTTCCTACAGGCGGATATGGGACGAAGAGTAAAACATATAGAAAATACCTAAATGAATATTCAAAAATACTCAGAAGAATGCCCCCTGACTTGTTCTGACTATTTTTGAATATTCCTCATGTAGACGGACAGGCCCTACTTAAGCAAAGCATCGGTTGGGTGCAGCGCCCCGCCCCGCCGCCCCGGTGTGGCAGCAGCAGCGGCAAACGATGGTATTTTGGACTTGAGCCAAAGTACGAACAACAGCACACACATGGCATTTTATGTCTGCTACAATACAAAACAATGCAAAACTATCGGGAACAAGGTACCGGTGTCCACATACTAAACCTGAGGGTGAAATCAGGCACGCTTCCACATGCCCCAAACTTTCTAGCAGGTTTAGGGATCCCTTGTGGACACAAACTGGTAGCTAAATCCATACACGCGTGCTCACATGAGTGTAGCCCTGGAAACACCCTGCATCGGTTTACTAGAACACCCCCGTGGTGCTCAGCACTGGAGCTGGGAGGCAAGGAAAGGAGAAAGAGAGAGAAAGAGAAGGAGAGGAAGGAGGGGACACCACCAACACCACCACCGTCGTAGTCCTCGGGAAGAACCGTGAGGAACTCACTCCAGGATATCATGTTCGTCTGGTTCAGGATCTTCCTGGAAGCAGCCTGGAAACGATTCTTGGGTCCTGGATATTTTCGTCTCCGTTCTACTTCGGAACTCTCATCCACGAGTACTACTCTCCCGCTGGCCACAGGGTCGAACAATGCTGCATTAGACTTAGTAACGTCGTCCTTAATGAGTGGGTCGACCGGCAACCTGCCGTGCGGGATCCAGCGAACTCTGCCTTTAGAATGTTCTAAAGCTTCACAAACCATTGCCAAGTCTATAACGGTCCTTCGGCCCTTAGCACTGGCAGTGCCTTCATCATGGTGTCGTAGATGGACTTCGCGTCCACTACGTGTACTTGCCTGTCTCGAAATCCGAGTCGACAGCCACGGCGTAGCACTGGCAGTGAACGGGCCAGACCTCCGGTGGTGATCACGGACACTCCCGTCGCCGAACACCACATCTCGATACAGGATCTGATACTTCCGCCACTGCCGCTGAGAGAGCCTGGGTTTCTCCAGCCAGGGTCATAGGGACCTTCCGCCGAAGCTTGGAGCTCCTCCATCCGAGAATGGACGTTTTTTACAACTTGGTTGTCCAGCACGGCCTGGTCACACGCCAACACCATCCAGGCACCTTGGTATCGGTCCTCAGGGGGTCCCCGAGGTCGGACAGTCCGTCGACGGCGCCTACACCTCCTGCATCAGAGAAGGACAGGAACGCCATCTTGTTAGGAGCCAGCTTCCAGCCAACGATACCCTTAGACGCGGTGGACCGAAGGTGCCTGACCAGCTTGTTGCCCATAGCGATGTCTCTGGTCGCGGTTGACTTCAAACGGCTGGCCAAGATACTCGATACACCTGCTGCTTCAGGGCGGACCTCTCGCCCAAGCCCATTAAATTTATACACGAGTGAACGGAGGGCCTGAAACCCTGCCGGTTCAAGAGGGGCATCTTTGCGGTAGAGTCGCCCAAGAGCCACCGACAGAGGACGCACTTCTTCCAGGATGTACATTCCGTGTCCACGGCGGCCCTCCCAAGCCCGATGGTAATATGTCTCCCGGCGAAATCAACGGACCCAGCCCCACGGTTCCGGAACTTCCCAATACGGAATCTCGATTCCAGACACTCTCGAAGCCACTTCCTGTCATCTGGCGAGGCACTCCCTATGAAGAAATCGTCGGCTTCGAGCAACATCACATTCTTGATGCTGCCGTCGGGCCCGCATCTAATCCACCAACAGGGTTCAAGTAGAGACCGTGAGAAGCCATGACGCTCGAGGAAGGTGACCAAAGTCTCCCGCCAGGCCATCGGGGCGTCGTCTAAACCGTAGACGCTGACCTTTAGGAGGATAAGTGAGCCCGGTGGCAGGTGAATCCCCTCACAAGGTTCTACGCAAATCTGACCCTGGGGCCTGGACGTGGGATCGAACAGGCAAAAATCATTTTACCGTCGGCACTGCCCGCAAACAAACCCAGGTTCATAACAACTTGCAGGAACATCATAATACTGGACGTTTGGGGGGTCGAAGCATAGACGGCCAGGGCCCCGGAATCAGGATCACGATGGCCGTGGACACACCACCGCGACATGACGCCAGGGACCTGGAAGGTCCCTTCCACCAGCTTCCGGCGACGGACCATCCAGCTGGAAATGATCCTGTCGGAGCGGGCCTTCCGCACGGCTTTCGCCTTCAGAGGAGGAATCACTTCTACAGCTCCGGCGCCCATCATTGCGCCCCACTCTTTGGCGTCAGAAATCCTGAACTTGTCTCTCCCGGCAGGGGTGAGACTCTTCAATGATACCGGAGAAAAAACCCAATCAGGGCTATAGGGCTAGGGGGCTATAGGGCTATAGGCCTATTGAGCTATAGGGCTATACAGCTATAGGGCTACAGAGTTGTAGGGCTATAAGGCTATTGGCTGTTGGGCTATAGGGCTATAGGGCTCATTATAAGGCTTCGGGCTATGGGGCTATAGGGCACCCCCGGGCACCCCCCGGGCACCGGGGCACCCGGGCGTGCAGCGAAAATCGGAAACAAACCTAACGTAACCATATGACACCAGAAAAAAACCCAATGAGGGCTATAGGGCTAGGGGGGCTTTAGGGCTATGGAGCTATTGAGCTATAGGGCTATAGAACTAGGGGGATATAGGGCTATTGGGCTATTGGGCTACAGGGCTATAGGGCTATGAGGCTGAGGGCTATAGGGCTATAGGCCACCTCCGGGCACCCCCGGGCACGCCCGGGCACCCGGGCACCGCGGCACACGGGCACCCGGGCACCCCCAGGCACCCCCCGGGCACCCGGGCACCGGGCACCCGCGGGCACCCGGGCACCCGGGCGCGCAGCGAAAATCGGCGACAAACCTAACCTAACCATATGAATCCGCCAGGACCCCTACAGAGGCAAGCTCTGATTGGGGAATGAATCCGCTAGGACCCCTACAGAGGCAAGCTCTGATTGGGGAAAGACATCTCTCCCCCCTACTGGTGGCGAACACACCGGACTCCTTACAATTTTCCCCTGAACACATCGGCCTGGCCTGGGCGCCACCACCGACGCCACCGGGGAAAATAAGGAAGTTGGTGGCCTCTCCCGTCGGGGAGCGGCTCCTGCCCCGAACGGGAGGCCGGGCACCGGGCGGCACCTCCAGGTCCCGCGCCATCTGGCTGACGGGCCTCCGAGGCTCCAGCCCGCTGGCGGTGAGATGCCTGCCTCGCTCACCCCCTCCACTTCTGGCCGAGGCCTCGGGGTCCGAGGGGGGGTGGGGGGCTGAGGAGCGGATGGGGGAGGGGGGCTGACACCCGCGGGGAAAGGCCGGGGGGAAACTCGACTCTCTGTCTCTTGTGCTCTCGGGGCTGCAAGGATCGAGCCCCCCGAGTGCAGGCAGGGACGTCATCTGGCTGTCGGAGTCTTGCTCCCGACTGAGGGGGGCACTTGACGCCCTGCCCCCACTCCCGGAGAGCAGAGGAGCGAGGGGGATCGAAGAGACAGCACCACGGGCAGGAGACGGAAGAGGAGGGGGACCAGAGGAAGCGGGAAGCGGAGGGGGAGAGAGAGAGGAGCAGGAGGAGTGGCAGGCACCTGCTCGCAGGGCCCGGCCCGGGGGCCCTACTATTCCTCCTCAAGGGGGAAACTGGCGGGGAATTCTCTGAGGTCTGCCTGGACACATCCTCGGAGGGCGCCCAGGTCTGCTCCGAGCCGGCCTGCGCCTGGACCGACTCCGTAGTCGACTCGGGCACGGTCACTCTCCCCGGTCCTCTGGGCCCCGCGACCGGAGCCTGTCCAGAGCCAACCTGGGACGACACTGGGGGGCCAGGAGTTCCTGGCATCGCACTCGGGCCCAGGACCGGCTGACCCAGCACTTGAGGGGCTGAGCCCATCTCGCGCTGCACCTGGGTGTCCCAGGCGTCCTCAGAGGGAGGACCTTCTCTCGGCACATCGACGGCGGTAGCTCTTCTCGCGCTTGACTGCCTGAGCAGCTCGCGCCATTGCGGGCTCTGAGACAGCTGGGCTCCAAGCTCTTCATCAGCACTGGCTAACCTCAATTGTTCGACCGAACACTTCCACAGGCGGGCCCGGACAGCCACCCAAACCGTTCCCCCCTGAGACACGACAACGGCCCCAGGACCGCACCACCCGTCGCGGCGCCTGCCTACAGCATCGGCCCAGGAAGATGACTGGGCCATGCGCCTCCAGACACACACCCACTGCCCAGGCACGAAGTCGCGAAGAGCGGGAGCCTTGGCTCTCGAGGCGCGGCTGCTCTTCTCGCGGGACATGGCTTGCATGGCTAAGCTCCTGGCCGAAGCCCGAATCTCCTGCGCTCTCGCGAATTCCGCTCCGGCGGCATCTTGCTCGGCAGGGGATCGAAGGGAGCCTTCCCAGCCGGGAAGTCCGCACGAATCGTCACTCAGCAAATCGCAAGGAAGTCTCGGATTCTCGCCGAAGACGAGCTGCTGGAGGAGCGAGAAGCCTCCTCGGTACCAACATCGGTTCTTGTGGGCAGTCAGTTCATGGACAAGGGTGTCAAGCTCATCTAGATCTCCGGGGGCGTGGGCGCCGGCATCAATATCCACCTTGACTTTATATTTGATCCATCCCCCGTGGCGTTCAACCTTGCCGTTCTGCCAAGGGGATTCGGCATCGCACACGTGGCGCTTCACACCCCCCACTCTTCGAACCCACGCGCAAAGCGTTCTCCAAATTCAGGTCCGCCGTCTGAGATCATAACGCGTGGAGCTCCTAGTGGCCTTAGCCAACACTGGACAGAGCCCGCCCACACTGTGGCAGCTCCAGCGTTGGGCACTCTACAGCACACTTGGAGATTCGACCCGTGGTCGACAATATTGATGAATGGATGCAAAACACCTTGGAGTCAAGGTAGAAAAAATCGCTGCCAACAATATGGTCGAATCGAAAGGTGCGGGGAAGGGCAACGCGACGGCGTTTACCTGCTCCGTGGTTCTCCGCACACTCGGAACAAGAGAAACTCACCCTCACCCACTTGATCAAGCGTGGCTTGACCCCCCCAGCCAGAAGGACCCGACAGAACATTCTGACCTCGGAATGCCCCATATTGACATGCACCTTGTAGAGGAGTCACTTATCTTCTGCCGACGGTTCAATCTCCTCGCTGGGAACAGTCCGAGAGACGGGTGGTCCTCGAGTCTCGGGCTCGTCTCCGCTGTCCGCCTCACTTCCCTCGTCGACTTCCGATCGGCCCCAGGTGACCGCTACCTTCCACCGCCGCCGCCGGGAAAGACCTCTCCTCCATCTCAGCCAAGGTGGGACGACAGCTCTCGGAGGCCCCGCCCCACTGCTCGGCAACGGCTCTGGCCACCAGCCTGGCAAATGTGGAAGTGTACCGGGCCGCCTGGGACGTCTGATGGCCGCCTCCTAACACCGCGTGTCTGTGATCCCCCAGGCAGAGGTGGCCTCCGAGGAACCTCTGCAGGTGAGGGTGATTCGTAAGGATTCCGGTTGGCTTCTTGTTCAAACCTCTAGAGTCCACCTGAAGCCCAAAACGACACATGTCCACCGTGACCCTAGCAACCCTCGGAAGGCTTCAGACATACTGGACAACACAGGTATCCCACGAGCGGGCATAAAGAGGATGCTCGAAGGCGAAGTACCGCCCCTTAGCTCGCTGGTGCTGCGCCACCTTCACGCACAGGATAAGATCGCGAAGCCCATCCCGAACCTCCCGACGCCACCGATCGGGATTTTTCACATCTCGATCGATGCGATTGATGGCCGAAAAAACACGGCACTCGGAATACATCCAAACCATGTTGTGCTGGTCCCGATCGATCTGCCCCCAGATCTGCTCAACGTGAGAAGGCCTAGCGGAGCCCCACCTGGAAATCCTGTCCAGGCTCGGATTTTCCCCCAAGAGACCCCCTTGCTTGCTCACTTCCAGAGCGATCCCTGGAGGAGAGAGAACTTCCATGAAGGCAGCACGGCCCCTCCGCCTGGAGCAAGCCCCCGCTACGCGCCGACCCCGCGGCAGCACTCCTCTCGAGAGCATTCCGCACGGCACTGGTCCAAGCCACCTCGCGGTCGTCGTTCGCACAATCCCCGTCGTTCCAGAGCACTCCGAAACCCTCGGGAATCGCCGAGCTAGGAGCCGCTCTCTGGGCCCCGGGGCCTGGCGGAGGCCCTTGGGCCCCTCCAAGCGGAACAGCTCGGGATCTCGGGAAGCCTGCGGGGTAGCACGACGAGAGGCAAACTGTGGGAGGACAGAGCTCACACGTATCATCTCGGGCAGCTTGACAGGGGGCCCGTGAGAAGCTGGCCGCCAGGCTCAGCTCAGAAATGTCTCCGACGCCCTGCGACGCCAGTCCTGACTCTCGCGGCAGAAGCTGACTCAGACCAGCCCCCACAAGCCGGGCCCGGCGGGGTCGGGCAGCACCTGCTCCGCCCCGCCCTGGCTTTCGATGTTGGCCGCTGCCGTCTGAGCGGTCGTTGGCAGCGCGGTGCTCCCGGGGTCGAGGGTCGTAGTCACGGTGGCCTCCTCGCTTCCACTGCTCAAGCTGCTCTCGACCTGCTGGGCCTGTGGATACCCCGGGCGAGGATGAGGAGGTATAGACCGCTCCCGCTGGCGCCTCCCGAGCTGCTCGCCGCCTCCTGAATCGGTGGGCGATCCCCTGGACGGCCGCGCCGATCTGGATGGCCATCTGCACGAGCCGGTGGAGTGCCATGTTGGTGTTGCCCACTTGAAACTGAATGCCCTCGATGCTCTCTTGGATCGAGTGCACGGTGTCTCCGAAGACCTCGAACGTTCCGAGGGCCCCCCGGATGTGGGCAATCTCTTGGAAAATATGCTGGAGTCCTTCCTCGATTTGATTCGCGCCCATCGGCTAGTGCAGCGAGACGAACTCGAGCATCCTGCCCACCACGGTCTGGATGTCTTTCATCGCCTTGATCTCCTCGAGGAAATCCTGCAACTGCCATTGCAGAGCCTGGAGCATGGCGTTCGGCCCAGTGGCCGCGTTGAGTACCGCAGCTCCCTCCACAAACGTCGGGCTGTTCTGGGGCATCTCCACTATTCGAGTCGCTGCCTCGGCCGCCCAGCGAGCTGCTTCTGCGGCGGACTCGGGGCGTTCTGCTGGAGGCTGGTCCTGGTTTTTGGGAATCCAATTGGAACCGACGGTCGCAACTTCGACACTTGGCCCCCCATCCATGCTGGTTGCCGTAGTACTTGATGTCCGGATGTTGGCAGTTGCAGGCTGATAAGGGGGATTCCTGAAGGCAGGGGCGGTGGAGCCGAGCATGTCCATGGGTCGCCCTCCTCGGTCTCCGTCGGAGCCGGTGGGCGAGTGATTCTCGGCGCTGCTTTCATGGGCAGCGGCTTCCCCACGTGGCCGTTGGCGGAGGCTTGACCGGCGCCTCGGCGGCCACGGGAATTTAGGGCCACGCCCTGGAGCATGCAACTGTCTGCCCCAGGGTGGCCTCCGGCACCGTCATCTCGAGATCTGCTCCAGCGCTCGCCTGAGGCCCGACTGCAACGTCGGCTCCTGCTGCTGCCCCTAGGTCGAGGGGCGCGCCCTGGGGCGCCTCGGTCACCGCCGCCTCTCCAGCCGCGCCTCCGCAACGGAGCTGCCTCAACATATCCTCCGTAACCTCCTGGGCTACCGGCTTGTTCTTCTGCTTCTTGGGTCCGGCACTCCCCTGGGCGACCAGGCAGAAAAGCACCACCAGTGGGGTCGCCATCGATCGGGTCTGCCAGAGCTCGTCGCCCTGTGAGTCGGGGCCGGGCAGGGCACGGAGAGCGCTGAAAGCTTGGATGGCTTAAGCCAAAATGGACTACGGAGGTGGGGGCAACTATGGGCCCGCTGACATGGTGGACCGGCCCCGAGACAAGGAGGGCCCAGAAAGGCTGAAGGGGGGCGGCGCAGGGCCGCGCTGAGCATGGCCTCCGGAACTCGTTGACCTCGCTGGGCCATTTGACGTCCTCAGCTGGCCCCGCTGAGCTCTGCACCGAGACTTGCCGCCAAAAACGATCAAGAGGTCTATGGGGATACCCTGGACGAGCCTCCCGGAGCACCTGCGGTGCCCGACCCCAGTGGACTTGGTCTCCTCGGACCTCTGCGCGACACTGTCTGGGACAAGCTCCTTGGAGTTCCAGTGGTAATCGATCTGCTCGGCTCTGGCATCCTCGGACCTCTGCTTGACCCTGCTGCTCGTGCGGCTGAGGCCACAAAGGGCCGATGGGATTGAGCCCGCGATGGAGAGGAGGAGGATGGACGGGAGCATGCAATCTCGAATCTTGCTCGCGGCGAACATCATTGAACTCGACAACGTCGGAAGTCCGGAACGGAAAACGCTGAAAAGCCGACTCTGGAACCATCTAGTCTGAAATCACCTGGACAACATCCGCCATCCGATGTCCCGACCCCAACTTGGCCAGAGGGATGTCAGTGTCCAGGCGGCTGGAGCACATGACATCCCTGGCAAAGTCGATGACACCCTCGAGAAAGTCCCTAGAAGATTCACGCTGAAAATGTGCGGCACCCCCTCGGAAAGGACAGCAGTCTCGACGACCCCGAGGACCCCCGCCAAGCACAGAGGAAACAGCACTGCACCCACGATCTTCGCTGGGCCTCCGATCCCGCGCGCGGCTCTCGGCCTGCGGAAGTCGGGCGGCACCACCACATGCTGATGCCCGACCCTCGCCAGAGCTTCGACTGAACGCACTGATGCCTACCAAGTCACTCCCAGCTCCTGGGTCGACCAAGGCCTGGACTGGACTGGACGTGCGACCACGAAACTGTCGTTCTGGGTCAGCTCCTCCTCGACGTCTTCCCAGTCCACAAGGTCCTCATTCGCCAGGGGCTTCTCCGTCTCGATGCAGGCTGCCCCCGCGAAGGCGTAGCCGGAGAGCTGGCCCCCCTGCTTTCTGCGGTCGGCGTTGGGGCATTCTCTACTCCAGTGCCCCTTCTGTCTGCATATCTTGCACTTGGTCACCTTCATCCGCTTCTCAATTGTCAGGCGAAGAAATCTGCCGAGCCTGCCTCCTCGGCCCTGGTCGCGATCTTCGCGTCCACGCCCGCGTCCTCGACCGCCTGGACGACCTCGCCCGCTACCTTGGCCTGGCAGGGGAGCCCGTGGAGGAGGCGGCACGTTCGCCTCCGAGGCCTTCGGCCGACCGCCGAAATACTCCCTGTCCTTCCTGGCAGCGCGCTTGAGCTCCTTGTTTTGCTTCCATGTCCTCCCTGCAAACAGTGTGGCGATGGCCGCCAGCGCCTCGTCGACCTGGTCTTCGTGCTCGTCCCCCTCGTCTTCCTCCTCGGAGACCTCGTCGCGTTCCCCCGAGTCGTCCTCGACGGCACCGTCGAACCCACCGGGGGAAGGAGAGAAAAGGGAGGCCTGAGTCTGACGCGAGCCGTCGGCCCTGGGCTCTTCGCCCGCAGCGCCTTCGGCCACTTGCATAGCACCAAGCATGCTACGGCTGTGCAAAAGACGCGCTGAACTGGTGGCGTCCATCTGCCTCAAGGCCCAGGACACGGTCTCGAAGTCGAGCTGACCTCTGGTGCGGGTGCGAAGGTCCTGCAGGCCCTGCTGTGTCCAGCCGGCACCCTCCTCCAGAAGCAGCCCTTCAAATTAGAAGACAGCAGCCACATGTCGTGCCCTTCTGCCTCCAGCAATTGGGACTCTCTCCTGCTCACAAACTGGACGAGGGTCTCATCCGGATCTCGCGAGGCCTCGAACAGCGCCTTGCGACCCGTGCGCCGAAGGTGGTCTCCCTCGCGTTCACCTATCATCATGTCCATGCGTCCAAGGACCGTCTCAAGCCACCGACTGCTACTGAGCGTGGCCTCTGGGATGTCCTCGAACTTTGCCTGCATACCCCAGTCATCTGGAACTCCTTCCTGTGGAGGGCTCGACGCAAATGCTGGTGGGGATGAGCTTGCCGCCCGCATAGTATCCCTGACTACACCGGCAATCATCTCTCTCAGCTGATCCGCGGTCAAGCCTGCTGTCGTCAACTCGCCGGTCCCTTCGGCACCCTGGATGACAGTTGCGTTGAACTGCACATCTTCACCCGTCATGCCGTGGAACCACGCCAGTCGCCTCACTGGGCGCGGAGGTCGCCTCGGGGCCTCTGAGCTCCCGCGCCTGGCGCCATGGCGCGCCTGGTCAGGGAACCCCTGGCCGCGGAGGCTCCCACCGCTCCGCTACCAACTGTGGCAGCAGCAGCGGCAGACGATGGTATTTGGGACTTGAGCCAAAGTGCGAACAACAGTACACACATGGCATTCAGTCTGCTACACTACACGACAGAGCGAAACTATCGGGAACAAGGTATCGGTGTCCACATACTAAACCTGAGGGTGAAATTGGGCACGCTTCCACACTGGGAGAAGGCAGGGCCGTGCGCCCGGGCCGCTGGCCGCCTGTTGGAGCGGCCAGGGCGGAGCACCGGGCGCGCACTCGGCCCCAGCGTCGAGTCGATGGATCGAGTCGGGCGTCGGCCCGAGCATCAAGATGGGCAGACCCAGGCAGGGCCGAGCCCGCAAAAAGGAAGAAGGGGGAAAGAGGAGGAGGAGGAGGAGGAGGAGGAGGAGGAGGAGGAGGAGGAGGAGGGAGGAGGCAGGAGGAGGAGTCGCAGGAGGCAGCAGATCGGGCGCTGCCCCGCCGCTGCCACTCCGCGACGCCTCGCCCCAGGAAGCGGAGTGCGGAGCGGGAGGACGCCAACAGTGCACCTGCACCGATCCCAGCTGGACGCGTCCTGGGCCAAAAGATCGGAGAATGCGCCCCCCTGGCTTGGCCAGAACCGCACACGAACCGGTCCTGGCCACAAGATCGGCCTGGCCAGGATCTCGGGAGCGGCCAAGAGAGGGGTGTCCAAGAGGGGGGGGGTGCAAATCATGACCGGCGGCATGTGCGCGGCCCAGCGGGGTGGGCAGGGTCGCAATGGAATAAGAAGAGGCGCCATGAAATCTGAGGAAATATCATGGCCCCCGCCATTGTATCCACCCCCCAAGTCATCACCCCCCTCTTTGCCGCTCCCGAAGATCGGTGTATATAATTGGGTGCACAGCTGGCGTCTTCCGGAAGAGGTGGGCACCGAGCCACGTTAGCCGTTAGATGCTCGTTCTGGGGACCTTCCTGGAGCCACTTGCTCCACGCATGCATCGATGCTGCGTCAAGCGTCCGCCGACTTCAGTCCAACTCGAGTCGAACTTCAGTCGACCCATAGTCAAACTAAAGCCGAACTAGAGTCGAACTATAGAGTCGAACAGGTCGCTCGGTGTGCCCCAGGAAGGTCCCCCGAGAGAACATCGAACCCCCACTCTCCCACAAGGCCGCGTCCTTGGAGCCAGCTCCGTCCGAGCCGCGCTGCCGCCTGAAGTCGGCGCAGAGCTCGCTCAGGGGGCGAAGCGCACACTTTGCCATCCCCCTCTCGGCGACCGGGCGCGGCTGGCCAGCGGCGTCTTCTCTCTGACGGCTGGGGCCCCCCCCCGCTCGTCGACCCCGCCTCGCCTCCGCCTCCCCCGGCCCCTCCTTCCTCCCCTGCTCTCCCTGCATCGCCCTCCCGCCCCAGCCTTCGGCCCAGCCCGTCGCCCGGCAGGGTGAGGGGCGCCAGGGGCCCGCGTGCCGCCCGGGAACGGCCACTCTCCCCCATCCCTCCGCCCTCCCCTCGGGCCCATGCAGCCCCCCATCCCTCCCCCCCCCTTCCTCCCGGCGTCGCCCCCCTTCCCTCCCCCCGCTTGCCCGGGCACGAGAGCTCGCGTGCCACCTCTGAGAACCACCTCTCCCCCTCCCCCGACCCCCCCAGTCCGCGGCGCGCAACACGGGAGAAGTGCCGTGGGGGGCGGGCCTCCTCGCAGGGCGCCCAGAGAAGGCCTCCGAGGCCACGCAGGGGGAGCTTCTGAGCAGCCCCGCCGCCCCTCGGGCAGGCCTGCCCCCCACCCCCCCTCGCCTCCCCCCTCGGCGCGCCCACCCCCCCGCGGTGCTTCCTGAGCCCCCCCACGAGCAGGAGTTGGGGAGCAGCACGCCCCGACGCCCAGCGGTCCCAGCCTTGCGCCAGCGGGACGCGGCCCCCCTCCCTCGTCCCCCTCACGGCACGAGCACCGCCTCAGTGCCCGATCCGACCGACCGATCGCGTCCCCCCCGCAGGGCCATCCACGGCGATAGCGGAACCGAACACCGGCCGAACACCGACCGCGACACCGGAACCGACGGAACCCGGCAGGCCGCAGGCAGCCGAGAGGGGCGCAGCGACGCGGCGGCGACGCGGCAGCGGCAGGACAGCCGACCGAACGCCACCGACGGCGACGCAGCCGAGCCGATCGCCCGAACCACAAGCACCTTCACCCGCGGAACGCTCACTCAGCACGGGGGCGGAGGAGGACACGGGTCCTGTGCCCCGGTGCCTCCCCACGGTGGAGAGCTCTTCCTCGCGATCCGGTTGGCTGGAAGTCCCGGGGCCCGTGGAGGGCGCCGAGGGCCCGAGAACAGGATAGCCCAGGATCGAATTGACAGGTCGGATCGGCGATCGACATAAATCGGATCGATCGGCGGAAAACGGCGGCCGGGTAGGGAAAAGTCGAATCGGCAGACATCGGCAGACTGGTAAGCCTCCATTGCGAAATCGGAATCCGAAATCGAATCGAATCGGAATCGCAAACCGCCGAAATCGAATCGAATCGGGAAAATCGAAACGAGCCCTGCAAAATCGGCAAGAAAAAAACATAGGGACCCATGTCCCTCAGGGCCCGCCTCCCCCACGGCGACCACCGCCGTGGTGCGGGAGGCACAAGAATATAATCGTACTTTACGTCCTCCTTGGAGGTGCGCGTCGGACCCGAACATATAGTACACCAATATTGTGGCATATCGCTTCCCGAGCGGTGTGGCCGGAAAGCGCCCGCCACGACGCATATACTATGGGATTTCTCTGTGCACGCGTTGCCCCTGGGGGGGGGGGGGGGGGGCGACGTACGTATAGTACAAGTATGTTGGGGCAACGCCTAGAGGCCTCCTAGATGGGGTCGGAGTAGATGGGGTCGGAGGATCGCGCCGCATCGCCGATGCACCGGCGACGTCGACGATGCATCGGCGACGGCGAAGTGAAGAAGATCGGGCCCTACATCGAGCCGCATCGGCGATGCATCGGCGATGCATCGGCGATGCGGCGCGATCCTCCGACCCCATCTACTCCGACACCATCTAGGAGGCCTAGAACGCCGATGGTGGCTTCGCGGCGCGGCCCCCCGGGGAGCCTCGGCCCCTCCCCCCGTGGACCCCAGCTCTCCGAGCCGGGCCGCGCTCTCGCACACCACTGGCGGCGAGCCCTACCCCATGCAGCCGGGGGGGAACAGAGGTGGGGCTGGGGTAAAAGGTGGGGTTGTAAGGAAAATCGCTCCGAACGGACCCTGGAAGAAGGAAGCGCGTGAAACGGGAGCATCCAGCTGGGCCCGTCCCCCAGCTCCACCTTGGGATAACCCTCCCTCTAGGAACCCCCTCCTTTCTCCCTCCTCCTCTTGCCTGGTGGCACAGATCGCTCGAGCGGCATCCCCGCTCAAGCCTCTCATCGCCAGCGCAGTCACCCTCTGCCTAGCCGCCGACGCAAGAAGCGCTCACAACGCCGCGGGGTGCGCGTCCTTCCTCTCTCTCTCTCTCTCTCTCGCTCTCGACGGCGAGCCTGGGGGGGGGGAGTCAGAGAAAGTGGCGGGCCTTCTCCGAAGGCTCGGAAGTCACCCGGCCCTGCTGCCGGAGGGCTGCTGCGAAGCCCGGCCGCCTTCTGAGAGGGCCTTGTCCTTCTCACTTCCGCCCCCCTCGCCGCCGCCTACTGTCCCCTCGATGCCCCCTCCGTCACAAGGAAACTCCTGGAGGGTGTTCGTAAGAACAACTACGAGCTCTACGAGGCCCGACCGATTAACGAGTCGCCAAGCCGGGGCAGCCTGGATGAAGCCCAAGATAACGACCACTCCAGCAGATTAAGCGGCAATCAACAGGAGTCTGCCATATTAGGCTGGCTTTCGACCACGAATAGTCCAGCGCCGATGCGGAATCTAACCTCCCATGGGATGCATCCGAACCCCTCCATTCCCCCTCCGTCCTACGTCCACCACCCGTCACCACCACCACCTGCACCTCATGTTTCCAGGCGTTCGACGCACGCCGCTGCCGAGAGCCCGAAAGTGCAGCCAGAAGGCACATCGACTGGGACGCATAACGGACCACTCGGATTAGGCCTGCAGGGGCAATTCCCGCAGTCTGGGCCGAACTCTGGAACGAGATGGAGGAGGGGGGGTGGGAGGAGAGGAGACGGGGCAAGTCGGTCGAGGTCGAGAGGATCCTTGCGAATGGACGGGCCTGAGAAACCCGTTGCCCGCGCCAGGCACTCAACGATTACCTGAGACCCTGTTGTTGCTACACTTCCCCAAGCGATCCATGTATTGCAACATGCGGCTGCACCCAATTCAAACAGTCATTCCTCTCGGAAGCCAAACCTCTACCCGAAAAACGGTCACCTCTCGACACATCACAGCATGCAGCAGCGTCGCGCGCGCGCATGCTAGCCAAAACGGCTGCAGTGGAATGAACAGACGACATGCGGACTCAACGAAGGAGTTCGTTGATAACAAACCTTTCCTGAGCAAGCCGCAACCCATAAAGCGAGCTACCCGTGGCGCGCACCACATCACCGTCGACACGGATGCCACTGCACCAAAAACAAACATGCAAACCGATTCAAGACCTTCGAAGTTTATGATTCAAATCACGCAACCTTGGATTTTAACAAACGTACGTACTCATATGTGTCAGAAACAAGGGTGGTGTGAGAATGGGAATGCTTGCTCTATTTACGAATGAAGGATGTTGGGGCGATCGCCGTGCACAGCTCTTGCATGGTACGTTTAAACCCCGATGAGACGACCATTGAACCCCCTCCCCCACCTGGCTGACAGCCAACCCGGAACCATGCGGGCACTCCCCCCACCATCCCTATCAAAAAAATACAAAATGCCCAGTGCGGGGCCCACCCTGCCAACACCCTCCACAATCCCTGCCAATAAAAACCATATGAAGTGCACGTTGCAGCAAAATCTGGACAGTGCGCTGGCGCCCTGTGAGCACCTTGTATTGATGGCGAAGCACCGTTAGTGAAGCCGCTTTGTGCAGGACCACCATCCGTGTCAAAACAATGCAAAGTGCACGTTGCGACAACGTCGTAGGTATTGTGCTGACCACCCGCGATCACTTGTATTGTTTTTTGACAGGGACGGCGGTGGCGCCCGCATGATGATGCTTGCTGTGCGCAGGCCCAGAACAATGCTGACGCCCCCCACATCAGCATTTGGACCATGCGGACGGGGGGACATCACGTTTTTTTCACAAGGATGGCACACCAACCGCATGTGGAGCTCGCGACGAGCATCGCGCACCTGGCGTCCGCTTTGGTTCCCTGTGGCTGTCCATCCAGTGGCGACCCCTGGCTATGCCGAGACTCGGATGCCGCTCATGTGGTGGGTGGGCGGGTGGGAGTGAGCTAGACAGCTTGCGTGCGGAGAGGGTATCTTGACCCCTCCCCCTACCCCCTCCCCTGGACGTGGAGGGGGGGGGTCGCGGGTCGTTGGAGCGTCCAAGATGCCCAGAGATGACTCCAAGAGGACCTCAGAGAGCCCAGGATGACCTGAAAGATGGCCCAATATGGCTCCAGATGGCTCCCAAGATGCTCCAAGAGGCCCCAAGACCGCTCCAAAACAGATCCAAGTGGCAATGGAAGCCCCCCAGGATGCCGCCAAGAGGCTAAAATCCGTCAAAAACCTGTTTGGAAAATCCATGAAGTTGACCTTCTCGATGTTTTGTTTTCGATGGCCTTCCGAGGCCTTAAGACAGCCCCAAGGGGGGCCCTAAGAGCCCCAAGAGAAGCCCAAGAGAGCCCCAATACGGCCCCAAGAGCGCCCAAGAGTGCTCCAAGAGCGCTCCAGGAGGGGTCCAAGAGGCGATTGTCAGAGCTCCGAAGAGGGGGCCGTAATTGGAGCTCCCCCCTTGTTTGAGCGATCTCCTCCTAGATGGCCCCGAGAGCGCTCCCAAGGCTCCCAAGAGCGTCTCAAGAGGACCCCAAGAGGCTCCCAAGAGACCCCTAGGAGGCCCCAAGAGGCTCCCCGAGGCACCTAAGACGCTCCAAGAGGTCCCCGGGACCGCCAAGAGGCCCCCAAGAGGCCCCCAAGAGCGCTCCAAGAGGGACCCTTCCTCTGTGTGCTGCCCACTTCCATGATCGAGACAACTCCTCTGGGCATCGTCTCTGGGGCTACGCAAAGCTTCAAGAATTAACATTACCTTGAAACCAATCCGATATTATAAAAGTTGCCACGGGACACTCCTTCTCAATGTCAGGGAGACCCCAAACAGGCCTTCGCAGCTCTGACCCTCAAACGAAGGCAACCAAACAACACCAAAAAATGATTGCACATCTGCATGAACAAAGCTTAGGACGTGCGTGGAGACATGCATACACATCATTACTGACCCTTTTCAAAAATTACGTGTTTGCCGGACGAAGGCTGCACCGCCGGAGCGCGCCACCCCAATGCGCAGCAGAGAAAGCGTAAAACAAAAAGGGGGGGGAGACAAGGGAAGAACGGAGCAAGGAAGCCCGAAACCCGTAAAGACGGGGTTCAAGCGAAAATTTCACCCCGGGGCACATCGACAAGCCTTCCAGGAGTGGCAGCGCGCAACGAGGATGGCCACAAGCCACGGCCTCGAGAACGGCAGCAAAAAATCGCCCGTATGGGTGCCACTCGGTGCACAGCGGCTCACGGCAGGATAGGCAAACCCACCGCCAGACGAAAGGGAAGAGACGAGAAAGAAAAGAAGGACTAGGGACCAGAAAAAGGCACAGCACGCGGACCCCATGGTGGCGCCTTTGGTCACTCCACTGCTAGCAAGCACACGGTGGCAAATAGAGAAGGGAGAGATGGAAGACCCACAACAAATGAGAGCAACAATTACCAATTATGCATACTTGCATACGGCAGGAAAAGTCCACACATCCCTATCGCGCCAGAGACGGAGGGAAGAAGAAGGAATAGAAGGGAACAAAGAAAGACGTGGGGACCCACAAGTAGAAGAGCAGGTGAAGATACAACAAGGTGTAGCAAAATGGCTGGTAGCCGCCCCTGGGTTGGATGGAAACCGAAGGGTAATTAGAGGCGGGTACGGTGATCGGGAGCCCAGCTGTACAACTTCCCGCTTCAGGATCTTGCGTTGAATTCTGGCGATGGTCGCCTCGCCGAGCTGGCTGGAGGAATCAACCAATAGGAGGTGGACGTGGCATTGGTAGTGGCAGGGGAAGGGGGCGATGTGTGGTGGGTGGATTGATACTGCCCCAACTGCCAGACCTACTGTGCAACGCCGCGTTGATGATGTCTGGTGTACTGCTCAGAGGAGTGTTGATCAAAAACCTGCTTGACTTGCCTGTGGGGGTCAGACTCGAAAGCAAAAGTCAATGGCGCGCGTGAAGCCTTTGTCCTCGTTGAAGGGTGCCGTGTGCGAGACACCGTCGTCGGAGTCCATGCGGATGATTGGGCTCTACCCGAAACGTACAGCCAAAAACAATACACGTGCTGCGCAAGGGCGTGGTGCGGGCCCCGATGGTAGGTTATGTTATCCGCGGTGCTGTTTCGGGCCGCATTCTCGCCACCTTGCCCCAAGCCCGCGTCGCTGGTCCCAGCTGTCTTGCTTCGACCCACGCCTCGGGTCCAGATGCACTGCAGGATCTCTGTCAAGGTGCACAGCGACGCGGAATCAGAGATGGAGTCCGAGCTGGCGTCGGAGCTGCAATCAGAGTCGGAGGCACTGTGGATGTGGTAGTAATGGCAGTGATGATGATGCTAAACACTGGACTGCCAGTCGTGGTGGCAGTGCTGCTGGCGGCTGTGACGGCAGGGGCCGTAATGTGATTGTGATTGATCGTGTGGGTCGAGATAGGTGGCGGATGGTCACGACAGGAATTACGTAGTGGTCACAGCTGTCGGGGAGCGGTCGCAGGCATCATCGACGGGGCTGTCCACGCCGCTGTTATCCGAACAGGCGATGCGCCTGATGATGTCATCGGCATCGCAAGTCGCAGAACGAATGAGATGCCCATGCCGCGCTGGAGAAGAGTTGAGCATGGCGCTGTTGGGTGGTCGCAGCGGTGTTGAAATGAATAATGATGGCGGCGGGCATTTGGCAATGGACGTGGTAGTGGTATCACAGCACCCGGGGTAGGGGATTGGGGGCTCGGGATCCAACGTCGGGCAAGAACGCAGATTGAAGGACCGCGACCTAGAATACCTTCACGAACCTACTGCGTCAATGCGTCATAGGAGGGCTGCCGTCGACAGGGGCGTCGGGGCGTGCCGTTGGTGGTTGGCGCACGGCGCATATACCGAGACGGCGATGGTCGCGGGTGCCTCCGAGTTTGCCCTTGGGGCCGCTTCGAGGAGCCTCTAGGAGGAGCCCTTCGGGAACATCTTGGGGGCAAGTTGGGGGTCTCTTCGGGCCTCCTGAGCACCTGTTGGAGCAGTCTTGGGGCACCCTTGGTAGCCTTGGGTGCCATCTTCGGGCCATCTTGGAAGAGTTCCATTCCATCAAAGGATGGGATGCCTTGATTGTCCCCCCCCCCCCCCGCCCGGAGGCCAGAGGCCAGAATGTGACCAAAACGTTACTGAAAAATCAATGATGTTGGCCTTCTCGCCGAAGCCTGTAAGGGCGTCTTGAGTGCCTCTGGGGGGCTTGTGGGGGCCTCTTCGGGGTATCTTGGGGGCCTCTTGGGGGCAGCTTGGGGGCCTATCGGGCGCCTCTTAAGGGCCTCTTTGGAGCATATCGGGAGCCCCTTGGGGGCCTCTTGGGGCCTCCTAGGCACCCCTTGGCACCGTTATGGAGCACCTTCGGGGGCAAACTTACATTCGACACTTACATATATGATGGTCCCACGTTAATCAAGCCACGTGTAGCGTGTGTTGTAGGAACAGTTTTTGGCTGGCACCATCAACGAGCTATGAATATCGGAACATACATACAAGCAACTATACACGAACACCGGATGGTAGATGATGTCCCACTTGAAATACGGTGCGAACTCGACATGTAAACCTATCATATATGTACATACACGACCATCTTTTTCAATCATTCACCGCGCACATGAATGGAACATGCTATTGGCAAAAACTCACTCCTCACCAACAGATACGGCACCGATTACAAGAGAAAAGCCACCACGGCCTGACGAATGATCAAAAACAGACTACGGACATCCAGGTTCCCCCACACACACACACACACTTTTTGAGCCCCCGGCGCACAGCAACCTCAGGCGCGATCGTCACGTGGAGGTACCAATCGCGAACGAACTTAGTCGAACGCACCACGATGGACAGCCCAGCCATGGCCATGCCGAAGATGGTGAGGTGGTGCAGAACGGGAGGCGCTGTAAAACAAAGGTGCAGCGGCCCAACAAAAAACGGAACATAAGCTCGACGCGGATAATTTGAAGCTCAAGCAGCAGTCTGGTGCGAATTGAGGCCTCAAAGTGCCAGCAACAAAAAGACCTGCAAGGCTGCCAGACCAGCCAACATGGGGCGGTGCATACACGCAAGAGTCTGCGCCGCGAAGCACCGCCACCGATCTGAAGCAAGCGAGCGCCGGACAGAGCGACCGATGACCTGTAAAGCTGCCAGATAAGCCGATTGGTGAGGTAGCGCGGGGAAAACTACGGAAACTGATGGGTAGAGTGCTAACCTACGAACTGGCAACGCAAAACGCAATAGCAAGAAAGAGTGAAGTGTTAGTCCTACAAGACACGTCGACACCTCACAGCGCAACCCGAACATCAAATAATGTCGCAAAAAACGGACGCTGTGGCAGCATGGTGACGAGGCGCGCAGCACGCGAAGAAGCAACGCACGAAGCCGAAACCAACATAAGTCGCAATGCCGTAAAATCCTTGGTGGACTGCCGCGCCACCAAAAGAGGCCGGTGCCTGCGACACGCCCAGGCTGCCCAAAAACGGGCTGCAATAGAGGCGCCGATCGAGATAGACTGGTAGGGCACCGTCCAAGCAACACAAATAAAGACGCAAGGTGCACCGTACGCACCGACGCCTTGCTCGCCACCAAATCGATGGACGTCTTGGACAAGACGTGGAAGGCACCGCAAGGCTCGCGGAAGACAAAAGTGCCAGAGCAAAGCAGGGCGCCAGGGGCTTTGGCGAGAGCAGCTGTGGGATCAGCGATTCGCGCGAGGTTAAGCCGATCCCCCGCACAGATCGCCCCGCACCCCTCGCGGCCCAGGCTCACTGATGATATATTATGCCGATGGACAAGATATCTCTTTTCCATCTTGAGCCAAAATGGGTACACGGAGGAGGGTGTCAGAATCACTCCTCCTCGGGCCTGGCCGCCAACCCGGCCAGGCACGACATGCGTCGTACGCGGGCGCGTCCAAGCCGACACGCCCATCTCAACGTCACACGCGGGCGCGTCCAAGCCGACGCGCCCATCTCGTCAGCCAGGCTGCGGCCATGCCGCGAGCCCCTCACTTCACCCGTCCGGTGCGATCATACCGCCACCGGCGGAAACTCATCCAGCCCCACAGGTAGCGGAGCATGGATTCGATCCACTCCTTCACTTGATATCCTTCTGGGTCGAACTCGGTGCCCGATCCCAGATGTTGAGCGTCGCCATGTGTCTCCTCAAGAGAGATCCACCCACGCTCTTGGTCAGCACGTCCGCGACATTGTTCTTACCAGGAACCGCGGCGATCGAGAGGTCGCCCTTGCCCACGCGCTCCTGGATCCACAGGTATCGGGATTGAACATGTCGCATCTTCCCGAGACCTCGCCGTTGGACGTGGCCCCGGGCCGCCGATGAGTCTGAGGCGAGCTCCACCTTCAGGTCCAGCCCCCAGTCTGCGAAGAGGCTGTGTAGACCCAGGCCCACGCTCCCGCCCTTGACCAGGGCGTAGTACTCGCTCTCCCCACTGCTCAGAGAGACCGTCGACTGAAGATTACTGCCGTGCTTGATGACGTGATGCCCCAGCATCGCCACGAAGCCTCCGGTACTTTTCCGAGTGACTGCGCAGCCCGCATGATCGGAGTCCACGTACACCCGGATCTTGTCGAACATCTTCTGCTCCGTGAAGACCGTCACCGTACTGGGATGCCGCTTGAGGTAGCGGCCAACCCTCTTGAGCATGAGCCAACTCGCCTCCGTCGGCGTCTGCATGGACCTGGCGAGCGTCTTCGATGCCTCTGCCAAGTCCAGCCTGTCCCGAGACAGGTAGGCTACCCTCATAGTGAGGGATCGGAAGCGCGAAGCTTCCGCTGCTCCCAGCGCCGCCGACTTGGCATCCATCATCTGCTTGTCGGCGCTGCGCTTCTCCATCGGCGTGTCCACGCCGTTGGCCTTGCTGAGACCCAGCTCGTCGATCACGATCTCTGCGTGCCGCTTGTCCGGCTCAATCATCGCATGCCGGCAGGGTCGGCCACCGCCAGGCGGAACTCCCGCACTGACTTCGATGACCCGATTCAGGAAGACCGCCTGCTTGTCGTCGCCCTCGTCGAAGCCGAGGTTCGCAGTCTTCTTGAACTCGTACTTCTTGCCCAACGTGGCCTCGAAGCTGTCGATGTCCTGCTGCTGAGCCAGCACCGCGAAGTCGTCGCCGTGCCCCAGCAGCCTCGTCTCGTCCTCCTCCTTGTAGAAGACCGCTGGGCATGATACGCCCGCCTTGTAGCCGTGTTCCTCCAACAGCTCCGTGCAGTCGCCCTGCCAGATCTTGCTGGCGTCCTGCGTGCCGTACCAGGACTTGAGGAGTAAGCCACACTTGTCCTCGCCGTACTCCTTGCGACTCTCCTCCTCCAGCTCCACGAAGATCCTCCGCTGCGCCTTCCCGTAGAAGTGCGCCCTGCTGATGTCGAAGAAGCCGATCTTGAAATTGCCCGGCTTCCTGCCCTTCTTACGAAGCGACTCCTGAATGTGGAGCGGTGCTTCCCGCGTCCACGTAACCATCAGCGAGACCAGCGACCGCATGGCCTCCAGAGGAGGCATTGCCGAGAAGACCTCGGACACCTCCAGCTGCTCGTCAGGACGCTTCTTCGCCTTGATCTCCTTCACGACGAGCCTGCTCCTGTAGTTGGGCCTCTCCGCGTCACCCTTGTTCGTGTCGACCCACTTGAGTGGGATGGGCGGACGCCCAGTCTCAGCGAAAGCCTGAGACCTCGGGGCGATCTCGATCAGCTCCTGCTTCTTGATCCACTCGCGCTCGATCGCGCGAGCCTGGGCCACAAGGCCCGCCTCCAGGTAGCCGCCATTGACGTCGTCCCAATAGCTCGTCCAGTCCCCGGGCGGCACCGCCGCGTCCACAGGGACTGGGCCCGACTGCTGCACCTGGGCGGTGCTGAGCTCCCCCACGTCATTCAGCGTGTCCTTGAGCTCCTCCAGCACCGCCTCCACCAACTTCGGTGGATAGACCTTCGCGAACCGCGCGATGCCGCCCACGAGCGTGATGTGGCGATGCCACTCCGCGCGGCCGTCCACATTGCTGCAAGTGCCCTGCAGTCTCCGGGTAAGCCTGGGTGGTTGGTGACCCACCCGGTCTCCTTGCGCACGAACTCCTCCTGGCCACTGCGTGGGTTCGTGAGCTTCATGCCCCACCGACACATGGGGCCTTTGACCGTGAAGACTCCTGGATGCGCGACCAGCTCCTTGACGATGTCCTCATTCCACGATCGCGCGCTCCAGGGATGCTCATGCAGGAAGTACCTGCCTGGCTTCCTGAGCTGACGCCAGTAGGCGTCGACTGCCACCTTCAGGTGGTGTCTGGCCTCCTCCATCTCAGCCGCCTCCTGCTCATCGGTCCTGAACTTGGCGCTCAGGCCCCTCAGCAAGCTGAACTTCTCGCATGGAGGGGACCCTGTGAGCAGGATGGGATCCATCCGCTCCTGCTGCTCCTCGAGCTCCTTGACATCCTCGGGTCGCCGCAAGTCCCACGGCGTCCCGTCCTCCTTGAGTTCCTCCAGGTCCGCCGCGAAGCCCGGGCGCAACTGAAACTCCGCCGCCCGAGCCGAGAACCGATGTGGCGAGTACACTTCTGCCACGTCCACGGCGCCCAGCTGCAACGCCGATAAGGCGATGCTGTCCACCTCCTCGTCGGCGATGTCCACGCCGACACTGGCCCAATGGCCGCTGACCTGTTCGCGAACGAGCGGGAGCAACTCCGCCTTCGCCCTCGTCAGCACTCCGAGCTCGACCAGCTCGATCGACGCCACGTCGAGAGCGAGCACCCGCATGTGTCTCCCCTCACTGGCGTTCCACACGACTGCCACTCCAGCTGGCAGCTGAGGTCCTTCCGCTGGCGCCGGCTGCGCCGCGAGATCCTCCATGTCCACCGGTACCGGCACGTCTGCCGGCTGTGGATCACCGCGCTCGAGGGCCTCCGGCACGTCATCCGGGGCCACCTCCGCCAAGCGCTTCAGCCGCGACCTGGTCGCGGTCATGTCGACATCCTCGGCGGCCTCTGCCGCTCGCACTGCTCCCGAACTGGAGCTCGCTCCTCCTGAAGGAGCCGCCACGCCGGAGCCTGATGCTACCGGCTGGCTCTCTCGCATGCGCGCCGCTGCGGCCGGCGCTGCTGCCGATCGGCTCGCGGCCGGCGCCGACGCCGCCGCTGCCACCGGCTCGGTGATCCTCCGAGCCGTCTTCGGCGGAGGGGTCCCTGCCGCGGCCGCTGCCGCTGGGCGGACTCTGGCCTCTTGGCCCTGCCTCCGCTCTCGATACTGGCCGGTCCTCTCCCGGCCTGCCTCCTCAGCGTCCAGCGCTTCGAAGATTCTCTTGCTGCACACCGCGTTGTGCGCATGGCCAGCCAGCACCTTGCCGTGCTTGGCGATCGAGACGCACCCTGGGCATCCCGGCGTTGCGCCCAGCCGCTCGACGTCCGCCTTGAGAACGTACATCCTCCTCGGCGCCTGCGGCTGCGGCGGCACCACCACAATCGGTGGCGGACCGGCCTCTCCCGGTCCGACGATGGCTCGCGGCGCACTGGCCGCACGCGGAGCCACGTCCCACGGCAGGCCCTTCAGGCTGTCCCAGCCCGCCGTGATCCACTTCTCGCTCTGCGGCAGGCTGCGAAAGCCGACCGCCTTCTTCACACCGTCGCTCGTGATGACCATCATCGAGCCGTCGCGCGGGTGGTGGCCGATGTAGCGAGCCTCCACCATCTGCTCCTCCAGCGCGTTCTTCCTCGTGCGCTCCCCGGCGAACCGCACCATCAGGCGCTCACCGAAGAGCGGGACCGGCTTCCTCCACTGCCGTCCCGTGAGCCGCTGAAGAGCGGTCTTGCCGTCCTGGCCGCGCCTGTATCGGTTGATCACCGATGCGGCGTGCTCCGGCAGGTGCGCTAGCACTGGGTGCTTGTCCTCCACCTTGACGCCCAGCTTGGACTCCAGGTCCATCTTGAGCGCTCGCACCTGCTTCTTGATCTCGCGCACCGTGACCTCGATCTCCCCATTGGCCTGATGATCGGCCGGTGCCGACTCCTGGGGAATGGCCTCGAGGCCAGGAACCTCCTCCACCGCACGCCTCTTGACCAGCAAGATCGCTGGCTCGCCGTCGGACTTGTTGACGATCTTCCTGTAGCCCAGGATCCGTAAGAAGCGTGCGAAGAACTTGATGGCGTAGGCGTCGTCGCCTTTCTTCTCCACGAATGTCGCTGCCATCATCTTCGAGCGTCGATCCCTGAGGACCAGCATCGGCATGGTGTCCGCGTCGTCCTGGCCCATGAAGGCGTAGTCGGACGAGACCACTGGCACCGCCGTCTCGTCGTCCTCCGGTGCGCGGAGATGCGGCTGGCCTTGGCCCTTTGCCGCAATGCACACGCGACACCAGCTACGGTAAGTCGCGTGTCCCATCGCCTCGTGCTCGGCGATCTCCCTCTGAGAGGGCTCCTGAGGTGCCTTCAGCACCCTCGGGCGAGCCTCCTCCTCGCCCTCGTCGGCCTGCTGTCCATCAGGAGCAGCTGGCAAAGCGTCAGCCGCCGCAGCTGCTGCTGGCTGAAAACCCGGCGGTCTCATGTCGGAAGGTCCCGACCCCGCCGCTGCCGCCCCTGCAGCCGGTGCCGCAGGGGACTGCTGTATTGAGTCTTCCAGTGGACTTACGCCGAGGGCTGCCTCCTGGGGACTGTCCTCTCGAGGATCTCCAGCAGCTCCTCCTTCGACTTGCCGCTGAGTAGCTCCACCAGCTCGGACTTCGACTTCGCCGAAAATCCCTCCTCGAGAGGAGCAACCGAGCCATGTTGGCCCTTCTTGAGGTAGAAGTTGTAGACGCCCTGCTCACGATAGACCGGCAGCATCTGGTGCTTCGCCGTCTTCGACTCCTTCTCGAGCATGCCTACCACGCGCTTGCCGATTGGGCTCTTCTCGTGGAATATCCAGCCGCCATTGCGGCCTAGGAATGAACACTGTCCAGCTCCTGCTGCCTGCCCCACCGAGATCAACGGCTTGTGCACGTTCGTCACGCGTCCCTTGAGCGCTCGTAGCACTCCGTACTCGTCCTCCGCCTTGAGCTGCAAGCTGCCCTCGTCCGGGACGAGCTCACCACTGGCCGTACGATACGTGCTGCCGTTGCCCTTCATTCCCGTCGGCGGCGCGAAGCTCCGAGGGAATGCTGAGACAGCTGCACCGCTGTCCCAGTTGAACTTCATCCAGTCGTCCTGCACGAAGGGGGAGAGGTCGACCGCCGCTACGCCGCGGCCGTTGCCGCTGGCGAGCTCAAGGCAGTCCAAGCTGCCCATGTCCAGAGCGGCGACCTCCGCTTCAGGCTCCTCCTCCAGGCTGCCTGCCGCCTTGCCGCCGGCCTTGCCGCCGCGGCCGCCCCCTTTACCACCAGCGCTTGCCCCCGTTGCGGATCCAGTTCCAGCCCTCGTACTCGATCCCTGCTCTTTCCTCCAACATTCGGATGCCTTGTGGCCCCATCTCTCGCAGTTCCGACAGTAGCCGTCGAAGCGCACGCCGGTGCTTCGGGGTGCCATGCGCCCTGAACCACGGCCCGAACCCGTCGGGGATGTGCGGGAGCCTGAGTATGATCCGCTCGTCGATTTGCTCTTCCCCTTCGGCTCCTGGGTCTTGCCTTTCCCTTTGCTCTTGCCGTCCTTGCCCTTGCCTTTGCCTTTTCCTTTCGGGGCTCCGAACGATCCGACGTCCATGTCGTCCGGATGATGCGCCCGTGCGCGGATCGATGGCTCCTTGATCTTCACGCCGGTCCGAGCCTCTACGATCGTCATTACCTCGTTCAGGCTGTCCTGGAACGTCACGAGCCGATGCTTGTTGAGTACGAGGTGGTTCTCGATGTCCTGAGGCACGAGCATCTCGAGGGCCGCCATCTTGATATCCTCCGGCAGCTCGGCCAGCCCGTCCTCTCCTTGGCGGCGTTCGTACTTGCCTATCTGCTGGATCCACTTCTCTAGGGCGGACCCCAGCTCTTCCGCGTTGCACTTCGGAGGCGAGATGATCGACCTCAGGATCAGCCTCTTCCTCGGACCTGTCGTCGGGTCCCACCTGCGGTGAAGCTTCCGCCAGGC
>CAUYUJ010012703.1:108891-161391 GCA_963575745.1 Prorocentrum cordatum
GAGGAGGAGGAGGAGGAGAAAGAAGAGGAGGAGACGGAGAAAAAAAAAGAGAGAGAGAGAGAGAGATATATATATATATTAAAACAAACACAAAAAAAAAAAAAAAAAAAAAAAAAAAAAAAAAAAAAAAAAAGAGAGAGAGAGAGAGAGAGAGGGAGAGACCAGGCCTTCGCTGAGGGGCGCGTGCCGAGGGCGGCCGAAGGCGGGGCAGTTAGGCCAGGCGAAAGCCGCCCATGACCACCACGAGGTCAGCAAAGCGGGCAGGACACTGCACCTAGAGAGCGACGCCGCCAGCAAGGTGCCTGGCCGAACGTGTGATCGTGAAAGTTGGCGGCGAGGTGGGGAAGTGAGAAGGAGAAGGCCTTCCTAGAAGACTCAGAGAACCCCAGCCTTCAGACAAGTTTCCTTAAACCCCCGCCGATGGCACTGAAGACTTCTCAGAAGGCGCGGGGGCATCTGAAAAGTCCCACCGCTTTCTGAGAAGGCCTTCTCTTTCCTCGCTCGCCGCCGAGAACAAGGAGGTGGAATGGCCTATTCCACCGGTGGGGACAAGAAAAAAAGGAGCTCGGAAAAACATGCGGCTTCCATCGCAGAAAACCTGCCGACCTTTTCTGGTGGAATGGGCCTCCATCTGGATGGAGGCCCAATCCACCAGAAAAGCGAGGTGGAGGCAAGGACAAAAAAGAAGAGGAAAGAGAGAGCGGAGCCGCCCAGGGGCTCACCGACGGGCCAGCCAGGCCAGGCAGGCGAACACACAGGCACACACAGACACACACGGGCACACGCGCACGCACACACAAACGACGACGATAAATTGAAGAAATACACCACCAGGCTACTGTATGGGGCCTCACTCAGGGAGCCGACGACAGCAAATTACAAGAATACACCACACGAATGAATATATGTATATATATATATAATATATATATATATATGTATGAATAAAAATTACATACAGAGATACAGTTTCCTTATTTGTCACTCTCTCTCTCTTTCTATCTCTCTCTCTCTCTATCCCCCTCTCTTTCTCTCTTTCTCCCTCTAGGCGGTAGCCAGCACAAAAAAACAGGGCACTGAGAATTAGATTGGCATTCGCATGTCATGGAAAGCATGAGAAATAACGACGGCACTGCGAACAACACCGGTTCTCTCATGTGAAGGGCCCTCCAGACGTGAAATATGATAAAACACACACACAACGACCCTGCGAATTGCATGATTTCTCTCGTTTGAAGGCCCGGCGGCCCTGAGGCGAAAGACAATACCACGACACTGCGAATTCGATTGCTTCTCTCGCGCGAAGACCCCGGGCAACCCCCCAAGTAGGAGACAACGCCGCGACGCTGCGATTGTTAATTTCTCCTCGATCGGGGTCCTCGGCGGCCGCAGCGCCGTAGAAGAGAAGGAAGCAGAACGACACGGCTAACTCTCCTTGGACGGCCAGCGGCAACGAAGCAGACGAAAACAGTACGACGCCGCGAATTCTACGTTCATCTCGTTCGAGGGACCGACGGTCACAAAAGGGAAAAAACGACCGACTCTGCGAAGAACACTGTTTCACTCGCTCGAGGGCCCCAGCGGCCATAAAGCAGGAGAAACAGCAAGACAGTGCGAATTGTAGTATCTTGCCGCAACAAAAAAACAAAAAACAATACTACGACGCTGCGAATTATACTGTGTCTCCCGCTTGCGGGGTGCCAGTTATATGTGCACGCGTATTTATATGTATAGATACATCTACGTACATACATACATATATACGTACATACATACATACATACACACATACGTACGTACGTACGTACGTACGTGCGTACATACATACATACATACATACATACATACATACATACATACATACATACATACATACATACATACATACGTACGTACGTACATACGTACATACGTACATACGTACATACGTACATACGTACATACGTACATACATGTATACATACGTGTACACATACATACGCACATGCATACATACCTATGCAAATATAAACACATGCATATACATATATGCAACAACATTGATATCGACGTATACATCGAATTAGAGCGATATGTCTGCATATATATATATATATACAATCCTCGTATTATCTGCTTTACAGCTGTGGGGAATCCTCCCCTCGTGGCGCCCTGGACGCCCCTGCAGAAGGTCCCCCAAGCTTTCCAGAAGTCCTGTGGGCTCGGCAGCGCGCCCCAATCGGTCAGGAGGGCCCCCGAACGGCCCCCCGACGGCCTCAAGAAGCCCCAAACACCCAGCAGACGCCCGAAGACGACCCAAAGAAGACCCCCCAAGAGGCCTTCCAAACGCAAAGCAAAAAATGATGTGCATTCGGTGTTTGCTTGATTTTGGAAATGCTATGTTCTTCGGACTCGTGGGCGTCCAAGACCGCCCAAGAGGCCCTAACGTCGCCCCGAAACTACACGAGTAGGCTTCCAGGCAATCCAAAAACACACACACACACACACACACACAATACGGCCCAACGGGACCCCAAAGTGGGCCTGAAGAGAGTCCCATGACGGCCCAAGATAGCCCCAGGACGCCCCCCCAAACACTCAAAATAGTGACCCCCGTCGTTCAGCGAGACCGCGGTTGGAAACAGCCTGGCCCGAGGAAGCCCCCAGAACCCAGGGGGCCTCCAGAAGGCCCCAAGAAGCACTTAAAACCTTGCATGAGACACCCAAAACGCTCTCCAAGGAAGAGGGTACGCAACAAAATATTGAGGACGATGTGGGAGAATTCGCAGGGTGGGTCGACAGCGACGGAAAAAGATGAGGAAGCATGAGGGATCGATAACGAATCACCATATTAAAACAACACACACACCAAAAAAACAAAAGACTATAGCTAAACTGCGTTTCCGCGAGCGTGTCAAACATCCCGGACTGAAACGCACGGGGCAAAGCGCGAATGCATATTCGTGTGTATATATATACATATACATATACATATGTGTGTATAAACATTCATGATATGGGCCTTCTTTCTTATCAATATTTGAATGAAAACTGGCTTCGGAATACGTTCGAATAGCGTTTCGCGCGCAACGACTCCAAGAACGGAAACCCACCTCCTAGACTTTGTCGCATGACACAAAACCCGGGAGCAGGGGAGGAGATCAGGCAGCAGCCCGTGAGGAGAAACTGACTGAGGGGAACGTTTAGGGAAAATGGCCCCCGTGGGAAACATCGACGTGGACTCGTCAACACATCGCCGAACGATCCGCGATAAGGCCCCGATAGCAGAAACGCGTCTTTACGGATGGCTCGCAGAGAACCCAAAAGGTTTCAGACTAGAATCCGGCGGCGCACGGTCGCTCCAGAGCCCTGTCCGGCGCTGGTCAATGAGCCTCACAGCAATGCGTTTGAACTTGCAGCATGTCCCAAAAGCGTTGTCCGACTCGTCCAAACTCGTTTGCCGCAAGCCTTTTTCCGCAGTTCCTTCGAGGCTCTTCCTGGACTCCTGCGAAGTTCCTTTTTGCGAACTCGCGACCTCCCCAGACATCCTTTCAAATCTACAGGCTCCTCACACGCTGTCGCCGCTTCAATACCCATCGGCCGGAAGAAGTAGGTGGAAACGGGAGACGTTGGAAATTGATCGGGCGTCCGCCCGCCCCCTAAAGAGAACGGATAAGGTGAAGCCACTCGATCATTGAAGTAGGAAAGCGCTTAAGATATTAGAATCTGGGAATCGAGGAATATCAACTTTCAACGAGCGATGGGCATCCTGGTTTTGGACGCCACCAGTTCCTGGGAGCGACGGCCCGTCGAGCCCAATTCGGCGACCCACGGGCGATTGGGAAGGGATGCGCCCCCCGTGAACCCATCCGCCCCCGACGCTGCCCTCGACGAGCGTCAACACAACAATCAAGTGAAAGACCCCTGCCAAACAAGATCTCCAGGCGGACGCCGCCAAACCCCCCTCCAAACCCTCCCTTCCCAAGCCCAAAAAAAACACTTCCCAGCCCTTATGCTTGCAGAACCATAGTTTTGAATGGAGATTGCGCGTCCCTCCTTCCTTTTTTCTTTCCTTTCGTCCTTCCCCTCCCGCCGACCAGTGCAAGTTTTCCGTTCGCGTCGTTTTCCCGCCCATTTGTTCCTGGGGAGACTTTCATGTTTTGCAGAAGCCGACGGAAGCGACGACAATGGACCAATGCGCAATTCCCCAGGAAGCCGCGAGGTCTTAAAAAAATCTGTGGCGCCCTCACCCCCGCCGTGCCTCCCGATGGAAAGCGAGGAAAATCGCAACTCTCGACGAAGCGCACTGGATGCACGACAACGCAGCCAGAAGAGGCTAGCGAGAGCCCACCAACCACTTCGACTTCTAAATGGTGATAATGAATTAAAAATCCGGGTCGCATTTGTCATTATAAACTTATAGACTCGAAATCCACACCTAAACTTTGAAGTTGGTTTCTACTGGCCGGCTCCGACAATGTGCAAAGTCTTTCTAAACGGCTCGAACACAATTGCGTTGCACGGTCCCATGCGCGCAGGCGACTCTCCTGTCGCGCCGACGAACGCATTCTTGAAACAACATCACGATGATGGCTTCCCGTGCGTCACCGAATCATAAAGTTCAAATGGGCTGGATACAGTGCCACTTTCAAAATTCTTGAACAGGCACCTGTGACGCAAGCAAGCATCCAGCCAGAGGCAAAAATATCACAAGCGAATTTGAACACAAACCTATGCAGCGGCCACTTGAAATGAGAAAAAACCAAATGAAAAGACAACAAGAAGCCAAACTGTCCGGATGGCTCGAAGCGTCACAGTCAAGGGGTCCGCCGGGCTGCTGAAGGCATGGCAGAAACAGTGCATATGAAGCGAGTAATGATACGAGCACGCCGTTTTCACATATGCCAGACGTTTCTTGCTCTATTTCGCACGTTCTCGTCCACCAAACAGAAAAAACTGTTTTCACGCACGCCACTAATTCCGTCTTGGCCTCTTTAGATCGGGTTCAAAGCTCGTTTCTTGAGCTGGGTCTCATTGACAGGACACTTCTCGGCACACGCCCAGCATGTTTTAGAAAATAGTTCAACTTGATTTGCCTCCTGTTCCCCGCGCTTCTCTTATTTGCACGGGTCTCTGCAAATATCACCACCAAATCACACCTGAATGGAAAAATGCATTCCGGCACGGGAAAAAACCTGTCTCTGAGTCGCCGAGCTGCTCAACAGGTGGGCGGGGAAGCAGCAGGAGCGCACGAAGAAATAAGAAAAGAGGAGCAATAATAAGCAGGGAAAGACGAGAAAGAACAGAAAGAAAGAGAGAGACACAAAACAAACAAACAAAAAATAGAACAGCAAGAGCAACAAGAAACAACAGAAATAGAGCGAGCAAAAGAAGGAGAAACGGGGAAAAGGGCACAAGCCCACGTGCACGGCGAACGCGCACCGCGCGCGCCCAGCGCACGCAGGCGGAACGAACAAGAACGACTACACACAACAACAACACGCAGCAATACGAACAAGAAACTAATAAAAACTGGAAGAAAACACAAATAAAAAAAAAACACGGGAGAAAAAAAAGAAGCGATTAGAAACGCGAAGGGGAACAACGAAGGAAACAAGGAAAAACGAAAAGGCAGCAAAAATAAAACAGAAGAAATACGCAGAAACACATACATGTTCGTGGCTATCCTAAGAAAAACCGCGGGCTTAGCACAAAAGCCATTGATTCGCCGGGCGCCAATTCCGAAAGCAGGGCACTTCGAGGAAAACGAGCGGCAGACGCAGAGAAAGAAAAACAAATAAACAAACAAAAAATGGATAAAGCCAACTGAAACGATAAACAAATATCGCATCTCAGGCACTATGGCCTGGATTGCACGGAATTTGAAATCGACCGAATAGGAGCGACGGAGACGCGCGATGGGGGAGGAAAAATAAGAGAATACGTTCTGCACAATAAAACGGCTGTGGAATTAAGAAAATTCCTCTGTATTTTTTCGCGGAGCGCTGCACAGCCGCAGATAAACGACTCTCCTGTAATGCCGGGACATGCCAGCGATCCTTAAAGGACGAATCAGCGCCGCTTTCGAAACTGGCGCCTGGCGCTGAAATCGTTTTCTTATTACTTTCTTTCATCTTCGTTCTTCATTGATCGATAAATTATCGTACTTTTACGAACGAACCTGATGTTTCCTACTTGCGTCACAAATTTTTGTTCGAACTTACTGTATTTTGAAATCATCGCATCGAGACGGGGTGAGAATTGCTGGCGTCGAAAACGTGAAGCCTCACTTCCTACGTATTTCTTTTACATCTCGCCTCAATCGGTACGAACACGTACACGCCAACTTCCACGCAACGTCTTTCGCACAACAACTGCAATCATTTAACGATATCGAATAACGAATTAGCAACCTTATAATGACACTTCGACCCAACAAAAACGCGTAAACCTATTACGGGTAAAATATGTTCCCCTTGTGTTTGCGCTCCTCCTCCTCCTCCTCCTGTTCCTCCTTCCCCTCCTTCTTCTCCTCACCCCTTTGCGCGGTTCGGCCGTGCTGCCGCACTTTCCTGATCACCTCAACTCCATCGCTTCTGGATGGGCTGGTGGGGGTAGGCGAACGTCTAGAATGCAATGGGTTTCCAATATATCCCTCTCTCTTTTGCTCTCTCCTTTTCTCTCTCTCTCTCTCTCTTTCTCTCTCTCTCTCTCTCTCTCTCTCTCTCTCTCTCTCTCTCTATGTATATATAAATATATCGACAACACTCGAATCACGAGTTACAAAAGAATTAACTCGTGAGTTAATACTTTTCATCTCGGACATGCACATCCACCTCCAGAAAAAGTATTAACTCGCGAGTTAATACCTTCTCATGCCCCCACCGACAGAAAAAGTATTAACTCGCGAGTTAATTCTTCTCATTTCCCACCGACAAGAAAAAATACCTTGCGAGTTAATTCTTTTGCTGTCCAACGAGACAGAAAGTATTAACTCGCAAGTTAATACTTGTCCTACCCTGGCCAGTGGTAACAATACTAGTCGATGTAAAAGTAACTTCGCGCGAGCAAGTAGTAGAGTGGTAGTGGCCATAGTAGTAGTAGTAGTTGTAGTAGTAGTAGTAGTAGTAGTAGTAGTCGTAGCAGCTGCTGTACTAGTAGTAGTTAAACTAGTACTAGTAGTAGTAGTAGTAGTAGTACTAGTAGTAGTAGTAGTAGTAGTAGTAGTAGTAGTCGTACTAGTAGACGTAGTAGTGATAACAGTAGCAGTAGTAGTAATATTAGTAGTAGTCGGCGCACAAGTAGTGGCACTCCATCTCTCCCGGTCATCCCCTATCTCCCTTCTCTCGTTTCCTTGTCAGCTGCCGACGCTGTCGTCTGCCATCGACCTTCTCCCTCCTCTCACTCTCGCCTTTGCTCTTCCGCCGCGCTTCCGCGTTTCCTACCTGCTTGGTTTGGTGGCGAAGCTAGCCTCTAAATCATAATCAGATTCTCAATCATACTACTATAGAGAAATATCTGCCGATGTTCCCTCCATTTTCCCTCCATGTTCAATCAACTTCTAGGTTTTCAAGAATTAACTCGCGCGCGAGTTAATACTTTTCTATAAGTGATACATGTACACACACGAACCAAAAGTACTAACTCGCAAGTTAATACTTTTCTACCCGGGGAATATGTATACCAGCGATCGAAAAGTATTAACTCGCGAGTTGGTACTTCTACACGAATCACGAGTTACACAAGAAATAACTCGGGAGTTAATAGTTTTCATCTCGGGCATGCGCGCCCACCCAAGAAGAAAAGAATTCACTCGCGACTTGATACTGCACCATGCTTCCAACGACACAACAGCATGAACTTGCGAGTTCATTGCCCATCGACAAAAAAAATGAGTTGCGAATTAATGCTTTTCGCTGCCCAGAGAACACAGAAAACATGAACTCGCAAACACATGCTTTTCCTACCCTCACCAATGGGAACAGTAGCAGTAGTAGAGGTAGAAATAATATTCGTAGTAATTTGAAAAGTACTAGGTGTAGACGTAGCTGTAGTAGTAGTAGTAGTAAGAGTAAAAAGTAGTAGTAGTAGTAGGAAGAGGTGTCGTTGTACCTGTAGTAAAGGTAATCGCAACAGTAGTCGTAGTAGTAGCCCTAGTGCTATTACTCGAACTAGTACTCGTACTAGTAGTAACAGTAACAGAAGTACAACTTGTAGTATTAGTAGTAGTAGTAATAGCAGTAGTAATAGTAGTGACAATAATAAATTATAGTAGTGGTAATAGTAATATAATGTATGAGTGTTCTTTTCATAAATATACATATATATACACACATACATGCATATACACACATACACTACATGAATACGTATATGTCTATGATTGATTTTCAATGGTGAGGATTCGCTGCTTCTCTGACGTCGATAGACAAAGAAAAAAGGACTGAGTACATTCTCGGACAACGCAAATAATGTCGAATTAACGTCGGCTTCATCGTTTCAACAATCGAATCAGCTTTCGTTGGAATCCCACCAACCCTCTGGGCGTCGGTGGTTTAGGGCGTTGCCTCTTCCACCCCTCCCTCTCCCTCTTCGGGAGGGGTTCACCCCTCCCCCTACCCCCTCCCCACTGACCTGGACAGGAGGGGCGGGGAGCGGTCAGAGCGTCCAAAACAGCCTCGGCGAGGAAGCCAAAATCATTGATTTAACAAAGTGTTGGCCCCATGTTGGCCTCGTGGGGGGGGGGCAACGCCAATTAAAACTCAGCTCTTCTTCGATAGATCTCCTTCAAGATGGCACAAAGAAGCGCCCAGGAGGCCCAAGAGGTCCCAAGATGGCCCCAAGATGGCCCCAAGAGGCCCCCAGAGAGGCCCCCAGAAAGCCCCCAGGAAGACCCTCAGAGGCCCCAAGAGGCCCCTCCCTCGAGACACCCAAGACACCGAAAAGCCCCCCAGTATCGCCAAGAGACCCCAAGACGTCCCAAGAGGCCGAGAATCGCCGAAGAGATACTCCAAGAGGCTCTAGAGGCATCCAAGAGACCTCTGCCCCCTGTGCTTGCCCTCCTCCTCCTCCTGTTCCTCTTTCCTGCTCCTACTCCTTATATTCCTTCTCCTCCTCCTCCTTCTGCTCCTCTTCCTCCTCTGCCTCCTCCTCATCCTATTCATCCTCCGTCTTCTCACTCCCTCATCCACCCATCCATTCACCTCCTCCTTCTCCTCCTCACTCCTTTGCACGGTTGGGCCGTCCTCCTCTTTGCTGCCGCACATCCCTGATCACCTCAACTCGCCTGGACATCGTTTCGGGGGGGGCTGGTGGAGATAAGCGAAGCGTCCACAATTTAGACACGCGAGACTGATACTCAGCGATCATATTCGATCGCCGACCAGTGCAAGTTTTCCGTTCGCGTCGTTGTCCCGCCCATTTGTTCCTGGGGAGACTTTCATGTTTTGCAGAGGCCGACGGAAGTGACGACAATGGACCAATGCGCAATTCCCCAGGAAGCCGCGAGGTCTTAAAAAAATCTGTGGTGCCCTCACCCCCGCCGTGCCTCCCGATGGAAAGCGATGAAAATCGCAACTCTCGACGAAGCGCACTGGATGCACGACAACGCAGCCAGAAGAGGCTAGCGAGAGCCCACCAACCACTTCGACTTCTAAATAGTGATAATGAATTAAAAATCCGGGTCGCATTTGTCATTATAAACTTATAGACTCGAAATCCACACCTAAACTTTGAAGTTGGTTTCTACTGGCCGGCTCCGACAATGTGCAAAGTCTTTCTAAACGGCTCGAACACAATTGCGTTGCACGGTCCCATGCGCGCAGGCGACTCTCCTGTCGCGCCGACGAACGCATTCTTGAAACAACATCACGATGATGGCTTCCCGTGCGTCACCGAATCATAAAGTTCAAATGGGCTGAATACAGCGCCACTTTCAAAATTCTTGAACAGGCACCTGCGACGCAAGCAAGCATCCAGCCAGAGGCAAAAATATCACAAGCGAAATTGAACACAAACCTACGCAGCGGCCACTTGAAATGAGAAAAAACCAAATGAAAAGACAACAAGAAGCCAAACTGTCCGGATGGCTCGAAGCGTCACGGTCAAGGGGTCCCACGGGCTGCTGAAGGCACGGCAGAAACACCAGTGAATATGAAGCGAGTAATGATACGAGCACGCCGTTTCACATATGCCAGACGTTTCTTGCTCTATTTCGCACGTTCTCGTCCACCAAACAGAAAAAACTGTTTTCACGCACGCCACTAATTCCGTCTTGGCCTCTTTAGATCGGGTTCAAAGCTCGTTTCTTGAGCTGGGTCTCATTGACAGGACACTTCTCGGCACACGCCCAGCATGTTTTAGGAAATAGTTCAACTTGATTTGCCTCCTGTTCCCCGCGCTTCTCTTATTTGTACGGGTCTCTGCAAATATCACCACCAAATCACACCTGAATAGAAAAATACACTCCGGCACGGGAACAAACCTGTCTCTGAGTCGCCGAGCTGCTCAACAGGTGGGCGGGGAAGCAGCAGGAGCGCACGAAGAAATAAGAAAAGAGGAGCAATAATAAGCAGGGAAAGACGAGAAAGAACAGAAAGAAAGAGAGAGACACAAAACAAACAAACAAAAAACAAAACAGCAAGAGCAACAAGAAACAACAAAAATAGAGCGAGCAAAAGAACGAGAAACGGGGAAAAGGGCACAAGCCCACGTGCACGGCGAACGCGCACCGCGCGCGCCCAGCGCACGCAAACGGAAAGAACAAGAACGACTACACACAACAACCACCACACGCAGCAATACGAACAAGAAACTAATAAAAACTGGAAGAAAACACATTTTTATACATATATATATATATATATATATATATATATATATATATATATATATATATATATAGATTTATTTTTTTTTTTTTTTAAACAAAAAAAAAAAAAAAAAAAAAAAAAAAAAAAAAAAACAAAAAAAAAAAAAAAAAAAAAAAAAAAAAAAAAAAAAAAAAAAAAAAAAAAAAAAAACGCGAAGGGGAACAACGAAGGAAACAAGGAAAAACGAAAAGGCAGCAAAAATAAAACATAAGAAATACGCAGAAACACCTACATGTTCGTGGCTATCCTAAGAAAAACCGCGGGCTTAGCACAAAAGCCATTGACTCGCCGGGCGCCAATTCCGAAAGCAGGGCACTTCGAGGAAAACGAGCGGCAGACGCAGAGAAAGAAAGACAAAGAAACAAACAAAAAATGGATAAAGCCAACTGAAACGATAAACAAATTTCGCATCTCGGGCACTATGGCCTGGACCGCACGGAATTTGAAATCGACCGAATAGGAGCGACGGAGACGCGCGATGGGGGGGGGAAATAAGAGAATACGTTCTGCACAATAAAACGGCTGTGGAATTAATAAAATTCCTCTGTAATTTTCTGCGGAGCGCTGCACAGCCGCAGATAAACGACTCTCCTGCAATGCCGGGACATGCCAGCGATCCTTACAGGACGGATCAGCGCCGCTTTCGAAACTGGCGCCCGGCGCTGAAATCGTTTTCTTCTTACTTTCTTTCATCTTCGTTCTTGATTGATCGATAAAGTATCGTACTATTACGAACGAACCTGATGTTTCCTACTTGCGTCACGAATTTTTGTTCGAGCTTACTGTATTGTGAAATCATCGCATCGAGACGGGATGAGAATTGCTGGCGTCGAAAACGTGAAGCCTTACTTCCTACGTATTTCTTTTACATCTCGCCTCAACCGGCACGAACACGTCCACGCCAACTTCCACGCGACGTCTTTCGCACAACAACTGCAATCATTTAACGATATCGAATAACGAATTAGCAACCTTATAATGACACTTCGACCCAACAAAAACACGTCAACCTATTACGGGTAAAATATGTTCCCCTTGTGTTTGCGCTCCTCCTCCTCCTCCTGTTCCTCCTTCCCCTCCTTCTTCTCCTCACCCCTTTGCACGGTTCGGCCGTGCTGCCGCACTTTCCTGATCACCTCAACTCCATCGTTTCTGGATAAAGAATTAACTCGTGAGTTAATACTTTTCATCTCGGGCATGCACATCCACCTCCAGAAAAGTATTAACTCGCGAGTTAATACCTTCTCATGCCCCCACCGACAGAAAAAGTATTAACTCGCGAGGTAATTCTTCTCATTTCCCACCGACAAGAAAAAAATACCTTGCGAGTTAATTCTTTTGCTGTCCAACGAGACAGAAAGTATTAACTCGCAAGTTAATACTTGTCCTACCCTGGCCAGTGGTAACAATACTAGTCGATGTAAAAGTAACTTCGTGCGAGCAAGTAGTAGAGTGGTAGTGGCCATAGTAGTAGCAGTAGTAGTAGCAGCTGCTGTACTAGTAGTAGTTAAACTAGTACTAGTAGTAGTAGTAGTACTAGTAGTAGTAGTAGTAGTAGTAGTAATAGTAGTACTAGTAGACGTAGTAGTGATGACAGTAGTAGTAGTAGTAATAGTAGTAGTCGGCGCACAAATAGTGGCACTCCATCTCTCCCGGTCATCCCCTATCTCCCTTCTCTCGTTTCCTTGTCAGCTGCCGACGCTGTCGTCTGCCATCGACCTTCTCCCTCCTCTCACTCTCGCCTTTGCTCTTCCGCCGCGCTTCCGCGTTTCCTACCTGCTTGGTTTGGTGGTGAAGCTAGCCTCTAAATCAGAATCAGATTCTCAATCATACTACTATAGAGAAATATCTGCCGATTTTCCCTCCATTTTTCCCTCCATTTTCAATCAACTTCTAGGTTTTCAAGAATTAACTCGCGAGTTAATACTTTTCTATAAGTGATACATGTATACACACGAACCAAAAGCACTAACTCGCAAGTTAATACTTTTCTACCCGGGGAATATGTATACCAGCGATCGAAAAGTATTAACTCGCGAGTTGGTCCTTCTACACGAATCACGAGTTACACAAGAAATAACTCGGGAGTGAATATTTTTCATCTCGGGCATGCGCGCCCACCCAAGAAGAAAAGAATTCACTCGCGACTTGATACTGCACCATGCTTCCAACGACACAACGGCATTAACTTGCGAGTTTATTGCCCATCGACCAAAAAAGAGTCGCGAATTAATGCTTTTCGCTGCCCAGGGAACACAGAAAACATGAACTCGCAAACACATGCTTTTCCTACCCTCACCAATGGGAACAGTAGTAGTAGTAGAGGTAGAAATAATATTCGTAGTAATTTGAAAAGTAGTAGGTGTAGACGTAGCTGTAGTAGTAGTAGTAGTAGTAGTAAGAGTAAAAGTAGTAGTAGTAGTAGTAGGAAGAGGTGTCGTTGTACCTGTAGTAGTTGTAATCGCAACAGTAGTCGTAGTAGTAGCCCTAGTGCTATTACTCGAACTAGTACTCGTACTAGTAGTAACAGTAACAGAAGTACAACTTGTAGTACTAGTTGTAGTAGTAGTAATAGTAGTAGTAGTAGTGACAATAATAAATTATAGTAGTGGTGATTGTAATAATGTATGAGTGTTCTTTCCATATATACATATATATACACATACATACATATACACACATACACTACATGAATACGTATATGTCTATGATTGATTTTCAATGGTGAGGATCCGCTGCTTCTCTGACGTCGATAGACAAAGAAAAATTGACTGAATACATTCTCGGACAACGCAAAAAATGTCGAATTAACGTCGGCTTCATCGTTTCAACAATCGAATCAGCTTTCGTTGGAATCCCACCAACCCCTGGGCGTCGGTGGTTTAGGGCGTTTCCTCTTCCACCCCTCCCTCTCCCTCTTCGGGAAGGGTTCACCCCTCCCCCTACCCCCTCCCCACTGACCTGGACAGGAGAGGCGGGGAGCGGTCAGAGCGTCCAGAACAGCCTCGGCGAGGAAGCCAAAATCATTGATTTAACAAAGTTTTGGCCCATTTTGGCCTCGTGGGGGGGGGGGCAACGCTAATTAAAATGCAAACAAAGACGGCGTAGATCAACAACCTCATCAGAAACAGGACCCACCTTTCGCGTGATCGTCGCACGCAGCCCACAACTGCTGCGCCGCGTGGCCGGTTCCAAATGCACGACCACTGCCACAATTAACTCCGGGAACAGGCGCTCCCGGGACGCCAGGTCCCAATCGTTACGAAAAGATGCCCCTCCCACACTCTCGCGCTCCTCCTTCTTCCATGCGAAGAGCGTGGCGCCCAGCCAAACACAAAGTCGCAGTTTTTCCGCGCCCGCGTGGCATTCTTCGCTTGGGCAGCCATGCCGCTTCCTTTTTTTTTCTGACTATTTTGCGTGGTTCCTGTGGCCTCTCCCGCTTTCTTTTTCCGCGATGCCTGTTACTTTCTTGCATTGTTTCCGTTTTTTATATATTAATATATATATATATATATATATATATATATGTGCATATTTCCACAATTTTTGGCCGGAGCGCAATTTTGCCTCGGTTAAAAATAACCAGAAGAAATGATGTTGATTAGATTGTCCGGACGCGTGCTGTAACCCAGGATATAAATTATCATTTCGACCAACAAATGAATACAACAAAACTATTTGTGTGTGCGTATTCTTGTTGTTGTAATCATACATATTTGATATAAAAGACATAAAAAACAAAAAAAAAAAAAAAAAAAAAAAAAAAAAAAAAAAAAAAAAAAAAAAAAAAAAAAAAAAAAAAAAAAAAAAAAAAAAAAAAACTGATTCATTAAAACAATATTGAAACAAAAAACATCATTTAATAAACACAAGAAATCTGACTTTTATTATCTGAAACACTGGAAATAACAGAATATATATATATATATATATATATATATATATTCTGGAATATTAAACCGTACATCTATATAATTCTAGATTCGAACATATCTAAACTCGCATTTAATGCAGATTGTAGATTATATTTCTGAACGCCAAAACTCATCAAAAAAAATATCATGTGCTCGGAAATAGATGGGTTTGGGGAATGCACATTTGTTCTGTAACACCGTTAAAACCATTAATGCATTCGCACGAAAATTGACAATGTGATCAACGGATGCCGGAAATTAACTCATTCTCCTCACCAGGAAACAATTCTGGAAAACCTTAGAATGTTTCAGAAATTTGCTTTTCCTTCTTGAAATCTGAATTCCAAAACATGTCTTTTTCACTTCTGTTTCGCAGTCTGGAAACACATCGCATTTTTTGCTCAAAATAGAATCGCAAAAATTAATTCGAAACACGGTAACGCAACATGTTATGCTATGCTTGCGAATACGATTATATTTAATTTATAAAATATGTTTTTCTTTTTTTTTCTATGCAAGCTCTCAGTGGTAATGAACTCCCACCAAGTCAGTCCACGCTCAAGTGTTAAAAAATCCACATGCGTGCGTTCGCTCCAGGGAACGCGAAAAAAAACCCATGCAGGAGGAGAACGAGGGAGGAGAGAGAGGAGGAGGAGGAGCTACCCGCGCCAATCCCGGCAACCACGAAGAGGGTGGGAAGCCAAAGGCAGGCGCGGAGAGAAAGAAACAGACCAGTCAACACAACGACGTGCGCGAGCACGCACGAGGTGCTGGAGACGTGATTGAAATTCCGACATACTCTGCGCAGCAACTATATAATCCGGAAGAAGGTTGTAAATACGGACAGCACCAATTGCGGGTCCCAAGCCCAGGACTGTTCTACGGATGACCCCCAAAATGCTGATGTCACGACGAGTGCTGAGAGGGGCCAAATTGAAATGAAACAAAACGTCTGTATCTGTTACACCAAGCGAACGCAGAAAACGAGAAAGAAGAGCGTCCAGTGGAGCAAGGACAGAAGACGAAGCGCGGTATACAGCTGACGCTACTCGACATAAGATAAGACGTGCGCTTTGAATAAACAAATCAATTCTGCATCTGTGTGAAAACGCCAAGTGCGAAAAAGACATTGTATCTTCCAAAAGCACTCAACTACATAACTATCAACAGCACTAGACATAATAAAATTGGTATCGAACGGAATACCCAAAATCAAAAAGTCTTTGCCTGCCGGTCGCGTGCGTGCCAAGATATGAAAGCTCTCCTTGCCAACGTCGAATTGTACTCTGTTGGCGCGACCCCAGGCGTGCAGAGACGCCTGGGAGCAGCGAAGAGAAGAGAAGGCGCTCGCATCAAACACGTCTGCGGAAACAGACTGCCAAGCATTCAAATCATCTGCGTACATACCTTCCTGGAACGATTCTGCACGGATTGCCATGCAAGCGTCAGCAAAAAAGATATTCCAAAAGGGAGGGCCCCAAACAGTGCCCTGGAAGACCATATCTTTCATTGGGAAAAAATGATAAAACTCCGACTACGACTCGTGCCGTGCGTTGCCGGAGCCAGCTAGAACAGACCAACACGAGCTGTGGAAGCACTCCGGCGGACCGTAATTTGTCGCCGCAAAGAATACCGGAATCGACTCGATCGAAAACTCCGGAGACATCAGAACAATATAAAAAAATGCGGGACCCAACAGAGGGAGAGGAACCAAAAAAAGATATAGAAAAGCACTGCGTTCCGTGCTCAGCGCTCACTTCGGCGAATTGCGAAAGACCATAAGCGCCCAAACGTTCAATGCACGCAAAAAATAAACTGCCTATTACCGTTCTCCATTTTTTTGTTTATTTTTTATTTTTTTTTATTATTTTTTCTTTTTTATTTTTTTTATTTTTTACTTTGTATTTTTTTATTTATATATATATATATTATTTTTTTATTTTTTTATGTTTTTTATTTTTTATCTTTTTTTATTTTTTTAGAACCTCAGTACAACAGTGCACGTGACCTTACCGCGCGGTGCTCGTGAATCACACACGTCGACAGGGACGCCGGGGCAAGACCCACACAGCGCGCCCTGGAGACCTGGCTCAGCGTAAGACAGGAGAAGGAGGGAGGGAGGAGAAGACAGAGGACAAGGAAAGAGGGAAGGAGGGAGAAGAGGGAGAAGGAGAGAGGCCGCAGCAGCAGACGACGGACGACGAGGAGGGAGGAAGGAAGAGGAGGCGAGCGGGGAGGGCCAAGCCCCAACGAAGGCGACGCGCACAGCGCGCACCATGCACTCCATGCACGGCGGCCGGGGGGGAGGAGACAGGAGAAGGAGGGGGGAGGACGACGACGGACGAGCGACAGCGACGGCGGGACACGACGACAGCAGACGACGAAGCGAGAAAGAAGGAGAAGAGGGAAGGGAGGAGGGAGGGAGGGAGGGAGGGAGGAGGAGGGAGGAAGAAGACAAGAGCACCCCATTAACGAGGCGGACGCCACGCTCGGAGCCGGCGCAGAGGGTGAAAAGCGAGTGGCAGGCGGGGCGAGAGGCACTCTGCCCAGTCGTCCAGACAGGCTGCCTGGGCTACCACGAGCTGCTGCAGCCGCCTCTGCAAAACAGGCACAGCACTAGCACGCACGATGCTGTCCGGAAGAAGCTTGTAGATACGAGTAGCCCCCACAGCCGAATGCAATAAGAAATCCGGCGAAGTGAAAGACGGTTCTTCTAAGTGTCGGGCGTGCCTACGGGGGGCACGGGCAAGGGGAGGGGAGGTGTCAAGTCTGAAAAAGCTCTGAAAACACGATGGGCCCAAGCCCAAAACAGTGCGATGGATCACTCCGAGAATACTCATATCGCGACGTGTGGTCAAAAGAGCAAGATTGAAATGAATCAGAGCATCGACTGCAGAAATGCCCAATGAACGCAAGAATCGAGTTTGAAGGGCGTCGAGTGGAGCCAGGACCGAAACAGACGCATGATAAATAGCACAAGTTCTGTATTCTATATACGACAACACATGTGCTTTATATAAATTTACAAGTTCAGCGTCGCAATAGAAACGGCGCGTTCAAATGAGACTATAAATTCTCCAGGAGGCGGCAGCAACACAGCTTTCAACTGCATCCGCGATCACGAGCTTCGGATCAAAAATAACACCGATAATTTTAAAATTGTCTCCAGACGGCCGCGTCCTTGAAATCAAATGGAAACGTTCCTTGCCAGCGTCAAATCGCACTCGATTAGCACGGCCCCATTCGTGCAACGAAGCCTGGCATGAGCGGATTTCTGCATATGCATCCGCCTCAGAGACAGCACCGGGCAGCGCCCTCCAGGCGTTGAGATCATCGGCGAAAACGACCTCGTCAAAGTTACAAGAACGGGTGGCCATACAAGTGTCAGCATAATAACAATTCCATAAAGAAGGTCCGAAAACGGTCCCTTGGCAGGCCATGTCCTGCATAACGATAGGTTCAGACAATTTGCCTCCGACTGTAACCCGGCCGACGCGCGGGCGCAGCCAGCTCTCTAGGAGGGAGAGAATCGGAACAGGAACGCTGAACGCACGAAGTTTTTCAAGAAGCCTATCGGAATCGACGTGGTCGAACGCGCCAGAAACATCAGAGCAATACAATGCTATCAACTTGCCAAGAGAAAGAGCTCGAAGCCAGGACAGCATAAAATACAAAATGGCATCTCTGGCGCCATGTTACTGTCTGTAAGCGAACTGAAAGGGCCCATATGCCCCGATTCGTTCTAATCGCGGAATGAACAAAGAGCCTATCAGTCGCTCAACGACCTTCGAAAGTTGCGACGTCAGCTGCAGCCCTCTATACATGTCTGGGTCAGAATTCGCACCGCGCTTAAACAAAGGAAAGATCCAATGTTGACACCAATCCTCTGGCCATCTACCGTGCTGTAGAATAAGACGACAAAGGAGGGCAACGGGCAGCGCCAATTCGCGAGCGCATGCTTTCAACACACGCGTGGGGAGCAAATCCGGCCCTGTGCCACTGTCCGCTTTTAGGTCAGCTAAAACAAAGCGCGCGGCACGAACACGGACGCGGAGGAAGGACTGAAGGTCAGGAGGAGCCATCGTCCAGGCGAGGTCTGAGAATGCGTTCTGTTCCGTAGCAGGCAACGACCACTTGCTACTGAAAGACTGCGCAAAAACATTCGCCTTTTCTACACTAGACACGGCCCAACTCCCGTCCTGCCGCTTTAAAGGGGAGCTGCCGGCTTTGGCCTTCTTGCTTAAAATCTGCGATGACAGACGCCACCATTTTTTGCTGCCCCTAGGTTGCGCCAACAATTTCTGTCGTGTTTGGCGAATGAAACAATCATGAGCATGCATTAAAATGTTACTGCACTTTACACACGCTGCTGGATACCATTCTGTGCCGGCTGCGGCAGCCTTCTCCTGGACAGCTACAATACATTCGTCTGTCAGCCACGGATGAGAAGGACGGTAATTAAGTGAAACTGAAGGTATACATTCACCAATAAATCTAAGCAGAAGCGATGTGAAACGAGAAACTGCAGAATCTGGATTCTCTGAAAATATCCAAGAAGATTGCGCCAATTCGCACTGCCAAAAAGCCACACTTCTCTCTGAAGAGTCTCAACAGCGATCGGCGGAGCAGAGAAACGAATAGACAGCGCCCGGTGGTCAGCGATTTCACTTAAAACTTCAATTGTTAAAGCTTCTCTCACATCGCTTAAAACTAAATCTAACAAGCACGGTCCTCTAGTGGGAGCTCGGACGCATTGCTGCAGACCCTCGTCGTAAACAAAACGCTTTAAATGACTTCCCTCTGGTGTCACAGAATGACTGAAACGAAGCCAATGGATATGATGTACGTTGAAATCTCCAACTATCAATGTATTTACTGCAAGCTCGCGCAAGGAATTCCATTCCTCACTCAAAACATCTATCGATGTGGTCTCACCATACCGTGGGTGTCGGTACATACACCCTATCAGAAGCGGACCAAACCTGCATGCATTAAAATCCATACGATTTCCTCGCGTCGTGATTCGAGAAGACGCGAACTAGAAGAGACTAAAGAATCTAAAACAAAAATCATGACACCTCCTGCCTGCCGACTGGCGCAATGTACCCGTGCAACTGCGGATGTTGAATCGAATCGTCCAACCAAAATTCTATGAGACAGACAACGTGCGGAGGAGAGGCGAAGAAAGAGAGACGAGCAGAAAGTTCGCCAGAGTGCGCATTCAAGGAACGAATATTCACATAGAAAATGGTAAGGTCAAAATCGCGAACTGGAGGGAAAGATATCGAATTCTCAGGAACGCTCACAAAAATCATGCAAGGTACGCTGGGAGAAAGAAGGCCGAGGCGGAAGGCCGGCAAAAAACGAGGACAGGGTAAGTTGCTGCGAAAAATCCGAGATAACAACTCTCGAAAATTCCAGACTAAGACTCGTCGAAAATTCGGGTGTCGGCGACGTCGAAGGCCTGGCGGCACGACATTTGTTAACATTGCATTCGACTGTGATCGGAAACCCGACCGTCGCATCGATGAGAAGAACGATCTTCTATCACGACGCCGCACACAACTCACAGTGTGAGGGGCGGAGCAACCACGAGAAAAAGAGAGAGGAGAAGAGGAACTGGGAACATGCATGCGACCCCGTGTTTCCTAAAACACGATAATCTGAAACGGCACTAAAAATTACCAATGAGATCGATAACCTCCTGCCCACAATCGTACCTTCACAATGCGGGCCTTCCAGTCAAGACGGACATCCGACTCAGACACGTTGGCTTTGATTTTCCGCTCTGCCTCGCGAAGGGCCTAATCTCTGGTCGTATTTATTTTCGCCTTGGCACGCTTCATTAAAATCGAACCCTCTGCCGACAAATTAAACTTCTTTTCTTTGCCACCGGCTTTCTCGAGGAAGTTTTAGCATCAAATTCGGAAGTATTCTGAAGAAGAAGCCGGACTGAGCTTATGGCTGCCGCGCTGTCCTTTCATGAAATTACCTATCGGCACAGCCTTCACCAAATTAATCTCTGACATATGGGCTGCAACTCTACTGCGCGAGACTCTAAATCCTCAGACTGGAATCCAACAAACTCAATTTGCATATTGGATGGGTCGATCACGTTTATCATCTGCAAGTGGCGTTGCGTAAACCCACCGCCGGAACTGCTCGAACTAGACAATGACTGCATCTGGAACGTAGATCTGCCATTTCGTCTTTAAACGGATCAACTGCTGAGACCTCGGCCTTAATCTCCTTACGAAGCTTGGTCTCCGAATCTACGATGGAATAAACTTCACCTTCGATGGTGTCGTCGGTCCGAATTTTTTTATGTTCCGGCGTACCCCCCGGGGAACGAGCCAGGACAGCTTTCACAACATTAGCACGATCTGAGAATCGACTCAACGGCCCCTTTCCGACACCTGTAGAATTCGCCCCAAACATGCTCTGGGTAAAGTCAGTTGCTCGCCAGGAAAAGCGGCAGCAGCAGCGCCAACCATTGCAAACAAACTAGAACCACCGACATGTCTAAAGTAATTCACCGCCCCGGCAACAAACAAAAAATAACTCGTAGAGCTTCCCTTAGCTAGTTATAGCTGGAAGCTAAGAGTAATTCCGGCGCGTTGGAGAGCTAGTTGGCAAGAAAAATCTCGACGGACCTTTTGGTGACTTTTGGTCGGTTGAAAATTTTGTTCTCGAAATTTGACAATTCGTTAGAGCTCTAGTATTTTTTCCCATGATATTCGATCTTATTCCCGCTCGCCATCTTGATCTCAGCTCGATCGGGTAACTTTAAAGGCCAAAAAACACACGGGCGGGAACGGCCGTTTCGAGTCATCTTGATACGCGCTGTCGGTTTTCTCAAGATAACTCGAGCTTCAGGGCAGTTACAGGGCTCGTCAGCACAAGTAATGCATTCAGAATGATCAGGCGCGTTCGCCTGTTCAATCCAGAGGTCTGAACTCGGTCTCCTAGCCGAGCTAGGGTCGACAACTTAATCGTATTATTCGAGTCATTGTAACAGACGCTCTCGGTGTTTCGTACTTAACTCGATCCGTAGGGCATCTACAGAGCTGATAATCACAGAAATCGATTGGGCACTATCAAGCGCATTCGTCTGTTAAATTAAGAGCTCTGAACTCATCCTGTTTCCCGAGCTAGGTTCGCGACCCTATTGGTATTGTTCGAGTCATCTTGAGAAGTGCCCTTGGTTTTCTGTGCTTAAATCGTGCTGGGGAGGCTACAGTGCTGCTGGTCACAGGAATCGATTTCGAGACATCAAGCGCGTCGTTCGTCGAACCGAGACCTCGGAACTCGGTCTGCTGCTCGAACAAGATTCGCGAAACTGTTGTATTATTCGAGTCATCCTGGGAGATACTCTCGGTTTTCTGCACTTAACTCAGGCTGTATGAGGGGGGGCTGCAGAGCTGGTAATCACAGGAATCGATCCGCAAACATCAGACGCGTTCGCCTGTCGCATTGAGAGGTCTGAACTCGATTTCATACTCGAGCTCGATTGGAAAACTGTTCGTTTGTTTTGTTGGAGTCATGAGGTCTATAATCACTTGGGATGAAAAACTAGTCGTTCTCGGAAATTCTTTTCCACAGTATATATTGTCAGGAAGCTCTACGAGTCCCCCGGCGGTAAGAAAGGTTGACGGTTTACCGCCGGCGCCCAGTATATCTTGACCGCCCCGACGACACGCAAAAATAGCTTCTCGGCTCGTGCCAGAACTGGTAATTGTCGGGATCCGGCAAGGCACGTCGCTGTGCAGTGCGAAGAACCAATGCTCACGCCGAACAGCAAACCACTGCGCGTGACTCATTATCTGTCGAAAAAAAAAGACAGACACACCAAAAAAAAAGACAATAAAGAAATTAATGAATAAATGCAAACAACAAATAACACATATGATGAAAGAGAAACAACGAGGGAACATGATGAAAAAACAAACTAGAAAAAAAAGAACATTAAGAAAAAAACAAGATAATAAAACAAACAAAAAACAAATCGACAAAAATCTCTTGAACAGTCTCTCTCTCTATACATATATATAGAACCATCATTATCACTAGGTTCTAGATTCTTTTCTTTTAATCTAGATTCAAATAATCAAGCGCTGGGCACGTCGATTCGTTCCGTTTATTGAAACCTAGATTGAATTGATTTCTATATGCTCTTATCTTCACCGTTAACATCTAAATTTTAATGATTTTACGCATATTCTTTATTATCTAAATATTTTCGAAACTAGAAAAAAAAACGAAAGGTGAGATTATGTCGATATGATTATGCAAACACAAACACAAACAAAATTCAATACATTAACACCGTATAAAACACGTCAAATCTGTATGATTATTGTGAAAGATGCAGAGAAACAACGATAGGTGAATTTTCCAAATTAAATGATTAACCCAAAACTGAAAAACATATTGTGCGAACGAAACGTGTGATCACACAAAAAATAAACTACTTTGGACCTTTACTACTCAATTACATGAATCGTGTTCAGAATATTAAGACTATATCGGGAGAACACATAACAAATAAGGAACAAACCCATTATGTTTCTTTGCCTGTGACTAGAAGGAAAGGTAATAATGAGATGCATGCCGAACAAAAAAAAAATCAGCTCCCCTTCCTGGCCCAAACAAAACAAAAAAACGGATTTTTTTTGCAAAATGACACGGTAGATAACTTTTAGCATCGCCATGTCGCGGTGTGTACCAAACAGAACCAAAACGTGATGAAACAGAACGCCGTTATCTAAAATCGGAATTGCTTGTATACACACATATATATATATATATATATATATGTGTGTGTGTGTGTGTGTGTGTGTGTGTCTGTGTGTCTGTGTGTGTCTGTGTGTATATATATATATATATATATATATATATATATACATCATTATCACTGGATTCTAGTTTTGTTATTCCTTTAAATCTAGATTTAAATGATCCAACACCGGGTACCTCGATTCACTACATACATTCATTTAAATCTAGATTTAAATGATTTTCAAACGCCCCCTTGCACCTTCATCATTTAACTCCAGATTTAAATGATTTTCACATACGTCATCTATGCAAATCATTTAAATCTAGATTTAAATGATTCGCATACACTACATTCGCGTCTCATCATTTAAATCTAGATTTAAATGATTCGCATACACTACATTCGCGTCTCATCATTTAAATCTAGATTTAAATGATTCGCATGCACTGCACCACCTGTCATCCTTTAAATCTAGATTTAAATGATTTCTATACACATCCACTATTGAAATGATTTCACTGTCGTCAGAGGGAGAGGAGGAAAAGGAAAAGCAGGAGATGGCAACGGAAACGGACACGGAAACGAAGGCGGAAGCGGCGCCGCGCCTCCGGAAACAGAAGCAAACCGCGGACACGGACACACGGACGCGGACGCGGAAGCGAACGCGGAAACGCGACGCAAGCGGAGACCGAGGCGACGCGACGCGGAAGCGGAAACCGAAACGAAAGCAGAGGCGGACACGGATACCGGACGCGGGAGACGGAGGCGAAAGCTGAGGTGGAGGCGGACGCGCAGGCCAGGGCGTCGGCGAAGGCGACGCGCACGTGGAAGTAGAAACTGATACGGAAGTTAAGGCGGCGGACGCGAACGTACAGGTGGAAACAGAAGCCAAGGCAAAGGCAAAACAGAGGCGAAAACGGCAACGAACGGGAAGGCAAAGGCGGAGGCGCAGGCGGACACGAAACAGAAATGCAAACGGAAACGGAAACGGAAACCGAAGCGGAAGCGAAGGCGAAGACGGAATAGGAAGCCGAGGCGGAAACGGAAACAAACGCAGAAGCGGAAACTCAGAAAACAGAAAACGAATTGAACAAAAGCACGTCAACGCAACCGCGGGAAACACAACTGGACCAATATTAGCCTTTCGGAAATCAAGAATCAAGCGGCTGGAAATTTCGAGGGTAAGGCGGCTCGAAAAAAATCAGGCTAAGGCGGCTCGAAAATTAGGGTTAAGGCGGCTCGAAAAATTCGAGTAAGGCGGCTCGAGAAATTCGGGCTAAGGCGGCTCGAAAAATTCAAGCTAAGGCGGCTCGAAAAAATCTGGTTAGGCGGCTCGAACAATTCGGGCTAAGGCGGCTCGAAAATTCGGGCTAAGGCGGCTCGAAAACTGTAATTGCGACCTCAACTGCCTGGAAAATCTGCTACTGGACTCTGCTCTTTAGCGATACCTAAACGTTCACAATCTGATATTCAAACCCCTTGTTTTTTTCAATATGAATCGAGACGTAACAGAAAATCGAACAAGTTAATGAACTACCTACTCATCGGGCCGCGTGGCTAAGCTGTCCGAAATTTCGTCAGCCAAACGTACCCTAACACGCTTTCTTCTCGCATGCAATTCTTGTACTTCTCTGTACAATTCAGGGTCGTGCTCTGCTTCGGCCAATTCTTGCTCGTTCGCTAAATCTGCAAAAAGCGACTGCTCTAAACGTGCATCTAATCGTGCTTCGCGCACAGCTGACATCTGGACACTTGTAGAGCTAGCATCGCGCGTGCGACGCAATAAAGATTTGGCAGGCAGAACCCCAGTCGATTGAATATTAGAATGCGAACCAACACCGGTCTTCAAATTCACAAATTCGTGTGATATTGGCGCTGTCGCTTCAAAATGAAATTCTCCATGATGAACTACAACTACTTCGGGTTTCCACAAAATATCAGTAATAAACTCAGGAGGATTTATAACAGGTGGAAGCACAGACGTGTCCGATATGACACGAACAGGTCGCAAAGTTAAATGCGCAATGGCCGTCAATGTTAAATGATCTCCCCAACTTCCGGGCTTCCGCATGTGACTGATGTACGCTTTAAAATTCGGAAAATTGCCGTCAGCAAAACCTGCAAATAGTTCAGGAAACTGCTCCAAATAATCACAAACTTGCCATCTCAAATCGTTCGGTGTCAATTGCAAGCCTAATGTTTTTGTAACAGCTTCAAATTGACAGTCGCCTTCACCTGGAATTTCAACCCGCTTCAAATTGTGAACACGCAGGCGCTGATCGAGGATGGAAATGCTCTGCTGATACCGCTTCTCGTTCGCACGATACTCGTCCAGACTCGCTTTAATTACCTGTTTCAACTGATCATCGTAACTCTGCTTCTGTATACTCTGAAAAGTAGACCCCAACGATCTGAAGAAATCTTTCAATACAGTGCCTTTCACTCCGCGTGCCATCTGTGCATGCTGCTTACAGTAATTGCCATCAACACGATCCCGCAAACATCTCCCTTTAACTGTTTTGGCCATGCAACATTTGTCGCCATCTCGAAACTTGAACTTCGAATTTAGAAAGGGTTTATCGGTTGGGGTAGCGGCGCTGAATGGAAGATCGTCCTCAACATTGAATATTCCCCAACTTTCTGATTTCTCTTGAGACGATTTTGTCGATCCATCCTTTATTTTCAACGGAGGCGGCCCAAGCATTGCTTTAATATCGATTGTCATTTTCGGTTTTGCCTTTGCCTTTTTCTGCTTTCCACCAGGCTTCGAATGAGCATGCCCTTCTGGTACCGCTTTCAAATAATCTTGAATATGAAGTCTCTGAATGAACAAAGAATGCTCTGAAAAACCGCCTCCCTCAATATAATGTCGGTGCGTGTCTCGCGCTACTTTTTGGTCTGTCAAATATATAATCGTATACTGCTGGCGGAGCTTTAAATGTCGCATTAAATCGTAAGCACCTGTGTCCGGACTCGCCATCGCAATCTCCACGTCTGCTTGTGTCTGAGCTAAAGCAAGCTTCATCATTGCCTCCATGTCCATTTTGTTTTCTGCAGCCTTCCATAACTTATACTTTGGCATGACATAAGCAAATGTTGCCTGCTCTCCTGTAGAAAGGGTAATTCCGCACGGCTGCATCAAATATGTTTTGTGAGCCCCATGCTGATGAAAATGTTCCAAAATTGCATTAAAATCTAATCGAATGGCTTGGGCGTCTTCCTCTGCAATATGCACGTGAGAAACTTCGAATCTTGCAGAATTTCTTCGTGTTGGCCATTTTTCTAACCCCTTCCATTCTTGAACAATTTCATTGACCAAATCATCGTAATGACCCCTCTCAATGCGTCCGGAAATGACCTCGCACACTTGATGCATCAATTCTGCCGCATTACAACGTTCGTAATCCGATTCCAACAACGACTTTATGGTACGATGCTTTCGTTCGGCTGTGCTCGGCGCGTACGTCGTGAATCCAAGCGGAACTGTTCCTAAACCACACGCCCAAGGCGCCCGAATAATACCGTCGGATATGTTCAAAATATTCTTTGAGAGATACTTGCCGAATACAGGTTCGTTGAAATCGGTCACGTTCTCTTTTGCGTCACATCGTTGTAAAAAACTTGACCAGAATGTATGAAATTCGATGTCGTTTGGAAACCAAGTTGATCCCAATACGCACTTGTCGGTTATATTGATAAAATTTCTACGATCCTTCCCCACTGGACGTCGAATCTTATCTTTACCCTCTTGCTTAATATTTGTCCGGGTGTGCTGTAAACAACGATGTAATACTATGCCTCTTTCCGGTGGTAAAGCAGCCAATAAACTCTCCATACAAGCGCAATCTACGAATCCATCAGTAATTCTCATATCAATCGATTCAGCTGTATTCAAATAAAAATTCAATAGTAACTGATGAGCGTCTCTATCTTCTGCATCTGCAAGCATGAATATAGCCGGAAAAAATCGCATGTGAGGCTCCTGTGTTTCCTTTTCTTGCCATAATCCCACAGGTCCTATAACGCCGAGCAATAAACCGTGCTGATTTGTATTAAATGTGAAATCCATGATAAACCCTGATAAATGCCGTAATTTTTTTATCATATCTCCCGCTTGCGGCGCTGTAAATGGAACACGACATCTACTCTCTTCCAACACAACATAATCTCCAAATATCAATATCTCCTCTGGAGGATCGGCAATAAATTTTTGCAAATCACCCAAACATGCAATTGAATATCGATTGATTGATGGCTTCAACTTTGCTCTTTCATTTTCGATCTGCTTGCTCGTTGGCCATAAATCTTTGTGAATCTGTAATTTGCAAAATAACTTCTCAATTTGTCCTGGAGTACATGACGATGCGTACTTCCGTGCGTACTCTCTCTTAAATCGAGCAATGTTCAACGTAGATGGATCACTCACATCGCCTCGGCATTCTTCAATCGTCTCGATGAACAACACATTATTACCTGAAACATCAATTCGTTTCGAAAACGCATATGCCTTAGAACAATCTTTACACTTATCGCAATATGCAATCAATATAGTCATCCTCTGATATGTCGATTGTGAAAATGGCTTCGTCCATAAACTTTCCTTCTGGATAAACCGTCTTGCGTTGTCCTGTAAACTCAATTTTTTGATGCCAACATCTGTCTTCTCACTCTCTTCGTACGGTATCGGCTCTGAAAATTGTTTGAATGGACGACGCTTGGGACCACGATTCTTCAGACTCGCTGCATTAAGCTGAACGTCTTCTTTTTCCTCTTGGACTTCCTCGACTGCCGATTCTGGTTGAGAAACAGTTATGCACGGTTCGATGTCGAGAAAACCTGCTTCCAAATGAGATTGATTCGCTTGTTCAACGGCCATTAACTGAACTCTCTCACCTGGATTTGACCCGCGCCGATATAAAATTCGAACGCTGGTCACCCACAATGGGAATAAGAACATGATATATGGAAACATTCTCTCCGCTTCTAGCGGACCGAAAATGTGATGTAAGAGCTCTTGAAAAAGATTGCTTTGCACTCAGCCGAATAGCTACGGAATACATGCATAACAACAAAAGAAATATAAACCTACACAAAATCGTCTGACTGGTCACCTAAGGAAGGTGATTCCATCGAAACTTGCGCAGCCACGAAGCGTGTGAGAAAATCTTCTCGGTATATACGAATACTTTCGATTACCGAAACGGAAACCATCTTTACCTTCAATATAAGTATACACCGGTTTTCTTTGAATTTTCTCTTTTCTTCTCTTTTTCTGTTTCTTCTTACTGTTTATCTTCTCTTCTCGCTCAGAATTTCATCTCATTGTTTCGCTGTTCGAACGAACTTATCAAACTCTCTTTTCTTTCGTTTTTTCTTTCTCTTCTCTTATTCTTAGAAATGGTCGACTTAGATTCGATACGTGTATTTCCCTTAAATCTAGATTTAAATGATCGATTACGATTAGAAATATAGATTCATTGAAATCTAGATTTAAATGATTTTATATCATATGAATCAGCACGCCTTCCACGATTTTCATTTAAATCTAGATTTTTATGATTATAGATCTATATATATATATATATGTATTGATATATATATATATATATATATATAATATAGATAGAGAGAGAGAGAGAGAGAGAGAGAGAGAGACTTTCATATCTACATGTGTATATATATATATATATAATAATATATATTATATAGATACATATATATAGTAATAAATATAATGAAAATCACATGTGAATTATTTTCATCTCTGGTATGAGCATCCACCAAATGGATCCACTCGCGACTGATATTTTACCATGCTTCCAACGGCACCACCACTAAAGAACTTGCGAATTCATCGCCCACCGACACAGACAACATTAACTTGCGAAGTAATGCTTTCGTTGCGCAGAGAATATGATCTCGCAAATTACAATAGTAGTAAGTAGTCGTAGTAGAGGTAGTCGTAGTAGTAGTAGTAGTAGTAGTAGTAGTAGTAGTAGTAGTAGTAGTAGTAGTAGTAGTAGTAGTAGTAGTAAGTAGTAGTAGTCGTAGTAGTAGTCGTAGTAGTAGTAGTAGTAGTCTAGTAGTACTAGTACTAGTTAGTAGTAGTAGAGTAGTAGTAGTACTAGTAGTAGTAGTAGTAGTATTAGTATAGAGTTGTAGTAGCATTAGGCGTAGGAGTAGTAGTCGTAGTAGTAGTAAGTAGTAGTAGTAGTAGTAGTAGTAGTAGTAGTCGTAGTAGTAATACTAGTAGTAGTAGTAGTAGTAGTAGTAGTAGTAGTAGTAGTAGTAGTAGTAGTAGTAGTAGTAATGGTAATCATAGTAGTAGTCGTAGTAGTAGTAGTAGTAGTAGTAGTAGTAGTAGTAGTAGCAGCAGCAGCAGCAGTAGTAGTAGTAGTAGTAGTAGTAGTAGTAGTAGTCGCAGTAGTAGTAGTAGTAGTAGTAGTAATAGTGGAAGTAGTTTAAATTATCCTGGCGAAGGACCCAATCATATGCAATTGTGAATACTGCAATTGTGAATATCTTCTCGGTGGAGCCCCCGACGGGGCCACGAAACGTACGAGGGGTGTGCCGAAATGGGCATGCGGGACGCATGCGGGCACACCCACTGGGGCCTTCGGTGGAGCTCTCTATGGGGCCAAGAAACGTGTGAGGGGTGTGCCGAAATGTGTGTGCGGGACGCATACGGGCACACCCACTGGGACCTTCGGCGGAGCTCCCTATGGGGCCACGGAACGCGTGAGGGGCGTGCCGAAATAAGTGTGGGTGACGCATGCGGGCGCGGGCACTGGGGCCTTCGGCGGAGCTCCCTATGGGGCCACGAAACGTGTGAGGGGTGTGCCGACATGGGTGTGGCTGACGCATGCGGGCGCGGGCACCGGGGCCTTCGGTGGAACTCCCTATGGAGCCACGAAACGTGTGACGGGTGTGCCGAAATGGGTGTGGCTGACGCATGCGGGCGCGGGCACTGGGGCCTTCGGTGGAGCTCCCTATGGAACCACGAAGCGTGTGAGGGGTGTGCCGAAATGGTTGTGGGTGACGCATGCGGGCGCGGGCATTGGGGCCTTCGGCGGAGCTCCCTATGGGGCCACGAAGCGTGTGAGAGGTGTGCCGAAATGGGTGTGGGTGACGCATGTGGGCGCGGGCACTGGGGTCTTCGGTGGAGCTCCTATGGAGCCACGAAACGTGTGAGGGGTGTGCCGAAATGGGTGTGGGTGACGCATGCGGGCGCGGGCACTGGGGCCTTCGGTGGAGCTCCCTATGCAGCCACGAAACGTGTGAGGGGTGTGCCGAAATGGTGTGGGTGACGCATGCGGGCGCGGGCACTGGGGCCTTCGGTGGAGCTCCCTATGGAGCCACGAAACGTGTGAGGGGTGTGCCGAAATGGGTGTGGGGACGCATGCGGGCGCGGGCACTGGGGCCTTCGGTGGAGCTCCCTATGGAGCCACGAAACGTGTGAGGGGTGTGCCGAAATGGGTGTGGGTGACGCATGCGGGCGCGGGCACTGGGGCCTTCGGTGGAGCTCCCTATGGAGCCACGAAACGTGTGAGGGGTGTGCCGAAATGGGTGTGGGTGACGCATGCGGGCGCGGGCACTGGGGCCTTCGGTGGAGCTCCCTATGGAGCCACGAAACGTGTGAGGGGTGTGCCGAAATGGGTGTGGGTGACGCATGCGGGCGCGGGCACTGGGGCCTTCGGTGGAGCTCCCTATGGAGCCACGAAACGTGTGAGGGGTGTGCCGAAATGGGTGTGGGTGACGCATGCGGGCGCGGGCACTGGGGCCTTCGGTGGAGCTCCCTATGGAGCCACGAAACGTGTGAGGGGTGTGCCGAAATGGGTGTGGGTGACGCATGCGGGCGCGGGCATTGGGGCCTTCGGTGGAGCTCCCTATGGAGCCACGAAGCGTGTGAGGGGTGTGCCGAAATGGGTGTGGGTGACGCATGCGGGCGCGGGCACTGGGGCCTTCGGTGGAGCTCCCTATGGAGCCACGAAACGTGTGAGGGGTGTGCCGAATTGGGTGTGGGTGACGCATGCGGGCGCGGGTACTGGGGCCTTCGGGGGAGCTCCTATGGGGCTACGAAACGCTGTACTGGGTGGGTGAAGCGCAGGGAAGAGGGGGGATGATGATGATGATGATGATGATGATGATGATGATGATGATGATGATGATGATGATGGTGATGATGATGATGATGATGATGGCAGGAGGGGGGGGGCAGCGGGAGGAGGAGGAGGAGTGAACGAGGGGCGCTGTCTCTTCAACACGAGGACCCAACACCACAGCATGGTTGGGACCAAAAGGTAATAGTAAACATAATAGGGGTACTAATCGTACTAGTAGTAATACAAATAGTAATCGCCTTCATCCGTCTCTCCGTTCCCTTCCTCCCTGTCTCTCCCCTTCCCTCCCCCTCCTTCTTTCCTTGCGTGCTGCTGTCGTCGCTGTTGTCCGCCGTCGTCCTCCTTCCCTCGGTTCCTCCACCCTTTCCGCTCCCTGCTCTGCCGCCCTTCCGGTTTTCCTCGCCCCTTCCCTGCGTTCTGCTCTACTGCTCCCTTCCTTCACCCTCCGTCTCTCTCCTCCTCTCCATCTCTCCTGCTCTGTCTGCTGTGGCCAGCCGTGTTATTTTGGCACGATGCGGAAGAATAGAAGATGCTTCTTTTCGGCTCGTCTCGCTCCTTTCCTCTTGTTCCCTAACTGTTTAAAGCTCTTAATGTGGTTTTGGCTCACTCGCTGCGAGTGCGCGGGAAGAACATATGACGACCCAGTGCCAAGCGATTTCTGTATTTGACATGACTACACACGCTTCTGCATGGCAGTCATTTCTGCAATATCGCAACGTATCCCTCGAAAAGGCGAGAAATCTTAAGTTCGGTGTGCTAGTCGAACTGGCCGAAAACCGGATCGCACTCTGCACGGCAAATTGATGTAAGAAAATGACATGTAGGTATAACTTGCGTCTAACAACATTGTAAGCCTAAAACTATTCTCTCTCGAGCTAGGCCGGAACACTATTTGCACTGGACATTTCTTTTTTGAAAAGACAAGTTTCTTATTTGAGCCCAGAAAACATAAGAACCCCAACCATGTCTGACATTTTACCGATGTTCTTCAATGCGACATGACGTAAACCGAAAGTACTTAAACACATAAAATATCAATTTTCTTTGGTTGTATAAGAAACGTATTCTTGACGGCTCAAGCAAATGTTTGGTATCATTAACAACACGAAGCAATAAAAGCGACTGAGATGAAGTAAACGAATCATTAATAAACTGCACTATCCAAAACACAATGAAACAATACACAAAAATGTGAAACGCAACTGTTACGCACTAGCAATCATGACACATGCGTCGACGCAAATCGCTGCAAACCAAAAAAGGATGATTCACCACAAAAAAATATGAAGCACACGAAAACTGAATCAATTCGATTCGCTCTCTGAACTTGGTAAAATTAATATGGAACGACACCACAATAAACATGTGTCACATAATTGAATATCAAAACTGCTCCGTTTTCACATATTGACAGGAACTTCTAAATCGGTTGCGGAAAACACATAAAAATGGGTCATCGTTAGAACATTGCGTTGCTCTATGAAGTGGAGCCCAAACTCAAACTTTCTGTCAAACCAATGTTCTGAAAACATTTGACGGCTCACCCAAACTATGACAACTAAAAGGGTAACAGACAATAGCTGAGACTATTGTTTAGAAAACTGGTAAAATTACTCAAACTGCAAGCATCTAGAACTCTTAGATTTCACGCAACATCATACCGCAAACCAGTAATGTCAAACAAATCGACGTCACTAAACCAAACTATAGGAAACTAGATTAACCGAACAAAGTAAAATTCGGAATGACATGTTCGTAATGCCCCGTGATGGATGAAAACAAACACGTGGTCGCCACAATTCTTCTGCAATGAACTTTGGCGGGTCAATATCTCGGATTCCTTCCATTGCCCGACCACAATTGAATGGGACGTAGAACTAGATGTGCAAGAACCTATTTTTTGTGTAAAAATTATATATATATATATATATATATATATATATATATATATATATATATATATATATATATATATAGCCACCCCAAGAACCATACTGCCTCATATATTCCATAAAACCATCGCAATGAATGAAGCTGCGTTGGGGGTTCTCGAACAACGAGGGGCATTGCAAATAATTGCAAGCTTCCAAACGACGCTGCTGCAGACCCCTGCGCCGGCGCATGCTGCCTCTGACCTCTGACCTCTGACCCACTCTTCACCAATGCATGAGCTGACATTTACCGTCACCTGGAACTTCTATTATGTGCAACTTGTGTATTCTCAAACCCGCATTCATAATCCGTAGAGCGCCTGTTCTTACTTCCGATTCTGAAGATATTCCATCAAACAGGACTCCTTTTGCAGGGGTGTGCCGAAATGGGTGCGCGGGACGCATGCGGACGGCAGCGCCTTCGGTGGAGCTCCCTGTGGGGCCACGAAACGTGTGAGGGGTGTGCCGAAATGGGTGTGCGGGACGCATGCGGACGGCAGCCATGGGGCCCTCGGTGGAGCTCCCTATGGGGCCACGAAACGTGTGAGGGGTGTGCCGAAATGGGTGTGCGGGACGCATGCGGACGGCAGCACTGGGGCCTTCGGTGGAGCTCCCTGTGGGGCCACGAAACGTGTGAGGGGTGTGCCGAAATGGGTGTGCGGGACGCATGCGGACGGCAGCCATGGGGCCTTCGGTGGAGCTCCCTATGGGGCCACGAAACGTGTGAGGGGTGTGCCGAAATGGGTGTGCGGGACGCATGCGGACGGCAGCACTGGGGCCTTCGGTGGAGCTCCCTGTGGGGCCACGAAACGTGTGAGGGGTGTGCCGAAATGGGTGTGCGGGACGCATGCGGACGGCAGCCATGGGGCCTTCGGTGGAGCTCCCTATGGGGCCACGAAACGTGTGAGGGGTGTGCCGAAATGGGTGTGCGGGACGCATGCGGACGGCAGCACTGGGGCCTTCGGTGGAGCTCCCTGTGGGGCCACGAAACGTGTGAGGGGTGTGCCGAAATGGGTGTGCGGGACGCATGCGGACGGCAGCCATGGGGCCTTCGGTGGAGCTCCCTGTGGGGCCACGAAACGTGTGAGGGGTGTGCCGAAATGGGTGTGCGGGACGCATGCGGACGGCAGCCATGGGGCCTTCGGTGGAGCTCCCTATGGGGCCACGAAACGTGTGAGGGGTGTGCCGAAATGGGTGTGCGGGACGCATGCGGACGGCAGCCATGGGGCCTTCGGTGGAGCTCCCTATGGGGCCACGAAACGTGTGAGGGGTGTGCCGAAATGGGTGTAGGGGACGCATGCGGGCGGCAGCCCTCGGGCCTTCGGTGGAGCTCCCTATGGGGCCACGAAACGTGTGAGGGGTGTGCCGAAGTGGGTGATGACGATGACGATGACGACGATGATGACGATGACGATGATGATGATGATGATGATGATGATGATGATGATGATGATGATGATGATGATGATGATGATGACGACGATGATGATGATGATGATGATGATGATGATGATGATGATGATGATGATGATGATGATGATGATGGGAGGAGGGAGGAGGAGGAGGAGAGAGGAGGAGGAGGAGGAGGTGGGATGCGGGGCGCTGTCTCTTCAAAACGAGGACCCAACACCACAGGATGGTTGGGAAAAAATGAACCAAGTGGAATTTACGATATGCACGCCAGGAATGTGTACCGCATTTCGATGTGTGTTCTATCATCTGCATGGATGCCAAACGATGTAGAGTTCGACACATATTGGGATCATATATTGAAACAGTTTATTCGCGAACAACAAAGAAGACAAAGTGGGATTAACCTGAATTTGCAAAATATTTAAAGAATCACATCCTCATTTGTAAAGGGAGATACCATTCGGGTTACCAGGGCGTCTGGACTTGTATAGTACCGCGTGGTTTTGTGAAAGAGTTTCTCCGACGTCGGATACGAGCGGTTGAACGCAGCAGAGCTCATGGTACAAACATGTGAAATCATTTTCGCTCATTGTGGAGGGTCTGCACAATGATTTAGGCACCGGCATCGTGGAGCCATGGTCCGGTTTATGTAAGTGGCCGAAACGGAATGTTTCTAGCCGAGATGACGTACACGACGCACTGTCAGAGGTCATCGTCACAGGTTACACGTTAAGATGTTTCAGGTATCCCTAAACATTACCGCGAACATGGCCCAAAGAGAACCGATTTGATGCAATCAGTTTCTGTAATATCGAAAGGCGAGACAACAGAATACGTGTACGTAACGAAATGCAAATTAAATTGCGCTAGTCAAAATCCCCGTGATATGGAAGCAATGTGAAAGTTGGCGGAGATGCACTGTCACATGTTCGGATCGCATGCGCAGATCCAGATGAGGGTACGTACGATACATGTCAGTTTAAATCTATATTGATTTTTAAAACTTACGTCCATGTCATATAGATATGTTCGTCACCATTATGTGCACGAGGCATTACATTCTGAACGTTCGACTGTATCAAAAGCTGTCCATGCCAAGCATTGCATGGACCATGTTCCTGTTGGACCTTCAAATTCTAGATTGGAAAATCGGAAGGCCTAAAGCAAAGGCGACGACACCCATGGAATTGAAAGAAAGGTTGCGTCTTCCTGTCCGTGAGGTTCCCATGGAGAACATCTTCGCAAACCCCGAAATGTTCGAGCGCATGGCGGGTTGATCAAGGTCTTCCTTTCTCCGCCGTTGCGCCACATCAAGTGTCATGCCACTATGTTAAGAGAGCTTCAAGTAAATATTATGATAAGACATGTTACATGGCCCGTGTCGGTAAGAGCCATCGTTGCAGACGGGAACGCCAGCCGGGGTCAATTCTTTGCGAACAGCACGCAGAGATGGCGCAAGGCAAGACAAATAAAATTTCAAAGTGCATGTCCAATTATTGACAGATCAGCTTAATATACGATTCGATAACATTGTTTTTCATGTTGACCTGAACCGTGCAAAAGGAATCCTTTCGATAATATTGTTTTTAATGTTGAGCTGAACACGTTTCGTGGCCCCATATGGGGGCTCCACCGAAGGCCCCATGGCTGCCGTCCGCATGCGTCCCGCACACCCATTTCGGCACACCCCTCACACGTTTCGTGGCCCCACAGGGAGCTCCACCGAAGGCCCCAGTGCTGCCGTCCGCATGCGTCCCGCACACCCATTTCGGCACACCCCTCACACGTTTCGTGGCCCCATAGGGAGCTCCACCGAAGGCCCCATGGCTGCCGTCCGCATGCGTCCCGCACACCCATTTCGGCACACCCCTCACACGTTTCGTGGCCCCACAGGGAGCTCCACCGAAGGCCCCATGGCTGCCGTCCGCATGCGTCCCGCACACCCATTTCGGCACACCCCTCACACGTTTCGTGGCCCCACAGGGAGCTCCACCGAAGGCCCCAGTGCTGCCGTCCGCATGCGTCCCGCACACCCATTTCGGCACACCCCTCACACGTTTCGTGGCCCCATAGGGAGCTCCACCGAAGGCCCCATGGCTGCCGTCCGCATGCGTCCCGCACACCCATTTCGGCACACCCCTCACACGTTTCGTGGCCCCACAGGGAGCTCCACCGAAGGCCCCAGTGCTGCCGTCCGCATGCGTCCCGCACACCCATTTCGGCACACCCCTCACACGTTTCGTGGCCCCATAGGGAGCTCCACCGAAGGCCCCATGGCTGCCGTCCGCATGCGTCCCGCACACCCATTTCGGCACACCCCTCACACGTTTCGTGGCCCCACAGGGAGCTCCACCGAAGGCCCCAGGCTGCCGTCCGCATGCGTCCCGCACACCCATTTCGGCACACCCCTCACACGTTTCGTGGCCCCACAGGGAGCTCCACCGAAGGCCCCAGTGCTGCCGTCCGCATGCGTCCCGCACACCAGGTGTGTGGCGTGCCGACATGGGCGTCGCGGCGCGCGGGCGCTGCCGTCGGGGTTCCCAGGGAAGCCCCCTGCAGAGGCGACGCTCAGAGTCACGAGTACCGAGAGTCACGCAGACCCAAACTGTTCACAGTCGTATACATACATTTACACTGGGCGTATCCATGCACGCATTCATGCGAATAGAATCAATCGCGCGCAGATTCATTCATAATCAGACTCGCTCGCGATCCGACTCGCACGCGCTCAAGCTTTCATATTCGGACCTATCGTCTTCGTTCGTGTTGTGTACACTGCCGCGCTTTTCGGCACACCCCTCATACGGCTCGTGGCCCCATAGGGAGCGCCACCGAGGAAGATATTCACAATTGCGGTACTCTCAACTGCATATGGTTGGGTCCTTCGCCAGGCTAATTCTAAAACAACTTTCCGCCTTTACATTCGATCGAACATGGTGTGCATCGAGTACCAATTTGCCCCATACTTCTCCTCTATACTGTTCAAACATGCACAGTCCCAGTACGCATGTCGTACTTGCATTCCCGCGTCTTTAATATTTAACAAATCAACAGACATTCTATGAGCTTCTTCGTCTTCCCCATCTGCCAACCTGACTACACATGGGAACCATTGCACATGTGGCTCTCCTGTCGTTTGATTTTGCCATGCCGGTCCTGCAGCACCCAATGCCAAACCATGGTGACTTGTCTTCAACGCGAAAGCCATAAGCACGGTACACATGCTTTAGATACTTTAACTTATCAGCGCTCCGAACAAAACAAAAAGGAATACGTAGTGTTGTTGAAGTTAAAGTCATCTTCTCATGACAGAACTTCATCTCTTTAGGTAGGTTCTCCACAAACATGTTGAACATGCCCAAACGTTCGACAACTTATTTCTTTGGACGGGTACTTGGTTTTAGCCCGCTGGTTTGGAAGTTGACGGTCCGTTGGCCAATAAGCTGGATCAGCAATTACTGGTCTGCTGTCTTTTCTGTGGTCATCTAAGAGCATTTCTTAGCCTCAACTGCTTGTCATGATGTTTATATTTCCAATGCAACTTGGAGTTACCTCGTTATCATCGTATTGTTTACCCTTGAGGAACACATATGTTTTTGTACAATCATTGCATTTTCACAATCCGCCTGACCATTCTTAACTGCTTCAAAGGATGCACATTCCAATCTTTGTGTCGAATATTATTATTGACCATCTGACGCTGTAGTATCAAGCGACGTGAGCGGAACTGGTTCGCCCTATATCTCGAATGCCCCCCTCGCCTTCTGCTTGGCTGGTTCTTCTTCGGGAGGGTTCGGATTTGAAAGAATTATCTCGAGATTTTAACCAATTGAACTGCTGAAACGAGCTTCAGGCGCACATGGAGCTTCTGGAGTAGGAAGTCAAACGTCATCCAAATAACTCTTGTTTAAACAAGACGCCGCCTGAAATTGAAGTCTCGCGCCCTGCACATGTGAACAATGCCACAAAACAACTCCCTGCGCTGTAAAAAACATGCGAAAACCCATCATGTCGAACCCCTCCAACAGAGCGGACCGAAAGTACGAATGCGATTGTAAATGAACACCAGGTTGCGCCTTAAAAACACTACGGATCTACACTATCTACTATCTCTGAACTATTTCGAACTATATATCGATATTTCATGAGAAAATGGGGACGAATGGTTGATATACACATCCTTCTTCTTTGCCCGTATCCTACCGACGCCCTGCCGCGGGAATCGCAACTTCGACTCGAAAGTTCCCGCAAAAGGCTTACATATTTACAAGAACTAAACCAATAAACTTAGCAACCTTGCGCTTTCTGCCGCAATTTTGCCCCAGAGCCGCTACGAATCCTCTGCAAAACACGGGCGCATTCTAGCTCTGGGAAGCCGATGAATCCCGGCCCCCGGGAAACCCGCCGACAGCGTGAATTTCAAAGAACCTTATCTGAACATCTGATGCTCTCAAAAACTGTTCTTGGAGCCTGGAAACCAAATCCTTGAGGGTGAGGGTCGGAATCGATAGCAACTGATCGAGGCTCGCGAACTAATTCTTTGTAACTCGTGATTCTAGTCTCTTCCATATAGATATATAGGCATACGCATACAAATCTACATACATATTCAGGCTTCAGTGTGTCAGTGTCTATCTCCCTCTGCCTCTCACTCCGCACATGCGTGAATCCACCGAGCAATTTTCAATTTGTCGTTTATTCGCATGTAGGCGCCAGTGTCTGTTTCTCGCGTCGTGGCAGATTAATCAGGCAATCTCTGCTTCGGCGCTTTGATCAATCGGCGCGTGTGTATGTTTGGAAATAAAGATTGCGCTTACTTGCGTTGTATATCCAAGCTGTGAACAACAACCTACACGTAGCCTCCATTACTTAGGGGCGAGTGTGCAATTGGGTGGGCGGGGTGGCGGAAGGAGCAAATGGCAGGGGAATGGAAGGCGACTGGGGAGGAGCGGGGAGTAATGTCAGCGGGAGCGCCAGAGAGTGCGGTGTCAGGAGAAGTGGGGAGGAATCGGCAAAAATGGGGAGTAGCGGGAAGAAAACGAAACGACCGACATCCGAAAAAAACACTGAACATTCGAACTCTCCAGAGACAAATCACCCGTGTTCGCCATCGTGCTGTCGGCGCCCTGGGGCGTGTTCGAATGCCTGCGTGTTGTCTTCGTGTATGCAAGCAAAACTGCGGTCCTTGACGCGCGCGCAATCTAACACATAATGACGTTGGTAATGCCGGGGGGGTCACGGGTCGTTGGAGCGTCCAAGCTGGTTTCGGCGAGGCCAGCATTTTTACAAAGGTTTTGGCTACATGTTGGCTTGCTGGGGAGGCCTTAATTGGAACCTCCACTTCCTTGATCGATCAAGCTGATCCCTTGATGGTCCGAGGCCCTAAGAGGCGCCCAGGAGGCAGAGGCCCCAAGGGCCTTCCCAGAGGCAGTCGAGACGTTCCCAGAGGCCTCGACCACAAGGTCCGTATCATATATTCCCCAATCAGAGCTTGCTTTGTAGGGGTCCTAGCGGACTCGTATGGTTACATGAGCTTTGCCGCCGATTTCCGCGGCCCGCCGGGGTGCCCAAGTGCCCGGGTGCCTAGGTGCTCGGGAACCCGGGTGCCTTATAGCCCTATGGCCTTCTAGCCCAATAGCCCCATAGCCTTATAGCCTTCTGGCCCTATCGCCCTGTAGCTCTGTAGTCCTATAACACTATGGCCCTATAGCCAAATAAATAGCCCAATCCCTATGACTCTATAGCCCAATCGCCCTAGCCTTATAGTCTTACAGCATTATAGCCCTATAGCCCCATATCTCAATATGCCTATAGCCCTAAACCCCTGTAGCCCTGTATCCCTAGAGCCCTATGGTCCTATAGCCCCATTGCCTTATATACTCGTAGCCATATGGCCATATGACCCTATAGCCCCAGAGCACCATAGCCCGATAGCCCTATAGCTCTATGGCCCTATAGCCCTATGGTCCTATAGCCCTATAGACCTATAACCCTATGGCGTTAGAGCCCTACAGTTCCATAGCCGTATAGCCCCATCGCCCTATAGCCCTAAAAAGACTTTGGTTGGGTTTTTCTCCGGTATCGTTTTACGAAGGTTTTGGCTACGTTTTGGTTTCCTGGGAGGAAACCGAATCACATCAGCCCTTTGGGGCGTGAGTGGTTTAGAATGTTTCCTCTCCCAACCCCCTTGTTCCTCTTCGGGGAAGGGCTCACCCCTTCCCCCGTCTTCCCCCTGGACCTGGACGGCGCTTTTCGAGAGGGGTTTGAGCTTCCAAGATGGCCTCGGCGAGAAAACCCGACCATTGATTTTACGATGGTTTCGGCCACATTTTGGTTTCGGGGGGGGGGGGGCGTATCTGGAACCTCCTCATTCTTTGATCGATCACCTCCCAAATGGTCCCAAGATGGCCCCCGAGGCTCCGAAGGGTGCCTCAAGACTGCCCCAAAAGATGCCCAGGATGCATGGCCCCAAGAAGCTCTGAAGAGATCCCGGAGAGGTCCCAAGAGGCTCCCCGGGCTCGGCGAGAAGGCTAATCTTTGTTGTTTTACAACGAAAGTTGTTGCCACATTTTGGCCACCTGGCTCAATTACGGAACCCCCCTCCCCTGATCGGTCTCCTCCGAGATGGCCCCCGAAGCCCCCAAGGTGCTCCAACACGCCCCCCAAGAAGTGCCCAGGAGGCCCCACGAGGCTCCCCAAATACTCCCCAAAGGCACTCAAGAGACCGCCAAGAGGCTTCCCGGAGCACCCAAAATGATGCTTTAGGCCTCGGCGAGAAGGCCAAAAGTATGGTAGAGGGAAACAATTAGTGAACACTTCCCCCCCCAAAACTCAATGTTGGCACGCGCGGGGGAGACTGCGGTCAAAGTGCATCTTATCAGACCCACCACCAACTTTGAACATTTGGGGGGGGGGGGGGCGTTGACGGATGAATGTGGCATGTGTTCGCTAATTTGTTCCGAGGCCTGTATTGCACGTTTTGGCCACATTTTGGCGTCCTTGCGGGGGCCCTCATTAAGGAGCCCCCCTCCCTTGATCGATCTCCTCCAAGATGGCCCCAAGATGGTCCCCGAGGCTAGGGTGCCCCGAGACTGCCCCAAGAGATGCCCAGGATGCGCCAAAAGGACCCCAAGAGGCCCCCAAGATGCCCCTAAGAGGCTCCCGAGAGACCCCCAAGAGGCCCCAATAGGCTCCTCAAAAGCACCCAAAACGCACCAAGAACCCCCCGGGACTGCCAAGAGACCTCCAGACTCCAAGATTTTTTGAGAAATCCGACGAGACTCCCAGAGGCATCCAATAAGCTTCTGGTTTTCAATTCGCCCTTCTCCTCCTCCTTCTCCTTCTCCTCTTCCTCCTCCTCATCCACCTATTCCTCCTCATTCCTCCTTCCTCCACAATATCACGATATGAGCCGCCGAAATCGGGGCCATACCTCACCAAAACATATGAATCCGCCAGGACCCCTACAGAGGCAAGCTCCTATTGGGGAGTGAATGCTTTTCTCCTCCCCCCCCCCGAAGCTCATGAAAAAGTAGCCCGCCCCCCCCCGCGAATTGATTTCACACGCAGAATTGAATTACATCTTTTTTTCCCTAAGCGCTTCTGGAATCCGACGCTTTCGCCCCCCTCTCCGGGTATGGTCTTTTACACACAGGGTGTGCGCTATCGGTGTTTGCTTCTGCATTTTCCAATCCGCATGTTGACTGTCTTCCCAGAAAATCGAGCTCGTGCCACATTTGGTTTTCATTTCCGCACTCCTGGCTCTTCCAAAATGGCGCTCCCGTCTCATTGTTGGCTCCATGTCCGCGTCCTCGGCCAATTACAATGCTTTCGGCCCTTCTCACTGGTGCTACCATTGTAGCGTTCACCTCATTCCGCGTCTTCCTTCTTCAACGCTTTGCGTTCCAATTTTTGTGAAGTAATGATTCACCATGCAATGCCAAGCCGTGCTTTGACATGCTACTCTCTGCCGTGCTCTTCTGGGCCATGTTATGTCGTACTCTACCACGCATCGCGGACCCATTCGGGATTATTGTCCTGCTCGACATGCGCGAATTGAAGGGATATCCGCGCCATGGTAAAAAAAGGGATGGGAGGGAGGGGTAGGACGTCATAGATGACGCGAACGCACCCAGCTTGTCTCCCTCACCCTCTTCTTCTTCTTCCTCCTCCTCCTCCTCCTCCATCCTTCCCCTCTTGAGGTATGACGTTTTACCCAACCCTTTTTTCCATTGCGTGTTCATCTACATAACTATCAGGTAAACTCGTCTGTGCATTGTTTCTAGATGGTCTGATGGGGTTACTTTTTTTCTCGCGGGCTGACGCGGTAACGCTGTCGCCGAAGGGGGAGGTCCGGGGCACGGTCCTGCCTAATTAACTACCGAGCCTCGAGCGAGACGGCCGGGCCAGCACTCAGAAGCGGCTGCCGGCGGGGCTGCAGCTGAGAAGGAGTTGGCTGTGCAGCCTGCAGACGGCCAGGGTAGCTGGTGCAACGTGCATGACGGAGGCTGAAAGACGCCAAAGTGGAATTAAGTCCTGCACGCCAAAAAAACATGATCGGGTCTGTGCCTACAACCACGCATCAAACTAGCGGAGCGCCTCCACCGCCGGGCAACCCAGTAAGCGGCGCGCTAGCTCTGGTGGGTTTACGCGAAGCGTCTAGAATGAGGAACTGCCCTTCCTAAATCCGGCTTTATCCGCCCCGCTCCGCGTCTTGATACCTGTCCGCACTTGCATGCGCTACTCTTCATCCCAAACGTCGAATAATCGTATGCTGGCCAGTCACGGCACCGCCCGCCCCCCTTCCATCCCTGTCATGTACTGTTACGAAGTGCTGGCGCGGTTATTAAAAATGCACATTGTCTAATAACCCATTGCGAAAAAAATGCGCGGCACATGCGCGCGCCGCTGGGCGCGCCGATCAGCCTATTATTACATGCGTGAACACTTCTATCAATATCAATACGTAGGTATTCAGCAACTCTGTGTGACAACAAATGATGCACAGATCAACAAACAGCTGTTAGAAGCGTTCGTGCGCAACCGCTGAAGTCCCAAGGAAGATTCAGCGTCTTAGCTATTCTGTGACATGAAACTATGCGGTCCACACGCGCCCGCATGCCGAAAACATTCAATAACGATCGTGTGCCACCCCGCTCTGTCAACGACTACTATATTGGCATGGCAAGACGCGCGCGTCACCGCGCGCGCACGCCGAAAACCATCCAAAACCATCGATGGCCGAGCCAGTTCAACACAGAGGAGTTCAACAACCTAAATGTCTACGGGCGCGCGCTTCCTCAGTGTCTTGATCTAAACAATCGCTATCAACAGCGCCGGTGACACCGAAGTCATAGTCATCGTCATCATCATCATCAGCATCATCATCATCATCATCATCATCATCATCGCCACCATCATCATCATCACCATCATCATCATCACCAACATCGTCGTCATCACAACAGCCGTGGGCATCATCGCCATCGTCGATGCCGTCGCTCTGTAGGGCGTCAGGTGATGTAGCGTCAACTGGTTTAGCAAGCATCCTCTTCCAGCCTTCGTCGTCCCCTTCGGGGAGAGGGCTACCCTTCCCCCTCCCCTCCCCTGGGTCTGGAACGGAGGTTTCGCGAGGCGTTAGGGCGTTCGATATGGCCCAATATGGCCCGCCCAATATGGCCTGCAATGTCTCTCAAGATAACCCAAGATGGACCACCACACACATATATATATATATATATGTATAGATGTATAGATGCATATATGCACATTTGTGTATATATATACCTGTGTATATACATTTACATATTAACGTCTGTATTTCAACATGCCTCCACGAACCCACATAACGGCCCCATTGTGGCTCCGAATGGTCACGGGGCCTCCCAAGGAAACCACCGCGAAGCCAACATTCTGCTAAACCTAGGGAGCCCCAGACTGCCCCAATACAGCTCACGATGGCAACACAAAACCTCCAAGACACTCCCAAAACGGACAACCCGTAAAAGCCTTGATGTATTACTCATGCCGCCATCGTCGTCGTTATCGTCGTCGTCGCTGCTATACATCCCTCATCGAGGCAACTCGCCCGGCGATTGATTTTGGATGGGCTGGTTGGGGTTTAACGGAGCATCGGCAATTAAGGACCCCCCCTCCTTTGATCAATCTCCTCCACGATGGCCCCAAGATGGTGCCTGAGGCTCCCAAGAGTGTCCCAAGACTGCCCAAGAGGTGCACAGGAGGCCCCAATAGGCGCTCAATAGGCTCTCAAGGTGCTCCCAAAATGCTCCCAAGGGATCCCCAAGGGGCACCAAGAGGCTTCTCCAGAGGCATCCAGGACGCCCCAAGAGGCCTCGGCGAGAAGTTCAACGTCACTGATAGGTTTTAGCAAAATTGTGGCCTCCTGGATGGGGGGGGTAATTTACTACGGCCCCTCGTTTAATCGATCTCCTCCAAGATGGCCCAAAGATTGACCCCGATGCTCCCAAGAAAGACGCGCCCAGGAGGCGTCAAGAGGGCCCCAAGATGCATGCAAGAGGCCCCTAAGAGACTCCCAAGATAAGCCCAAGAGGCCCGAAGAGGCTCCCCCGAGGCACCCAAGCCCTTTCAGAGGCCCCAGAGACCGCCACGAGGCCCCCAAGATACCTTAAAGAAGCTCTCAAGAGATCTCCGAATAAACTTCGAGATGCATCCACAAGGCCTCTGGATTTTCTGCGCCCTCCTCCTTACCCTCCTTCCCTCGTTCCTCGTCCATCCTCCCCCTCTTGGGGTATGACGGCTTATTCCACTGCGTGCTCCCCCACATGCCTGTCAGGGCAACTTGCCTGGGCATCGTTTCTGGATGGGCTGATGGGGTTACGCGAAACGTCTAGGATTGAGATGGTGACGATCGATTCGCAGATTTGGGTAGACTTAATGTACATGTACGGTAACAATCACAAATGAGCAGCGCCGGGTCCTCAATTCCTGAATTCGAAATGGTGATTACTTGATGGAACCACTGTTCGGGGGATCATCCGCAAACGCTGTGCCCCATCAACGACCTGTACTTCATAAAAGTGCAACGCATCACAGCACATCCTTGTGTCAGTAAGACGACACTGCCGATTGCCACTTGTAGCATGGTGCTGGGCTGTTTCGAATTTCGAATATGCCCGTTTTCAATTCACAAATCAATGATTGCGGTTTTTCCTCGATGCCGTTTTCTCCGCCTCAGCTCTCTTCTATCCATGCACAGCTGGGCACAAACAAAACGCGCTGTTGAATTCCGGAGCGCCGAACAACAACTCTGGAACTCAGCCGCGCAACAATTCGCGGCACGAAGGTTGCAACATGCTCGTGATGGGTACAATTTCTTTGCGAATGTATGCGCGCATGTTTCGCTGCACCCGCGCCCCGTTCCCATCAGCGGGTTGAACAATTTTTCGAACTGCTCGGTTGGAACGTTGCCTGCTGCTGGGCGGATGGCGTAGTTTGGCGTTGAGTGGTCCTGATCGCCTGTTGCCTAGACCTGGACTGGGGACTGTTCGGAACGAGGGAAATCGGTTGACGAGTTTAGCCGCGGTGCCTGCCGACCCGCCCGAATTGGGCAGAAGGCTGCTTGGTCAAGAATGCCCTCTCGACCAGGCACCCGCGGCGCACGTGCTGAAGCGCATCAGAGGAATGTATATTCCTAAACCGTGCGCGTATCATTACAAATGGGCGAAATTCCGATTCCGCCTTCTCGCATTTATGTCCAACCGTCTCTGTGTACCTGCGCGGTCCCACAGACCTACCACGATACAAAATGTGGTGGCAAACACCGTGTGGTTGTATTGAAGGGTCGCAACGCAATCGTCAGAATCATTCTCGCAATGTCAGCACGGAAATACGGGAAGGATCCACATTTCGAACTCTGGTATAGCCGCGTATACCAGCAACGCAGTCAAACCACACACATAAAACCAATCTAACAAAGCGCCGACTGACAAACTTCACTGCTAGACGCCGTTCGGATCCTCCCGATGCCGTCGGATGCCTGACCCCTGTTTCGGACATCAAATATCACGCAATCTGAACGCGGTGTTTCTGGACAGGTCGATACCGGAATTGCATGTGGCTTATGAAGCTTTGTATCTAGGAGATCAAGCGCATGCCAGCGCATGCGCTACGGGTTTCTCAATGACCCTCTGCGCCCGCGAGGGTTGCGTGCCCGATGCCTTTTTAACGAGATGCGGTGGCACGTGGCCGCCTGAACTGGTACGGCAATTCACGCGGTGGCGTAGGAGACACAAGCGGGGTCGAGATCCTCAAGAGCTTATGCTGCCAGAGTGTACCCCGGGCGATGTCTTCGTAGGAGGGGCGGCCGAAAGCTGCCATGCTGGCGCTGGCTTGGTTGGGGGCGAGCGGCGGGGGGGGGGTACCAAGCTGGCAGGGTACCAAGCCGGCGGGGTCGAGATCCTCAAGCACTTACGCTGTTGGACGCCGCCCGATGCGAACACTGTCAGCAGCAGAACGCACAGGCATAACATCCAACTTTCATGATAATCCAACGCCTTGGCCAACCTCGCTGACTCCGTGACGGCCCCACGCTGTATTTCTGGTGTGGTTTGCCGTGTTGGAGCATTTCAGCCCAAACCGATACTGGTGATGCCAGAGTGCCGCGCAGGGCTCCGCTTCAGACGTGCAAATGTATGGAGAGGTGCTGCTACGTTCAGCGATCGCCGGAGAAGCATATGATGTGGAGAGAACGATAAAAAAACACATAGCAATGCGTTGGCCTGTAACCTCGGAATCTAGACATCACGTGCTGCACGTTCGATGTATCGTCGGACTCTCGTCCGCGCGAACTCAGAGCAATGCCGACAGCGGCCATGCGCTGCCGTGACACTCGTATCACTCCGACTGCTGTTGCGGCGCCAGGAGATGTGTTCGCCTGGCGGGTCCGAGGTGGCACCTCTCCCTCCCGACTCACTTGCCAAGGACCATGATCCCGTCTGCCCTTCCTTTCCTGCCCTGTTCTGCTCTCTCTCTCTCTCCTTTTCTCTCTGTCTCGGTCGCTCTCTCCCCATCTCTCTCTCTCTCTCGCATTTTTTGGTTGTTTTCTTTATTTTGTGTCTCTTATCTCTCTTTCTCTATCTTTGTCCCTCTCTCTCTCTGTTTTCTCAAACTCATCCTGTGGTGTTGGGTCCTCGTTTTGAAGAGACAGCTCCCCGCGTCCCACCTCCTCCTCCCCCTCCTCCCTCCTCCCTCCTCCGCAGTTCGCACGCGGGACCCCGCCCAGTTCAGCGTTTCGTGGCCCCAGAGGGAGCTCCACCGAAGGTCACAGTGGCGGAACTTGCATCCGGTTCCCCCGCCCAGTACAGCGCTTCGTGGCCCCAGCGGGAGCTCCACCGAAGGTCTCAGTGGCGGAACTCGCATGCGGTTCCCCCGCCCAGTACAGCGTTTCGTGGCCCCAGAGGGAGCACCACGGAAGACGATACCCACAACTGTGGTACTCACAGCTGCATACGGATGGTTTCTTCGCCAGGCTAATTCCCCGTTTCCGAAGGATGGGATTCCTGTTGTTCCCCATGTCCTGAGGATGGGGGTCTGGTTATCACTTTCGCCAGGCCGAGAACCCACACCCACCCCTTCCCCCTCCTCCTCTTGCTCCTCTTCCTCCTTACTCCGCAGTGTCACTCAGAGTCACACTCAGGGTCACTACTGAGGCAGGCTATGACTTGATAGCGACGATGATAGTGATGATGATGATGCTGACGATGACGATGACGATGACGATGACGACGAGGATGATTCTGATACTAATCATACTGATAAGGCTAATGCTAATGCTAATGCTGATGCTGCTGCTGCTGCTGCTGATGATGATGATGATGATGATGATGATGATGATGATGATGATGATGATGATGATGAGAATGATGACGGAGCCGATTTGGAGGATGTCTCGGGCGAGGCGCTGGTTTCATCACTCCCAAAAGGGGACGGCAGGGGGGTATGACACGGGCCCGTTCGCGCCCAGATTGTGGGGATGTCTCATGCGGTTTGCCTGTTTGGTTGCCCAACATCTTTCGCTTTCGGAGCAGGTTTTGAGGATGTCTCAGGCGAGGCGCTGGCTTCAGCGCTCCCAAGGGGGGGGCGGCAGGGGGGTATGACACGGGCCCGTTCGCGCCCAGATTGTGGGGATGTCTCATGCCGTTTGCCTGTTGGTTGCCCAACATCTTTCGCTTTCGGAGCAGTTTTGGAAGATGGTCTCAGGCGAGGCGTTGTTTTTCACACCCAAGGGGGCCCGTATCGCGAGGATGGGGCGGTTTGCTTGTTTAGGTGGCCAAGCTCGTCTGCGTTAGAAGTCTCGGGCGAGGCGCTGGTTTCAACGCCCCCAACGGGGGACGAGGGCGCCAATGAGCATCTCGCTCATCTGTTCGCGCCCAGATTGCGGGGATGTCTCGAGCGGTTTGACTGTTTACCAACCCAACATCCTTTGCGTTCGGAAGGGATTTTGAAGATGTCTCGGGCGAGGCGCTGGTTTTCGCATCCCAGGGGGCCCAGATTGCGAGGATGTCTCGAGCGGTTTGCTTGTTTTAGTGGCTAGACTCGTCCGCGTTTTAATCGAATATATATATATATATACACATATATAGAATCAATGTCACTACATATTGCACGTCCCCTGTGGCTCCATTCCTGTTTTCTTTTGTGTCTTACTATAGATTGGGCCTCTCCTGGGACAGGATTCCTTTGTCTTTTACGTATGTCCATATAGAGTGCCCCTCTCCTGTGGCTCCAGACCTTAGTGTCTTACGCGTGCTCCTATACATTGGCCCTGTCCTGGGGCACGAATCCTCCCCAGGAGGCCCCAGGAGGCTCCAGGAGGTTCTGGGAGACACCACGAGGCACGAGGAAGCACCAGAGGCGCCAGGAGGCCCCATGAGGCCCCAAGAGGTTCCAGGATGCCCCACCAGGAGTCTCTGGTCGGTTCCAAGAGGCGGGTCCAAACAGGCCACAGGAATGGCTCCAATCCAATGTATATTTTACGTATGTTCCTATATATTGGGCTTCTCCTGGGGCACTGTGTTTTGCCCTTCTCCTGTGGCCTCAGTCCAATGTGTTTTCTCTGTGTTCCTATAGATTGGGCCTCTCCTTGTGCACATATCCTTTGTGTTCTACGTTTGCTCCTATATCTTGCTCCTCTCCTGTGGCTCCAATTCTAAGTGTGTTACGCCTGTTCCTATGTATTGGGCCTTTCCTCTCCGTGGCGTGGCTGGCCGTATCACGGTCCAACCACTGCGTGAGATCCTCTGGGCCGGCCAACGAAGCGCAAGGGTTTCGCACGTCGTTTGCATGAACACCCCGATTCCTTGCTCCACCATGGGGGAAGGGATCGCGTGGCCATTTCGACTCAGTCACGCCCAGTCATGGTCAGGCCACTGACGCGCAGACACAGCCATCCTAAGCTTCGACATGCTCAGTCCCACGCGCAGACTCACTCGTACTACTGGGACTCATTCGTACCCCAACTCATTCACAATTGGATTCGCTCCCAATCTGTCAATGCGCAAGCCCGTCTATGTTCGAAAACTATTGCAACTAGACGCTCACGGCGAAAAAGTCGATGTACATAGATGCAGATATGGGGAGCTCCACGCATTGAATAATTTCTCCGACAGCGCCGACTCCTCCTTCAACCTTCTCCTCCTCCGCCTACCCTTCCTCACGATAGAAAGATGGTGGTGATGATGCGGATGATGATGATGATGATGATGATGATGATGATGATGATGATGATGATGATGATGATGATGATGATGATGATGATATTGGTGTTGATGATGATGACGATGCTGATGATGACGATGATGATGATGACGATGGTGAGGATGCTGCTGCTGATGATGACGATGATGATGATGATGATGTAACTGATGATGATCACGATTCTGATTCTGCTGATGGTGATGATGATGATGATGATGATGATGATGATGATGATGATGATGATGATGATGATGGTGATGATGATGATGATGAAAATGACGACGGAGCAAGTTTTGAAGATGTCTCGGGCGAGGCGCTGGTTTCAGCACCCCCAAAGGGGGCCGCCAACGAATATCTCACTCCTCCGCTCGCGCCCAGATCACGGAAATGTCTCGAACCGTTTGCCTTTTTGGTTGCCCAGCATCTTCCGAATTCCGAACACGTCTCGAACGGTTCGCGTGTTTGGTTGCCCAAGATCTTCCGCTTTCGGCGCAGAACTTGAGGATGTCTCGGGCGAGGCGGTGGTTTTCGCACCCCAGGGAACCCATATTGCGAGGCCGTCTCGGGCGGTCTGCCCGTCTCGGTGGCCAGACTCGTCTGCGTTCAGAGCAGATTCAGATGATGTCTCGGGTGAGGCGCTGGCTTCAGCACTGCCAAGGGGTCATCTCGCGAAGATGATTCGGGCGATTTGCCTGTGTTGGTGGCCAGACTCGTCTGCGTTCCGAGCAGAGTTCCGGGATGTCTCGAGCGAGGCGCTGGTTCCAACACTCTCACGGGGGAGCAGCCCGGGTGTCCTCACGGGCCCGTTCACGCTCAGATTCTGGGGTTGTCTCCAGCGGATTGTGCAAATTTGGGTGCCCAGCATGCTCTGCTTTCAGATCAAATGGTGGGGATGTCTCGAGCAAAGCTCTGGCTTCAACACCCCCCAGGGGGAGCAGTCAGGGGAGATTTCGCTACCCCGTTCGTGGCCAGTGTGGGGATGTCTCAGGCGGCTTGCCCGTTTGGTGGCCCAAGCCTCTCCCTTGTGAGAGCCTCATGGTCGCCGCGATAAAGCAATCGTATAATGCATGTGCGCACCCCAAGGAGGAGCCGCCAAGGATAGGGGACACTTGCCAGGAAGGAGGAGGGAGCAGGGAAAACGGAGGAACAGAGAGGATACGGAGAGGAAGAGGGCAAAGGCGGGGAGGGAGGGAGCATGGATGCCAGGGAGCAGGAGAGGGAGGAGGAGGAGGAGGAGGAGGAGGAGGAGGAGGAGGAGGAGGAGGAGGAGGAGGAGGAGGAGGAGGAGGAGGAGGGTAATGATGATGATGAGGAGGAGGAGGAGTAGGAGGAGGACGGCTTAGGAGGAACAAGGGGGCAGGAGGAGAATGAAAGAGCTGTCTCTTTGCTCTCTCCTCTGTCCTTACGCCTGCTCCATCTCAAATTATTCATACCCAGAGTCACTCGCAATCATACTCAGACCATTCGGGCTCATATACACCTACATTAAGCTTAGTCGTAGTCAGACTCATACGCGTATACTCATTCACACTGAGACTCAATCACACTCACTCAGACTCGCTCGCACTCAAGCTCACCCGCACTCAATCTCTCATACTCAACCCGCGCATACCCAAACTCTCTCGTACCTAGACGCTCGCAACGGAAAGTGCCAGGAAACGTGATGCACATATGGAGATATCCGCTTCGTTTTTTTCTTTCTCTATCTCTCTGGCTTCGGAGCCCTTAAAGCCTTGAAATATCCTCGGGGAGTCCCGC
>CAUYUJ010012703.1:166391-171391 GCA_963575745.1 Prorocentrum cordatum
CCCCTCGCTGGGACCTACGGTGGAGCTCCCTATGGGGCCACTAAGCGCTGCCCTGGGTGTGGGAACCGCATGCGCCCCCCCTCACTGGGACCTTCGGTGGAGCTCCCTATGGGGCTACGAAACGCGTGAAAGGTGTGCCGAGAGCAGAGGCAAGGAGGGGGAGGAGAGAGGAGGGGGAGGAGGGAAGGAAAGAAGGAAGGAAGGAAGGAAGACAGGAAGGAGGGACGCGGGGCACCGTCTCTTCAAAACGAGGGCCCAACAGTTGGGAACAACTATTGATGAAGACAATGACAGGAGTACTCGTCGTCGTAGGAATAATGACAACGTAGTAATGATGATAATGGTATTATTCGTAATATTAGTAAGTGGCCATACTCGGTATTTGTCATCGTGGTCGCAGTCGTAGCCGTAGTCGCACCTCAATGACAGCAGTGTGTAGCAGTAGAAGTAGTAGTCATAGTAGTATTAAACATAAGAGTGGTAGTAGTGGTGGTCGTCGCCGTACCAGTCGTAGTAATGGCAGTAATGGTAGGCGTAGTAGTAGTAGTAGTAGTAGTAGTAGTAGTAGTAGTAGTAGTAGTAGTAGTAGTAGTAGTAGTAGTATTAGTAGTAGTAGTAGTAGTAGTAGTAGTAGTAGTAGTAGTAGTAGTAGTAGTAGTAGTAGTAGTAGTAGTAGTAGTAGTAGTAGTAGTAGTAGTAGTAGTAGTAGTAGTAGTAGTAGTAGTAGTAGTAGTAGTAGTAGTAGTAGTAGTAGTAGTAGTAGTAGTAGTAGTAGTAGTAGTAGTAGTAGTAGTAGTAGTAGTAGTAGTAGTAGTAGTAGTAGTAGTAGTAGTGGTGGTAGTAGTAGTAGTAGTAGTAGTAGTAGTAGTAGTAGTCGTAGTGGTAGTCTCCCCAAGGCTCTGGGGAGCCTGTGGGCGGGGGGGCTGATGCTGCCCTCAAACCGCGGGTGGCAGCCACCCTTCCTTTTCTCGTGCCCTTGCCGTTACGCGCACTCTTCCTTGCCCTGAAGGGAGGTCCCGGGATGGCGGCGGCGGCTGGCGGCGCTGCGGACGCAGGTGCAGGGGCTCGAGTGGCTGGGAGTAACGACGCGGCGGTCCGAGGTGAAGGCGGTGCGCTGGCAGCCGCAGCGGGCAGCGGAGGTGCCGGGGCCGCCCCGTGCGCCTCCGCTGCCGCACTCGCATCGGCCGATGCAAGCGCTCCAGAAGTCCCAGTAGACGGCGGCACCGACGTCCACATGCGGGACAGCGAAGGTCAGCCGGCGCAGCGGCGGCGCCGCATGACGGGAGAACGTATCACTCGCTGGTGCGTCAGCGCCCAGGCGACCCGCGGCAAGCAAGCCCATTGCACCCGCTGCATGGGGGGCTTCGAGGCGGGCGAGTGGCGTGTGGCAGGCGTCGTGACGCGCCCCGTGGGCCCCCAAGCGCACGCGGGCAAGAAGTGGTTCCGCATGACCTGCGTGGATGGCCCCTTGCCACCAGCGACGGCGATGGAGGGCTACACGCAGCTCCACGAGGGCGACAGGGAACGCCTCGCAGCTGCTCTGGAGGCCCGAGGCGGCCCCATCTTGCCCCTGCTGGAGACTGTCGAAGGCCAGGTGCCCACTCCTCCCTCCCAGGGAGACGGCGTGGCAGGGAGTGCTGGGGTCGCCCCGGGGCTCCCTGCCGCCGCCGCGCCAAGGGCGTATGGCCCAGGCTCCCGTGGGGCTCCCCCGGTGGCAGCCGAGGCGGAGGCGCCGTCTCCCGCGGACATCCTACAGCCGCCCCTTGACGCCCCCGCGGCCGCGGACGACGACGGGGGGCTCGAAGCGGGCGTCTACGATGACTACCTGGACGACCAGGTGGCTGACGAAGATGCGTGCCATGAGATTCGGTTCGTCAACTTGGATTGGTGGGGCACCATCGGGTGGGACCGCATCCTGCTACAGGGCGCGCCCACTACGGCCATGATCCCTGACAGCATGGCCGCCGCGGTCAGCCACGTGAAGGTGCGGCTGTGCCTGGCGATCGAGCAGGCCCGCCAGGGCGGTGACGACCTGGCGTCGCGCACGCTGACGCGTTTGTGGAAGGTGTTCTTAGCTCTGGACGGGCTGCTCTTCAGCGAGAACGCGACCCCGACCCCGACGACGCGACGAGAACGCCTCCAGGAGCGTTTGCAGTGGATCCAGGACGGCCAATGGGATGTCGCCTGGCTCTCCATGGAGGACCAGACGCGCACCTCGGTCACCGCGAAGGGCCGCGAAGACCACGTCGCGGCCCGCGTTCGCCGTGTCACTGAGCTCGCGCGAGCGGGCGAAATGTCTCGGGCGGCAGCGGCAGTGTGGCCCCAGGGTGATATGGCGGATGCGGCGGCGGTGGTTCGGAAGTTTAGCACCACCCAGCAGCCTGCGGCGCCTCGCCCAGGCGAATGGGGCCCTCCCCCTGGCACTGGGGCCGCCCCGCATGGGCCAGGGGGGGGGCCCCCCGCGGCGGGGGCCGACGTGGCGATGCCGCCAGCCACGCCCCCTCACGAGCTCCTCGGCGCGGCAGAGCTACACCACCGCGTGGCCAACCACCTCAAGCGCCAGTTTGGTCGCTTCCCCCGCCGTGGCGGTGCGGGACCTGGAGGCGGACGCTACGAGCACTGGGCCCCGCTCAAGCACGACGAAGACGGAGCGGAGGCGGTAGCCAACACGCTGGCGCGCCTGGCCATCGGCGACCTTCCTCCCGAAGCTCTAGCCGCCCTGACCGCGGCGCGCCTCGCAGGCATCCCCAAGGCCACCCCTGGGGACGTGCGAGTCCTGGGCTGTGGGAATGTCGCCCGCCGCATGGTGGGCCGCAGCGCGGCCAAGGTCCATCGCGCGGACATGCGGGCGGCGGTGGGGGACCAACAGTTCGGCCTGGCTAAGGGCGGCTGCGGTGCCCTCCACCGACGCCTCTGTGCGATGGCCAATTCGAGCCCTGGCGAGTGGGTGGTGGCGGTGGACCTCGGGGATGCGTTCAGCAACATCCCCCGTGACCTCGTTAAGGAGGCCGTGCGCTCCAGGGTGCCCGCCCCGGCGCCGCTGGCGGAGGCCTGGCTCCCTGCTCGCGCACGCCACGTGGCGGGTGGTGGGTCCCAACCTGCCCAGCTGGTCGACCAGATCCGCGGCCTCGACCAGGGCTGCCCTATGAGGCCTGGCTTCTACGCGGTCGGCACTGCGGATGTCCTCAGCATCGGCCGCATGGCCGTGCGCGCGGTGGACGTCGAGGGGGACTGCCTGGCGTTCTTGGACGACACGTACTTCGTGGGCACCGCGGCTGCTGTGTTCCGCGGCTTGGATGCCTGGCGAGCCCGCATCGAAGCCCATGGGGTGAAGCTGAAGATGTCCAAGACCCAGATCTGGTCCCCGGACCCCCGCGCTGTCCTGCCGCCGGAGTTCGCGGAGTACGCCCAGTACCGCGTCCCGAAGCTCAAGGCGGTGGGGTCTACTCTGGCCTACACAAACCACGACGTGGATGCTGACTGGTGGGGCGTCCCGCTCACGGACTTTGCCGCCCCGGAGGACCTCGACGCGGGCGGCCTCGCGCCGGCTGGCGGTGCCGGGGTCGCCCCGGGTGCCGCCATGCCACTCCCCTGCGGCAAGGCCTTCCTCCAGAAGCAGGACCGCTACTTCCGGGAACTCCTGGCGCTCCGCGCGCGCGGGCTGTCTGCCTTTGACGCCTTCCAATTGATGCGGATCTGGTCGAGGGGCGCCTGCGTCCACATCCAGCGCGCGCTTCCGCTCACGGCGGCGTGGGGCCGCCGGGTGGATGACGGAGTGGTCGCCTTCGTCAACGCCCTTCTGGGGGTCACGGCCGCCCCCCAAGAGCAAATCTTCATGATGGTCAGCGACGGAGGTTTGGGCTGTGGCAGCGCCGAACAGCGCGGCCCCGCTGCCCTCCTGGCGTCCTGGGAAGCCGGGATCCACGCGGCTGCCCAGGAGCTCCGCGAGACGACAACGGTTGGCTTCTGGCGGCGGTGGCCGGGCCTTGGCCGCGCCCTCGCGGCGGCGGACGCGGAGCAGGGACGGTTGGCAGGAGGCCGTCGCCCCCAGGGTGGCCGTTGGCAGGGCCTCTTGGAAGGGCGGAGGGGCAAGGGCCAGAAAACGTACACCCAGCATGTGGGGGACCACGCCACCAAGACGTTCTTGGCCGCGCTGCTGGCGACGGCGGCGGCGGCGGTGCATAGTGCCTCGGGCAGCTCAGCGGGCGCCTGGTTGGATAACTTCGAGGGGGTTTCGCCCCTCGCCGACCACGCGTTCTGCATTGCGGCCAAGAGGCGCATGCATTTGCCGCTGCTGCAGTCCGAGTGCACGTGCCAGAACCGGCCGGCGGCGCCCACTCGCGCGGTGGCGCAGGCCGGCCCGGCGTGTGGCCGCACGGTGGACATCCGCTGCGTTCGCGCGCTCAAGTGCCCCCGGGGAGGTGGCCCGGTGCGCCGCCGCAACGCCATTCGAGATGCTGTGGCGCTCTGGTTGCGCGGGGTGGGCCATCGCGCCCTGGTGGAGCAGGTCATCCCAGAGTGGCACACGGAAGAACAGGGCGCGGCCACACTGGACGTCGTCTACCATCGAGGCCTCCACGGCCGGGTGTGTCTCGACATCAGCTTGGTGGACGAGGTGGCCGTGGCCCAGACGGGGCGGCCGCACCAGGCATCCCTGCAGCGCAGAGAGAAAGTGAAGCACCGTAGATTCCCATTTTCTGGCCTGGTGCCCTTTGTTCTCGATGTCAATGGCCGCTGGGGCGCAGAGGCGGAGACGTGGCTGCGCCGCGCCGTGCGGGAATTGCCCGAGGCCGAGCGGCCCGCAGCGCGCTCGTCCCTGCGCTCGGCAGTGGCCAACGCCCTGCAGGGCCAAATCGCTGAGCAGGTCGCCCTGGCGACGGAAGATGTAATCGGGCTGGGCGCCGGGGTCGCCCCGAGTGCCCGGTCTTGACTAGATGTGGCTCCCTCCCACACGTGTGTGCTCCCTGCACCTTCCCCCCCTGCTGGCCTGCCTGCTGCCC
>CAUYUJ010012703.1:176391-368891 GCA_963575745.1 Prorocentrum cordatum
GAGAGGGGGCGAGAAACAACACCTCGCTGCAGGTCCGCAGAAACGGGCTTGACGACCTCCGATGACCCTGCAAAGATGGGGTCGCCTGCCGAATCCGACAGCCAAATCCCAGCAGCCAAGAAGTTCGGCGAACGCTGGCCTACTGCAGTCCAAATCGCCGACTGTGCATCCAAACGAGCAGTGGTCGCCTCCAGCTGGGACAGGCGTAAGCCCGGCAATGCGAACTGCTTCATGCAGATGGCGTGCCACTCTGGGGAGTCACTGGCGTCGTCGTTGGAAGAAGCATCAATGCCAGGCCGTGCCGCCGCGGCTGCAAGGGCATATGGTTAGTCGAATTCGTCTTGGGCATCAGCCCAACAGCTGCGGTGCTCCACCTGGCGTGGCTGCGCTACACCGTGGGCATCCGCGGCGGAAGCCTACTATTTGCGACGGGCAATGCTCCCAACCATACTCCAGATCTGGAAGTCACGCGCCTCCCGTTTGGAGAGGTGGCCGCTGCGCAGAGGGAGCCAGTGCGCCTGTGAGTCCCCGCTTGGAGCTCCACCGTCCGCACGTTGTCCGTCGCTCGCGCCCTTCTCTTCGCTTCGCGGACCACGTTCTGCGGGGCATCGGTGTGGGCAAGGCCAGGGCCAGTGGAGGGGGAGGAGGATGAGGAGGAGGAGGAGGAGGAGGGGGAGGAGATGGTGGGGGAGGAGGAGGGGGAGGAGGAGGGGGGGGAGGAGGAGGAGGAGGAGGGGGAGGGGGAGGAGGAAAAGGAGGAGGAGGGGGAGGAGGGGGGGGAGGGGAGCAGGCATCGTCGTTGGACAGCACGTTGGCGCCGAGCCTCGGTACGGTTGTCGTCACCTGCGCCTGCGCGGGCGAAGTGGACGTCTTCGACCCTCCACAGGTGAGAGGGACAGGAGGGCGCCGCGCCGGTGGCGGGGACCCGCTGGTAGCCAGCACCAGAGCTTAGAGAGCATCGGCGCACCCGCAGCGAAGAGAAGCGAAGAGAAGGAGCACGTAAGCATCAGCGCGCCATGGCCTCCGCGCCTGCAGAGTCGCCGCTCGGCCTCGGGGCTGCGCGCGCGGGAATGGCACTTGAGCCAAAATGGCCACGGAGGGGGGAGGAGGAGGAAGTGGAGGAGGAAATGGAGGAGGAGGGGCACCGTCCGAAGAGGAGGAGGATGAGAAGGATGAGGAGCAAGAGTAGGATGATGGAAGGCGGAGGATAAGGAGGATAGGGGCATACGGCATACTGACAGCAATGGTGACAACTATGATGAGAGTTTGCGGTGAATCCAACTTCAACATTGAACATCATCGCAGTGTGCGCCAATTGCATGGCGTCAACGAGTAGCTTAAATATGTAAACACAGTACATCGAGTCGAACAGCAATCACATCGCCGCAAGCTGGGAACGTTCCTCCTCCTTCTCGTCTCCTCACTCCTCTTCTTCCTCCTCCTCCTACTATCGCCTCCTCCTCCTCCTCATCCTCCTACTGCTCTTCTCGGCTGCCGCATCCATGCGATGTGGCCCTCGCCCGAAAGTTGCGAGCTCGGCTCGCGCTTCGATGACGACGGAACCAAGGGCTCCACTCGCCGAGCCCCACGGCGGAGGAGCTTGGTGCATGCCTGTCTCTGGGCGGCCGTGGCGGCGCGCACAGGTCAGGAGGCAACCCCTGGGAGGCCCTCGTGGGAACGATCAGAGATTATGAAGCCCAGTTAAGTTGCTCTTTGGTAGACTTGGGCTGGATCAGGCTCAGGATTAATGCCAGGGTTGAGTGGGATCTAGGGGGGCCAGGACGGATTAGGGCGGCTGCCGACCACGGATATGCCAGCGCTGATGCCGAACTCACTCTCCCAGGAGGGGAAGAAGAGCACAACGAGGTATGGCGATATAGCGAATTGGGCGGCCCCCTGAAAAGGCAGGACGCTTCTCAGAAGGCCTCGGGTCTCTTCGCAAAGGGCTCCAATGCGGGCTCGTAGAAGGCAAGATCGCTTCTGAGAGGCGGAGCGTTTTCTAAGGAAGCCGCGAACCTCGCCGTGCCGCCCCACCGGTGCGCGCCGCCCGCAGCCGCCTCTTCGGGCTGGTGCCCTCCCGCCTGCGTACCTATGGGGCTGTCAGTTGCCACTCAGGATCAGACATCGCGCAGGCTGGCGCGGCTGCGGCAGGCTCAAGGGGAGGGCGATCAAATAAGCTGCATGGTTCCTAGTGTATCGTCGCGAGGAAGTGTTGAAACAGGGAAGGTGTTCAGCTGTAAAGAGCGCAGAAATGCATGGTGGCCACGGCTGCGCAGACGAGCCCCTGACACAGAATATACTTACAACAGAACTGAAGCGACTATATAAACCAACTTCAGCGCATTGGCCTGTGCGTTGTCAGGTCGTCTTCTGGAACGAGACCCGCATCAAGCAGTCCAGAATAGGTGACAAGTGGAGACTCATCTCCGCTCACAGCGCTGCTTCCACTGACTCGGTCGTCCTGGCAATTGAAAGCGTTCGCGCTGTTCTTTTTCTTCACCGTTCTGGACCCGTCCTTGCCCTGGTGCTCTGCGCCGAATGGAGCCCGGCCAGAGTTTTGCGCCCTGACGCGCGGCGCATCCCCGCCGCTGACCTGGGCGTACATCTGCATGAGGAAATTCAAGCCCGTTCCGCCTGAGCTAGAAGCAAAACTGGTTCCTGTGCCTTCCGTTAGGTCGGGCAAGTCCCCCCACAGGCGGATTTTGGACGACAAATGAAAAATAGTCAGAAATACCCAAAGCCTGCTGAAACAAATGCAAACAAATGTCCCCGTATTATTCTTAGACTTTTTTTGAACATTCCTCCTGTGGAGGGACAGGCCCGGCTTAAGCCTTCCGACGTCGTCGACTCGCCCTTCTCGTCGCCCTCCTCGAGCTGGCGGTCCCCGGCGTCTCTTCCCGACCGCCTGGCTCCGCGACGGGCGGCCTTGCCTCTGGCATCCTCGGCCTCCTTAGACGAGCTTCCCAGATCGGGCAGATCGGACCAGACCTGGCTCGTCGCGGGTGATCCAATATCTTTTCCGTTGTTTCTTTTGTGTTTTCTCTCACTCTCTATATCTACCTATTTCTCTGTGCCTCCTCTTTTTTTTCAACGGCATTTCTCCTTTTCTCGCTCTCTCTCTCTCTCTTTTTTTGTTTCCCTCTCTCTCTCTCTCGCTCCTTTTCCCTGTCCTTACCTCTCTCCTTCTCTCTCTCTCTCTCTCCCACCCTCCTTCTCTCTCTCTCTCCTCCTCTCTCTCTCTCTCTTTCTTTCTCTCTCTCTCTCGCACGTTTGCGCTGTTTTTTACCGAGGCGGGTAATCAATTCAAGCTGAAGCACCCGGACGTCTCGTGTTTGGGACAATTCAAACTCATGGCCGCTGTGACCTGCTAGTGCTGTGAAAATGCAACACACGCAGCCAGGATAGACGGCGTGAGAATGCCTTCTATGACTGGAAGGGGGCAACCACCTCAGAGGGAGACAATAGCGATCGACCAAGCCCTCGTTGTGCCAACACGCAGTCGAAGCGAAAGTGAGCCTTTCAGTCCCGAACGGTCTCATGGCCTGGCAAAGCGTGCTTCACCGCACTGGGTCTCAGCGGGGCGGACAGATCACTGGACCAGGCCGCGACCGCTTCGCATCGATCCCGAGTCTGCCGCTGGAGCGATCGGCGAGCGCATCGCGAAGGCCATCGGAAGTCCCCCCTGGGCAGCGGCCTGAGAGGCGTGGCCGCCAGCACACCTAGCAACGCCATGAGCTGCCAAGGGGCCAAGGTGCAGACGAGATGACTGCAATGACAGTACTCCTCAGCGAAACCGAGGGAATGCCTCCCGAAGCGTCCCAACGCCGACGAGACGCGCAAAAGGGGCCAGTGCGACATGGCGGCCTTCGCAAAAAGCGTGGGGCATCACGACAACTCTCGAGGGGGCGATCCTTTCCAAAATCCCCTGCCATCTCAGGCCGGACCCCCCCGTTCCGCCACCTCTCACGAGCCGCCCACGGTGCCGCGAGACGTCCGGACCCATGTTTTTGTCGCACAGGCGCACCCCACGTGCTCAGAGACCGCTGCGGTGGAACTCCACGGTGAGGATGCAAGACACTTGGATGCCCAACGCAGCAAGCGCTGTCGGGCTGACGACACATGGCGGGTTCCGGGAACCCGGAGCCCCCCAAATATGTCATCTCTCCGAGAAAAAATGTCTGCTTCCGCCGGCGTTCCGCCAGCGTCCGCCGGCGGAGAGCCGCCACCGCTTGCTTCCGCCAGGCTCCCGCCGAAGAAGAGATGTCAACTCCTTCGATCCTCGCAGGCGAGGCCCTTTCTGGAGCGCCCCAAGTGGCAAGGGCAAGGGCCGGCCGATGAGAGAAGGACACGCAGGTGCGGCGGCCTCTGGAGGTCCCCTGGCGCCTCCGGGGGTCCCTAAAATCCGTTGGAGGCGTGAGGAACACCAAAAGCCTGGAACACCTCGTGTCGCGACAAAAGTCACGACGGAAGCACTTTGGCAAGTTTCGGCCTCTGGGGGCCTTGCCGAGCCCCAGGGCTGTCGAAACACGACCCGGGATGAAGAGCCAGTCCTGGGGGGCCCAGGGTCCAGGTTTTGAGCAGATCTCTACATCCAGGGCTTGCAGAGGGCAAGCACCCTTGATCCTCGGTCCTCGACGCAGCATCCCTGCGAAGCACCGCATCGTGCACAAAGGCCGGCCTCGCTCGGGCGACCAGGCCCGCGCCCCACCCCCCAAAATCCCGCTCTCGGACTATCGGCACCTGCCGCGAACTTTTTGCGGTGTGTGTGTGTGTGTGTGTGTGTGTGTGTGTGGGGGTCTCGACCCTTTCAGCGGGGACTGACTTTACAGACACAACATCACATCGGGCCATCGGGCCGCATCGGAACCTGCGTCGCACTGGCCTGCATCCGAACGGCATCGACATCGAATCGGATCGGATCGGCTGCGCCGGGATGCGCAGCAACGCTGCGCAACCGTCGGGCCGCATCGGGTCGTCGGAACATCGGAGTCGAATCGCATCGAGCCGGCCGGAATCGATATCGACTTGGATCGACTGGATCGAAATAAGGCCCTGCCCGGGTGGCTCTCTATGGCGGCGCCCGGGGCCCCCCTTTAGGGGCCCCGAGCGGTGAGACGCTGGGCGTATCGATGCTTGTTTTCGCTTCTGCGGGGGAGCTTGCAAAGTCCGCGGGCAGCCGAGCCCCGGTCCCACTTTTGCTGCTCGTAGGTCTTGGTGCCGTTGCTGCTGAAACAGGAGTTGTGGGGCTTCCACTGCACGACGCGGGGCCCTGGCTCCGCCTCCACCAACTCCTCGGGGGGGGGAATGGAGGGGTGAGAGTTTGGACGCCCGAAATGGGTACGGAAATAATGGTACAATGCCCAACAACAAATGTTGTCCCAAACCAACAGCGGCCGCTGTTGGGCAGGCGGCCTTCTGTCTCGAATGGAGACAGGCCGCGGCGGCGTGGACAGCGAGTCCTGTTCAGAATGGAGAAGATCCGCTGTTGGGCACTGTACCCATTCCTTCCGTGCCCACTTCGTTCGTGCAGCGAGAAGCACCCGTGCACGCGGAACGCCGACCCGGGTGAGCTGGCCCGACTGCGCTTCGGGGTGCACCACCGCCGAAGCCCCCCGGCCGAGGCCGAAGCGCACAGAGAACGGACCCCCGGGGGGGGGGCTCTCCCGCCCTGCCCAGACCGACTCGAGAGATCGATCCCCGAACCCCTCCCGGAGTCCGCCCGGATCGGCCTCTCCACGCGGCTCTGGCCGTGGTGTTGGGTCGGGCGTGTCCTCCCACAATGAGGCTCTGGAAGAAGCAGCAAGCACCGCCGAAGCATACCCGCAACAGGAGTCAAACCATACTCGCAAACGCTCCCCCGGACCACTTCTTCCCCCGCTCTTGCGTATTCCTCCTGCAGAGGGACGTGCCCGACTTGGCCGTGGCGACGAGAGGCCTCTGGGAGGCCGGGCACGCGGCGCGGCACACGCCGGGGAGGGTCGCCGTGTCCCTGGCGGGCCCTCCCCCGAGCAGCAGCAGCAGGAGGAGGAGGAGGAGGAGGAGGAGGAGGAGGGGGAGGAGGAGGAGGAGGAGGAGGAGGAGGAGGAGGAGGAGGAGGAGGAGGAGGAGGAGGAGGAGGAGGAGGAGGAGGAGGAGGAGGAGGAGGAGGAGGAGGAGGAGGAGTAGGAGGAGAAGGAGGAGGAGGAGGAGTGGTGGCAGGCAGGGCGGGGCCGGCGCAAGGAGGTTGGCCTTGCAGGCTGCGCGCACGGGATCGGACGCAGAACGTTGGACGTAGCCCAGACTTTCGGAACCTTCGTGGAAGCCATAAGCAAGACGTGGAGTGCGGGTATCGACCTGCCAGCCCTCTAGCTATTTTTCTACAGAGTCGACGAACCTTTCAGCACTGGGGCGCATCGATTCTGCAGTCGATTTCCGATTCGGAAGTCAAGATGGGGGGATGGCCTCTCAGAATGTTGATGTACCCCAGACTTGGAACCGTCGTCGAAACCACAAGCAGGACGTGGAGTGTCGGTATAGAGCTGCCAGCCTTCTCTAAGTATTTCTTCAGAGTCGACGAAACTTTCAACATTCATTGAGATCCGACGTCTCGAAAAATGGAACACCGCGGAAAACCACCACCAGAGCCCTAGACCCCATCTGTCTGCGTCCTTTTGCGAGCCGGATCGATCTGTGAGGGTCTCAGGGCCCGAAATGGAGCAAAATCGCCCGGCTCGAAAGAATAGAGTCGCCAGGATCTCAGGGTTGGGGTGCATCGATTCTGCGGTCGATCCACACTCGAAAATGAAAATCGGGGGGTGGCTTCTCAGGAGGACGGAGCCGCCCCATCTGCGAAGCACGCGCCCCGCTGCCTGCGGGGACCGCCTGGGAGCTCTCCGGGCCCTCCCTCGACCTCCCTAGCATCAGGTCGGGCATGCCCTCCTACGGGCGGATTTTGGAAGCAACATTCATACATAGCCAAACACTAGTCAAACAGAGCCGCAAAGCCCCAGGGTATCTTTTACTCTTCTTGAATATTTGAAGGGAACCTGGGACACACAGATAAATACACACAAATAAAAGGATTCCCCATATTTTCGAATATTTTCTGGGTTTTTGTCTTCCCCCCCACTTCCCATATTTTCCATATTTTCTGGGGAATCGACGATTCATTGTGTCTGTGTTTTTTCCCCTCCTGAATACTTCCTCCTGTCGAGGGACATGCCCGACCTCAGCCTGGCAGCCCGCCCAGAGCGGGGCTGCTCCCGCTCGTCCTCGCCCCCCCCCCTGGACTCCTGATGCCTGATGGCTGGAAGGGAGCGTCGTCCGTGGCCCCCCCCCCCCAGAGCGGGCCCTGGGGGATTAGGGGAACGAAAAGTGGCGGCGCCTCCGGCGCCGCCCCTGGCGCGCTCCGCACGCCAGGGAGGGGGGTCCAGCGCCGATCCGGGAAGTCCGCGCGGGCCTCAGAGTTTTTATGTTTATGTCACTTTTTGTTCCCCGAGGGATTGATCAAGCTAGTGACCTGGCGAGTTTGATCGCTGGCTATGGTGTTTAGAACGGGCAGACAGTGACGGGCGAAGGTACTGACAGGGGCATCCTCGCTCCCCCGCCTGCGCACTCCCGCCCGCCCCCTCTCGCATCGCCGCCCCCTCCCCGCTGTTTCCTCGTCCTCCGGCCCTGCCCCCCGAGGACCCAGCCACTCACCTGCCCCCCTCCCCCAGGCCCCCGACGTTGTGGCTTCGTCAGGACGTGGCCCCCGGCGGGCGGGGCCCACTCCCCAGGACGGGCTCTTCCTCCCGAGCCGCTTCTTCTGACGGTCCCGAAGTCCCGGGCAGCCATCACGGAACACGCCAGAGAGGAACGAAGAGGGGCTCTCGGGCCACCGACGGCCGAGGCCACAGCAAGCAGGCTCCGCGACGTGAGCCTCGGGAGCGGCCCGGGGACCCGAGCACCCCCCGAGCCCACAGCGGGTCTCCCTTCAGCGTCTGGACTGTACAGTCGGCCCGTATCATGAGGATGCGCGATATGCCGATCGTTTCACGCGAGGCCTCGACAACGGCCTGCGCTCTTTCGTCTCGCCCCACCCGCGACCCCCGAAAGCAGCCCGCAGAAGGCATTCCAATGAAGGGCCTCGCGTACGTGCAGCTGCGTGTCGGGAGCCGCGCCTTTCCAGAGCGCTCCGAAACGCTCTGGAGCCAGATCTCCGACGTCGTTTTTGCTTGTTTGTTTTGTTATGTTTTGTTTTTTTCTTTCATTCTTCTTCCTTCTTCACACCGTGTGCCCCAAAATCTAAACACATTCTGGGGGCCTGCTTCGCATCCCGAGTGGCTTCTTTATGGTCCCGGGTTCCAGTGAGGGCCCCCGCGGAGGTCGAGACTTGCCACACAACCTCCCGACGTGCGTTCCTCGCAGCGACAGGGGACGTGGGGAGCAACTTATCTTCTTCCCATTGGACGCCCCAAATGGGTACGCACAAAAAAAAGGGTACGATGCCCAACAACAGAGGTGGTCCCGAACCGACAACGGCCGCTGCTGGGCGGGCGGTCTCGTGTCGCAAGCGGACGGCGCCCACGGGAACACCGACAGCGAGTCCGGTTCAAAGTGACCAGGAAATGCTGTCGGTCTTCGTACCCTGGATGGGGCAGTGATCGCCCCCCCCTGGATCCGCTGGGGGGGGGTTGGGCACGTGCTGTTGGAACGGGCGGAGGGGGGAGATGATGATGATGATGCTGATGATGATGCTGATGATGATGATGATGCTGATGATGATGATGATGATGAGGATGATAATGAGGATGAGGATGAGGATGAGGATGATGATGATGATGATGATGATGATGATGATGATGATGATGATGATGATGATGAGGAGGAGGAGGAGGAGGAGGAGGAGGAGGAGGAGACGAAAGAGGAGGAGGAGGAGGAGGAGGAGAGGAGGAGGAGGAGGAGGAGGAGGAGGAGGAGGAGGAGGAGGAGGAGGAGGAGGGAGGAGGAGGAGGAGGAGGAGGAGGAGGAGGAGGAGGAGGAGGAGGAGGAGGAGGAGGAGGAGGAGGAGGAGGAGGGGGAGGAGGGGGAGGAGGGGGAGGAGGGGAGGAGGGGGAGGGAGGAGGAGGGAGGAGGAGGAGGAGGAGGAGGAGGAGGAGGAGGAGGAGGAGGAGGAGGAGGAGAGGAGGAGGAGGGGAGGAGGAGGAGGAGGAGGAGGAGGAGGAGGAGGAGGAGGAGGAGGAGGAGGAGGAGGAGGAAGAGGAGGAGGAGGAGGAGGAGGAGGACGGGGAGGGGGGGGGGGAGAAGGGGGATCAGGAGGAGGGGCAGGAGGAGGAGGAGGAGGGGGAGAAGGGGAGGATGAGAAGGACGGGGATGATGATGAGGAGGTCTTCGTACCCATTGTTTCCGTACCTGTTCCGATCGTACCGATCCCAGACCTGCCCGACTTGGCCCTCTTCGCCTCGCACTGTTCTTGGCCAGGCGGGCCCCTCCGCGCGCACCAAATGGGGCGGCGCGTCCGCCCCTGGGGCCCCGCAGGACTCCGGGCGGCCCCGGACCAGATGAGTCGGGCACGACTCCAGGGTGTGGTGCGATGCAACCTGTGTAATTCAACATATGCGGTGCAATCTACGCTGTACAATCTATGTGGTGCAATTAATTTCTGTTCGCAGTGAGTTGTCCACTCCACTGCTCGCGCAAACATCCCACCCACCCACCCGCAACTTGGTTTGCAAAATCTCTTAAGACCGTGACGGTGGGTACCAAATGGCACTTGGCAACGACAGCGACGCCGACGACGACAGCGACAACGACGACGACGCCGCCGACAACGACTACAATGACACCGACGACGTCTCCAACGACTTCGACGACGCCGACAACGACGACAACGACGACGACACCGACGACGACGATGACGCCGCCGCCGACGACGACGACGACAACGACGACGACGATGACGACGCTGACGACGACGACGACAACGACGACACCGACGACGACGACGACGTCAACGACGCCGAGGACGACGACGACGCCACCGACGTCGACGACGACGACGACGCCGACGCCAACGACGACGACGAAGACGACGACGACGTCGCCAACGAAGACGACGACGAGGGAGGAGGAAGGACGACGACGGCGACAACGACGACAACGACAACGACCAGGGAGGAGGGAGGACGGCGACGACGCGAACGACGAAGAAGGAGGACGGACGGCGACGCCGACGACGACAACGACGAGGGAGGAGGGAAGACGACGACGACAACGACGACGTCGACGACGACGACGACGACGGCGACGAAATAGGAGGGACGACGACGAGACGCCGACGACGGACGACGACGACGACGAGGGAGGAGGAGGAAGGACGACCACGGCGACAACGACGACGGAAACGACAACGACGCCAAAGAGGACGACGACGACGAACACGAGGAAAGACAGAACCGTAGGCGACGACGACGACAACGCGGGAGGAGGGAGGACGGCGACGACGACGACGACGCAAGAGCGCGCGCGCACGCTTTTGTTGAAATCCTTCCGGAACCGATGGGCTTTGACGGATTTCGGCATACGCGCGCAACGACGCACGCGTCTGCACTTCGTCCCTTGTATTGCAGAAGACCCTTGCGACGGCACACGCGCAAGGGCGTTCGACAGATTTCGATCCCGTTTGGTAGCATGTTGTGGAAATCTTGAAAAACCTATGGTTTTCTGGAGGTTTCGCAAGAGCTCGCGCGTAAGCTTTTTTAGCAAACCAGTGTTGCGAAGCCCTGCATTTTTGTATGTTTTTTGGAAACTCGATTGCGAAATCCTTCCGAACACCGAAGGTTTTTGAAGGATTTCGGCATGCGCGCGCGACGACGCGCGCGTGTACACTTCGTCCCATTTGTTGCAAGGGATTCGTGAAAAAGTGTTATGTCAGAACAAAACATGTCCCCGCGTATTGTTTTTTACAAAGGAACCTCAGGGGGGGGAACCCGGTTGGCCTGGGACATTGTAATTTCATATCTAGAATGGACATGTGGTCAGAATCACATGTGATTTACATAGGACGCGGGGGGAGTGATAACGCCGGGGGGGTAGATCCTATTCTGTTTTTAGTAAGGAGAACCCACTCTGCTGAACTTGAAGTCGTCATCTCCAATGCTCGCGCAAACATCCCACCCACCCGCCCGCAACTTGGTTTGCAAAACCTCTTAAGACCGACTACGACGACACCGACGACAACGACGACGACGACGACGACACCAACGACGTCTCCGACGCTTTCGGCGACGACAACGACGCCGACGCCGACGACGACGAAGACGACGACGACGACGCCAACGAAGACGACGACGAGGGAGGAGGAAGGACGACGACGGCGACAACAACGACAACGACGACAACGACGAGGGAGGAGGGAGGACGGCGACGACGCGAACGACGAAGAAGGAGGACGGACGGCGACGCCGACGACGGCAACGACGAGGGAGGAGAGAAGACGATGACGACAACGACGACGACGACGACGGCGACGAAATAGGAGGGACGACGACGAGAGGCCGACGACGGACGACGACGACGACGAGGGAGGAGGAGGAGGAAGGACGACCACGGCGACAACGACGACGGAAACGACAACGACGCCAAAGAGGACGACGACGACGTACACGAGGAAAGACAGCGGACGACGTAGGCGACGACGACGACGACGACGCGGGAGGAGGGAGGACGGCGACGACGACGACGACGACGACGACGCAAGAGCGCGCGCGCACGCTTTTGTTGAGAATCCGTGTTGCGACACCTTGGGTTTTTGTAGGTTTTTTGGACACACGATTTTGAAATCCTTCCGAAAGCGATGGGTTTTGAAGGTTTTCGGCATACGCGCGCGACGACGCGCGCGTCTGCACTTCGTCCCATTTTCTGCAGAGGATTCTCGCGACGGCACACGCGCAAGGGCGTTCGACAGATTTCGACGTGCGCGCGCGCGAAGCCCCTTTGGTAGCATTTTGTGAAAATCTTGAAAAACCGATGGTTTTCTTAAGATTTCGCAAGAGCTCGCGCGGAAGCTTCTTTAGCAAATCACTGTTGCGAAACCCTGTATTTTTGGATGTTTTTTTGGAAACTCGATTGCGAAATCCTTCCGGCACCAAAGGTTTTTGAAGGATTTCGGCATGCTCGCGCGACGACGCGCGCGTGTGCACTTCGTCCCATTTTTTGCAACGGATTCGCGAAAAAGTCCTATGTTAGAGCAAAAAATGTCACCGCATAGTGTTTTTACAAAAGAACCTCAGGGGGGGGAAGCTGGCCGGCTTGGGATAGTGTAAATTCATATTTAGGATGGACATGTAGTCAGAATCGTAAATGATTTACATACCCGAAAGGGGTACCGATAACGCCGGGGGGGGGGGTAGATCCTATTCTGTTTTTAGCCACTCTGCTGAACTTGAAGTCGTCATCTCCACTGCTCGCGCAAACATCCCAGACACCCACCTGCAACTTGGTTTGCAAAACCTCTAAAGACCGACTACGACGACACCGACGACAACGACTACGACGACACCGACGACGTCTCCGACGACTTCGACGACGACAACGACGCCGACGCCGACGCCGACGAAGACGGCGACGACGAAGCCAACGAAGGCGACGACGAGGGAGGAGGAAGGACGACGACGGCGACAACGACGACAACGACGACAACGACGAGGGAGGAGGGAGGACGGCGACGACGCGAACGACGAAGAAGGAGGAAGGACGGCGACGCCGACGACGACAACGACGAGGGATGAAGGAAGACGACGACGACAACGACGACGACGACGGGACGACGACGAGACGCCGACGACGGACGACGACGACGACGAGGGAGGAGGAGGAAGGACGACCACGGCGACAACGACGACGGAAACGACCACGACGCCAAAGAGGACGACGACGACGAACACGAGGAAAGACAGAGAACGACGTAGGCGACGACGACGACGACGCGGGAGGAGGGAGGACGGCGACGACGACGACGACGACGACGCAAGAGCGCGCGCGCACGCTTTTGTTGAGAATCCATGTTGCGAAACCTTGGGTTTTTGTAGGTTTTTTGGACACATGATTTTGAAATCCTTCCGAAAGCGATGGGTTTAGAAGGTTTTCGGCATACGCCCGCGACGACGCGCGCGTCTGCACTTCGTCCCATTTGTTGCAGAGGATTCTCGCGACGGCACACGCGCAAGGGCGTTCGACAGATTTCGACATGCGCGCGCGAAGCCCGTTTGGTAGAATTTTGTGGAAGTCTTTAAAAACCTATGGCTTTCTTAAGATTTCGCAAGAGCTCGCGCGGAAGCTTTTTTAGCAAATCAGTGTTGCGAAACCCTGTGTTTATGTATGTTTTTTGGAAACTCGATTGCGAAAACCTTCCGGCACCGAAGGTTTTTGAAGGATTTCGGCATGCGCGCGCGACGACTCGCGCGTGTGCACTTCGTCCCATTTTTTTGCAAGGGATTCGTGAACAAGTGTTATATTAGAACAACAAATGTCACCGCATAGTGTTTGTCTACAAAAGAACCTCAGGGGGGGGATACCAGCCGGCCTGGGATAGTGTAAATTCATATTTAGGATGGACATGTGGTCATAATCATTAATGATTTACATACCCGAAAGGGGTACCGATAACGCCGGGGGGGGGGGTAGATCCTATTCTGTTTTTAGAAAGGAGAACAACAGAGAGTTGTTTTTTACCCATGATTTGACACATCCCATGCTCTTGCAAACATCCCATCCACCCACCCGCAACTTGGTTTGCAAAACCTCTTAAGACGGATACGACGACACCGACGACAACGACTACGACGACACCGACGACGACTCCGACGACTTCGACGACGACGACAACGACGACGACAACGACGACGGCACCGACGACGACGACGCCGACGCAGACAACGACGACGACGACGACGACGATGGCGACGCCGACGACGACGACAACGACGACACCGACGACGACGACGACGTCAACGACGCCGACGACGACGACGATGACGACGACGGCGGCGACGACGACGACGCCAACGTCGACGACGACGAAGACGACGACGACGCCGACGCCGACGACGACGACGACGACGTCGCCAACGAAGACGACGACGAGGGAGGAGGGAGGACGACGACGGCGACAACGACGACAACGACGAGGGAGGAGGGAGGACGGCGACGAGGCGAACGACGAAGAAGGAGGGAGGACGGCGACGCCGACGACGACAACGACGAGGGAGGAGGGAACGACGACGACGACAACGACGACGACGACGACGACGGCGACGAAATAGGAGGGACGACGACGAGACGCCGACGACGGACGACGACGACGACGAGGGAGGAGGAGGAAGGACGACCACGGCGACAACGACGACGGAAACGACCACGACGCCAAAGAGGACGACGACGACGAGCACGAGGAAAGACAGAGGACGACGTAAGCGACGACGACGACGACGCGGGAGGAGGGAAGACGGCGACGACGACGACGACGACGCAAGAGCGCGCGCACGCTTTTGTTGAGAATCCGTGTTTCGAAACCTTGTGTTTTTGTAGGTTTTGTGGACACACGATTTTGAAATCCTTCCAAAACCGATGGTTGAAGGATTCCGGCATACGCGCGCGACGACGCGCGCGTCTGCACTGTGTCCCCATTTTTTGCAGAGGATTCTCGCGACGGCACACGCGCAAGGGCGTTCGAGAGATTTCGATATGCGCGCGCGCGAAGCCCGTTTGGTAATCTTGAGAAACAGCTGGTTTTCTAAAGATTTCGCAAGAGCTCGCGCGTAAGTTTGTTAAGCAAATCAGTGTTGCGAAACCTTGTGTTTTTCCCAACCATCCTGTGGTGTTGGGTCCTCGTTTTGAAGAGACGGCGCCCCGCGTTCCTCACCTCCTCCTCCTCCCCCCCCCTCCCTCCTCCCCCACCACCCATGTCGGCACATCCCTCACACGTTTCGTGGCCCCATAGGGAGCTCCACCGAAGGCCCCAGTGGCAGGGTTCGCATGCCTCCCCACCAACCATTTCGGCATACCCCTCACACGTTTCGTGGCCTCATAGGGAGCTCCACCGAAGGCCCCAGTGGCAGGGTTCGCATGCCTCCCCCACACCAACTTCGGCACACCCCTCACACGTTTCGTGGCCCCATAGGGAGCTCCACCGAAGGCCCCAGTGGCAGGGTTCGCATGCCTTTCCACCACCCATTTCGGCACACCCCTCACACGTTTCGTGGCCCCATAGGGAGCTCCACCGAAGGCCCCAGTGGCAGGGTCCGCATGCCTCCCCACCACCCATTTCGGCACACCCCTCACACGTTTCGTGGCCCCATAGGGAGCTCCACCGAAGGCCCCAGTGGCAGGGTCCGCATGCCTCCCCACCACCCATTTCGGCACACCCCTCACACGTTTCGTGGCCCCATAGGGAGCTCCACCGAAGGCCCCAGTGGCAGGGTCCGCATGCCTCCCCACCACCCATTTCGGCACACCCCTCACACGTTTCGTGGCCCCATAGGGAGCTCCACCGAAGGCCCCAGTGGCCTGGTTCGTATGCCTCCCCAACACCCATTTCGGCACATCCCTCACACGTTTCGTGGCCCCATGGGGATTTCCACTGAAGGCCCCAGTGACTGGGTTCGCATGCGCCCCCACACCCATTTCGGCACACCCTTCACACGTTTCGTGGCCCCATAGGGAGCTCCACCGAAGGCCCCAGTGGCCTGGTTCGTATGCCTCCCCAACACCCATTTCGGCACATCCCATTTCGGCACACCCCTCACACGTTTCGTGGCACCATAGGGAGCTCCACCGAAGGCCCCAGTGGCTGCGTTCGCATGCCGCCCCCACACCAATTTCGGCACACCCCTCACACGTTTCGTGGCCCCACAGGGAGCTCCACCGAAGGCCCCAGTGGCTGCGTTCGCATGCCGCCCCCACACCAACTTCGGCACACCCCTCACACGTTTCGTGGCCCCATAGGGAGCTCCACCGAAGGCCCCAATGGCAACGTTCGCATGCCGCCCCCACGCCCATTTCGGCACACCCCTCAAACGGTTCGTGGCCCCATAGGCAAATCCACCGAAGACGGTACTCACACCAGCATTACTCACAACTGCATATGGTTGGGTCCTTCGCCAGGCTAATTGTATGTTTTTTTTGGAAACTCGATTGCGAAATCCTTCTGACACCGAAGGTTTTTGGAGGATTCCGGCATGCGCGCGCGACGACGCGCGCGTGTGCACTTCGTCCAGTTTTTTTGCAACGGATTCGTGAACAAGTCCGATGTTCGAGCAAACTATGTCTCCGCGTATCGTTTTTTGTACAAAGGAACCTCAGGGGGGTCGATACCGGCCCCCCTGGGATAATGTAAATTCATATTTGAAGCTGATCATATATGATTTTCATACCCGAAAAGGGGTACGGATAACGCCGGGGAGGGGGGGTAGAGTCTATTCTCTTTTTAGAAAGGACATTTGACTACCCTGCACCGCGCTTGACCACATCCACTGCTCACGCAGGCATCCCACCCATCCACCGGCAGCTTGGTTTGCAAAACCCATGCGGTGGCGATTGCGATGCACGCTTGGTGTTGGCTGGTGCATCCCTGCGGCCGCGCCAACCCTAGCCAGCACAGCGGCCAGCAACTTTGGCGCCGCCGACGCAGACGCTGTGGCGCTGACCGCTGGGCGCATCCCAGCGGGCACTTCACTGCGAGTCGGCGACTTGGGTGGGCGTGGGATCATTGCAACGCCGACTACGGTAGACGCGATGCTGATAGTGGCGATGCTGGTGACGATGTTTGCACCGACGAAGGCACGGCCAGCGCGGGCGCCGATGCTGATCACGCCGACGACGATGACGGCGTCCCCGCGTCGGTGATGACGGTTTTGGAAAGAGTTCGACATGCGCGCGCGGCCGACGTGCGAAAATGACCGGCATGGTTTTATTTGATACATATCGTGCCCCCCAACACGCGCGCAAGGGCGTGCGAATGATGCCGGCGTGCGGCACCAGAGGCCCTTTTGGCAGAATTCCATGAACATGTTGAGCAACCTATGGTTTTCTTAAGAAGTCGCAAGAGCACGCACGCTTTTGTTGAAACTCCGTGTTGCGATACATTTTTTGTTTGTATTAAGTTTATTGGACACTCGATTTGGAATTCCTTCCGGAACCGAAGGTTTTTGAGGAATTTGGGCATGCGCGCGCGACGACGCGCGCGTGTGCACTTGTTCCCGTTCTTTGCAACATATTCTCGCGACTGCACGCGCGCAAAAGGCGTTCGAACGATTTCGACATGCGCGCGCTCGAAACCCGTTTGGCAGTATTTCCGGAAAGTGTTGAACAAACCTTTGGTTTTCTTAAGAATTCGCAAGAGCGCGCGCGCCCCCGTTTTTGTGTGCCGTTTTTTTCTTCAGTCCATGTTGCGAAACCACTTGTTTTTGCCTGAAGATTTCCGGCATGCGCGTGCGACGACGCGCGCGTGCACTTCGTCATATTTGTTGCGAGGGATTCCTGGGCACTGATGATTTTTGATGAACGAGGCGCGCGTAATTTTGTTGGCAGAGGCTGGCGGGGGGGGGTCGATGCCACCTCGGCAGGGATGGTGTGATTTCATTTTAGGATGGGCGATGGGGCAGAATCTTATGTAAATTGCAATGCGAACAACGTTCGCCGATAAACCAGAAGGGCTGGTGGTGGATCCATTTTTTTTTTTTTTTTTTTTTTTTTTTTTTTTTTTTTTTTTTTTTTTTTTTTTTTTAAAAAAAAAAAAAAAAACGGGAGAATCATCGCACTGCACCCTACGCAATGCAATCTATGCGGTGCGATTTCTGTGGTGCAATTCACTTGCCGAACTTGAAGTTGTCAACTCCACTCCTCGCGCAATCATCCCACCCGCCCACCCGCGACTTGATTTGCAAAACCCATGCGGGAGCGATTGCGATAAATGCTGGGTGTTTGCTGGTGCGTCTCTGCGGCCGCGGTAGCCCGCGCATGCTCGCGCGCGCGCCGGCCAGAGAGTTTGGCGCGGCCGGCGCGAACGCGGTGGCGCGGGTCGCTCCGCACATCCTAGCGGGCACTTCCGTGCGAGTCGGCGACTTGGGCGGGTGCGGAATCATGGCAACGTCGGCGACGGTAGACGCGATGATGACAGTAGCGATGCTGGTGGCGAGGCTGACAGCGACGACGGGGCAGCCAGTGACGGCACCGATGCTGATCACGCGGACGACGATGACGGCGTCTTCGCGTCGGCGATGAAGGTTTTGGAAGGAAATTGAAATGCGCGCGCAGCAGACGCTCGAGAGTGGCTTGCATGGTATTATTTGACACGGATCGTGCCATCCCAGCACGCGCGCAAGGGCGTTCGAACGATTTCGGCATGCGCGTGCGCGCGAAACCCGTTTGGTAGCTGGTAGTGTATATGAAAATATTGAAAACTGAAGGTTCTTGGAAGAATTCGCAAGGGCGCGCGCGCTTCTGTTGAAGCTCCGTGTTGCGAAACCGTTTTTTTTTTTTTTTTTTTTTTTTTTTTTTTTTTTTTTTTTTTTTTTTTTTTTTTTTTTTTTTTTTTTTTTTTTTTTTTTTTTTTTTTTTTTATATATATATATATTATTATTATTATTATGTATATATATATATATATTCTTCTTCTTATTTTTTCTCTCTCATGTGTTTTATGTTTTTGGACACTCGATTTTGGTATCCTTCAGAAACCGAAGAATTTGAACGATTTCGGCATTCGCGCGTGACGACGCGCGCGAGTGCACATTGGCAATTCTTTTTGTAAGGGGTTCTTGAAAACTTATGACTTCCGATAACCGAGTGTGCGCGCGTAACATTCATTGCATCTGATTGCGGGGGGTACCGAGACCTGCCTGGCTGGGATAGTATGAACTCACAGGTCGGATGGACAATTGGTCAGAATCATTTTTTTTCAATTTAAAAAAAAAAAGGTTCCCAGGAGTCGATAAGTCCGGGGGCGTGTGTGTGTGTGTGTGTGTGTGTGTGGTAGAACCTTTTTTGTATAAAAAGGTATTTGATTTTACCCGTGGTTTGACATTTCCCATGCTCTTGCAAACATCCCACCCGCCCACCCGCAACTGGGTTTGCAGAGCCCCTGCGGTGGCGATTGCCGCGCCAACCCTAGCCAGCGTGCGCAGCGGCCGGCCAGTCTGCGCCGCCGACGCGGCCGCGGTGGCGATGACCGCTGGGCACATCCCAGCGGGCACTTCGCTGCGAGTCGGCGACTTGGGCGGGCGCGGGATCATTGCAACGCCGACTACGGTAGACGCGATGGTGATACTAGCGATGCTGGTGGCGATGTTCGCACCGACGAAGGCGCGGCCAGTGCGGGCGCCGATGCTGATCGCGCCGACGACGATGACGGCGTCCTCGCGTCGGTGATAAGGCTTTGGAAAGAGTTCGACATGCGCGCGCGGGCGACGCGCGAGAGCGGCCCGCATGGCTCTATCTGACATGGGTCGCGCCACCCCCGCGCGCGCGCACAGGCGCGCGAATGATGGGCATAATTCCATGTATTTCTCGAACAACCTATGGTTTTCTCATGAATTCGCAAGAGCGCGCGCGCGAGCTTTTTTTGAAAACTGATGTTGCGACACCTTGTGTTTTGAATTTCTTTTTGATTTTTGGATGTGAAATCGTTGTGAAGCCGAATTTTTTTGAAGGTTTCGGCGCGCGCGCGCGACGACGCGCTCGCGAGCACTTCGCCTCGTTTTTGCAAAGAATTCTCGCGACGGCACGCGCGCAAAGGCGTTCGAACCGTTTCGACGCGCGCGCGTGCGAGGCCCGTTTGGTCGTGCCCGGAGGATGTCTTTCGGCAAACATTATTCGATCTGTCGTTCTTTCTTGGACATGGTCTTCCAGAAGTCGGGTAGTGCGTGGTCGGGCCGAGACGTGGCCTGGGCGCGGGCCTGTCGACCCCGTGCAGTCATCTTGCCTCCCGGAGTGATCTCAGGCCGCTTGTAGCAGCGAGTGATTCGAATCCAAGGCCCACTGAAATTGCGGTGGTCGTTCTCGCTCGCGCCGCCCCAAACATCGCGGAAATGCTTGTCGCCCTCGTATGTGGATGCGGTCTCGAAGTCGCGGGCGACGTCGATCTTGTCAACCGGGACAGGAATGCCGCTCGCATCGTCAGTGGGGCGAACAAGCTGAGTGCGCGGTGTGCGGGTGTGCTGTAGGATGGCTTCGCCGCGGAGCTCCAATTGTCGGGCTCCGGAATTGGAGCCGCTACCTCCGTTGCTTCGGGATGGTCTGGTTCGGGAAGCGATGCTCCAGAGTCGGAAGTCTCGGGAAGGGCAGGTTCTGGAAGCTTCACTATACTGGGGTCGCCTCTTTCTGCTGGGTAGAGTAGCATTGGGTCTTCTCTGGCTGACTCTCCAAGCGGGCGAGAGGCTTCAAATGCGATCAACTCATGCGCTTCGGGATTCTGGTGTCGGAGAATGCCCTCTTTGACGGGGCAGGCATATTTGCAATCTGGGATCGCAAGTGTCTGCGCTCGGCGCACGTGGCAATGCTCGCCATCGGGGTGTTTGGCGTGCGCGGCCGTGTCGAGGGAGAGGCAGTCGCCGGACCGACGGCCACCGGAATGAATATGGCATCTCACAAATAAGCCTTCGCGTGTTGTCTCATCAAAACTTTGCAGCAGACTTATTTATGTGGGGATTGAGACATGTCCAAGGGATGCGTGCACCAAATAGAACGACGTGTCCTCTGAAAGACTCTTCAATCTGAACTTCGCGTGACGCGTAGTCTTTGTATTCTTCCTGTGTTGCTGCAACTCCATGGCGAGGCTTGGTGGTGAAGTTGCAGCCGCGGCACCGGGCCTGCATGGCCTCTGTCCACCATTCATGTCCGAAGCCAGAGTTGTGGGGTGCCGCGCGGGTGCCCTGAATAACTGACTTGACTGCGCGTTCAGCCATTCCGTTGGTCTGTGCCCGATGTGGCGTGCCAGTGTCATGTCGCCATGCCAAGAGACTGCGTGCATTCTGTAGCTCGCCGGAGCTTTCGGTGTAAATGCGCTTCGCCTCGTCGTTGGGGGCGGGAAACTCCTGCCGTGGTTGTCTCGGCGTCCTTGTGATTTGCCGAGTGAGCCACGATGGCGCCTGTGTACTTGCACAGGATAACTAAGGCGTGCTTATCGCCATGCTTGTCGGCGGCGTCGTCTGCGGCAAGGACAGGCTTCGCAGTCAGGGTGTTTTGGGCTGTGGGTGATGAAATGTATGGGGTCGATGGGGGGCCGTGGTCGGCCTGGTAGCGTCTTGTAGCCTGTCGGCGGCGTAGACGCAGGTGTGCCCGCCGGCGCTAACGCCTCATCGGCAGGATGCACGGGGCCTGCCTGGAAAGTGCCTTGCACGCATGTGACGTACATTCGCGCTTCAATATAACGGCTCCACAACGCGAAACGCGGACTCGCCGACGTGGGCAATGATCATTACGTGGCTGTGGGTGCTCACAGGCAGGTATCGGAGGCGGAGGGTTCTCTGTGTTCTTGCAGCACCAACGCATGTATGGGTACTAATCAGCCTGCCCACCCTGCCGTGCATGTAGTGGGCGCCCTGGCGCCTGCGACGTGGGGACTAACGTGGGCGGTGGAATCCGTTCGAGGTCGTTGAAGTCGAGCTCTGGGATGCGGTTGCGCGCAGCAACCCGTGCCATTTGCCCTGTGGGTCCTGTCATGAATAAACCAGTTGTGGATCCCACAATTGTCAGAAGTCGTCGTCTCGCGCCAGTTGCCCCACTGACAATGCTGAAGGGCAGCCGTCCATCGCAAGGGCGGAGCTGGATCGCCCGACGTGTGGGGGCTGCAGTTGGATGTGCTCATTGACGACCCTGTCGCCACTGGCTGTTCCCAATCTGTGCTCGCGTCCTACGTGCACGTCGGTGGTTTGGCGTTGTGTAAGGTCGGCCTTGTCCTGGATGATGGGCGAAGCCGCTGTCCAAAATCAACGTCCGTGACAACGCTGCTGTTTACCGCGTCGGCGTGGTAGACTCGGTCGCGGGCGTTGCCGCCGCCGCTGGGCCGTCGTCGGATGGTAGGGCGGGCGCCGTTGTATGTCTGGTCGGAGTGGTGAGGTCATCGTGCCATTTCTGCGCCTCGCGCTGGCAGGCTCGGCGCGCCTCGGCGCTGTCCTGCAGCCGCCAGTCTGGCAGCGGGTCGGGCGCGTCAACGATGTCACCCTCGTTGGCGTCGGTGTGCCATTTGGCCAGTTGCCGTTTGGGTACAGGGTTGGTGATGACCTCGATGCTGTCGAGGTCGAAACGTAGGTGGCGCCGTGGTGACGTGGTGGTGCGTGTAGATGCAGACATCGAACTCTTTTCACGAATCGCGTATGTTCGGCCTCGTCGTTGGCCGCGTCGCGATGCTGCAGGCGAGTGGTTCCTGTGGCGTGTCGAAGGTGATCGCGCGGATCCGCGGGAGGCAGATCGGCTGCCGTCTCTATTGCTCCTTGTAGGTGAACGTCCTCGACCGCGTTTGCGGCTGCCGCCCCGCGAAAGGGAGCGGGGGCGCTGTGGGGGCCACCTGCGGCCCCCCAGACTTCGTGAGCCCTCTCGCCCCTTGCGCCCCGGAGATGGCGACCCGCGGCGTGACCGGCGCGGGCCCCCAGGACTCCGCGTGCCCTGACGCCCCCCGCGTGGGGGGTGCCGATGGCCCCCCGCGCTTCTGGGGGAGGGCGTCCTGTTGCGACTGTCCTGACTGTAGGTTGGGCTGGGGCTCCTCTCGGGGGTCGTGGTGCCAGACGCAACGTGGGCGCGGCGGCAGCTGTTGCCCATCTTGCAATGTTTGCCAGAGCTGGCAAAGGAGCTGCATTTAGCAGCGTGGGGCCGTCTGCGCCGGTCTTGTCGTAGGCAGGTGCCGTGTTCTGGGAAAGAGAAGCACAGGTTCTTGGCGACTCCATCTTCGGGCGGCTGTTGTGCGCCTCGTCCAGCGTCTCTCGCGGGCGCCCCTCCTGGCCCGTGATGCGCGCCCGGGAGGTCTTGGCGTGGAGCGGTTGCCTTCAGTGTGTAGTAGTTAAAGTCGTTCGCCGTCCTTGCAGCGACCTGCCTTGTAGGCAGCGCGAGCGACCAGCTCGTGTCGAGTGATCTCGTTCTTGAGGTTGCGTTGGTTACGGTCGAGTCGTTGCACCTCGATGTTGGCCAGAACGCGTTCTCAAAGCCAATCGTGTGCACGGTTGGGGTCGCCAATCGTCGTCGTGTTGTAACCGTGCATGTCTTGCTTCGCCCTTGGACGTCTGCGGATCTGTGCTCGGAACAATGACTCGAGAATTTTCGTGTTCGGTGGATCGCGGCACACCAAAAGTAGGTTGTCCGAGTCCACAATGAACCGATTGATGCCTTCGTCTCGCTTGCGGATGAGTTCTCGACGTTCGAAGTCGTGCATGGTGCGTCGACTTCCGTGACCTTGTAGGATTGTAAGATAACCCAATCGATCTGTCTTCCTTCCAAAATGCGGCTGGCTTTTTGTTCTTGAGCATTGAGGTTCTTCGCGTGATGGCGGTGTTCAGTGGCAAGAACAGCCGAAAGTCCAGCGGCGAGTCTGCAATCGATGCTCTCGAGAAGTCACCGCTGTCTTGTAGGTCCTCGAATGTACTGCCCGGGTGTTCAGCAACGCAGAGGGAGGTGCATGCCTTGGCAGGACGTCCTGATGCGATGCCGAAGTTCTCCCTGGCCATGTGGTGCCACTCTTGTAACTGGGTAGCGAATGGCGGTTGAGGAATGCGAGCAGTAGCTGATTACTTGATCGGGGTGGTGCTACCAAGAGAATATCATGACATATTTGGTGGCGGTATTGGTGGCGTCGGCGATGGTTCACGCGCAGGGGATACGTGGCGTGTCTGTGTTGAGGCTGCTGCTGATGCGGCTCCTGGTGACGTGCGTCGCGGTTGTCCTGCGCGGGTGTTTCCATCGGCGGGGTCGGGGCACTGTCGGTGACGTGCTCTGGAGGTTGCGAAAGGAAGTTGATCTTGGGCTCGCCAACGTGAGCCTTCATGGGAGCTTCGGTGGTCGTGCGATCGTTCTGCAACTGTTCGACGCTCTGTCGGAGACCACGTCCCTTGTCGTTGGTGTCGTAAGTTCGTTGGGAGTACTGGTCAAGCGGATGCTCTGAGTCCTGGAATCGTCGGTTGTGTGCTTCGCGCTCTAATTCCAAACGGGTGAGGGCGCCCCTGCCTGTGCGCCTTTTCGGCGTCTCTTCCGCGGGGGGTCTGGGTGAGTCGCAACTGCGCGTGGTCTGCCGCCTCCCTTGCCTCTGCCATCTCGGCAGCGAAAGAGGCGAAGTCGTGAACCGAAGTCGGGTCTGCCCAGCTGCGCAGTCTGGGTCCGTGCAACATGCAACTCAGCCTGTGCAGCCTGTAGGTCAGATAACTGCTGCTCGACCGTGGGCACTCGATTGTCAAGCGCTGGCGCGCGCCCCTCTGATGCGTCGAGACGTTGAGCAACGGCCGTCTCGGCAGTGCACAGCCTGCCGAGCAACTCGGACGTTGTTATGGCGTTCTCGGAGTGCGGTTTGGCAATGGCCGCGCCAATTTTATCACGCGCAATGAGGAATCCCTACTTGTACCACAGTGGCAAGATCCCGCCGCAAAGTCAGGATCTCATCGTGTGAGGCCCGCGCAGCGGCAGCGCCCGCATCCCTGGCGCTCACGAGCTGCGCCTCCATGGCAAGAAGGTAGTCGCCGAGCGTCTGGATTGCAATGGGGTCGGCACCCCACTGTGCCTCCACACGGTCAACTTGATATTGGACCTCATTGAAGATCGATCGATCGCCAGCGATCCGAGCGTCGACCAGGGCAAGAGCATGCTGGATCTCTTGCCTCAAGTTTGCTGTCTGGGTCGCGTGATCAGCGACTGCGGCAGCAAGACCCGTCAACGGTTGGGCCGTGTAAGTTTCAACCGTGTCTCTAAGCTCTGCCAACTCAGTGGCGGAGGGCGATGCATGTGGCGCTGTGTCGCGCCGCAGGGAATTCTGCCGCGAACGCCTCTGTGAGGGGCTGCGGCTGGTGTCCCTATGCCGAGACTGGAGATGATACCGATCGGGGACTCTTAGCTATGAGGTCACGACCTTCGATGGCACGCGCGTGTTCGCACGCGGGAACCGATGTGGGGTTCGAAGGACCTCTGGTGTCCCAGCGGCGGTGTCGCGCGGAAGCGCTTGGAGGATACGTTTCGTTCGAGCCGCCGCGGGTTGTCACACCGGTGAAGAGAGTGGAGGAAAAAAGGCGTGGGTGTTTCCACCGACGAAGGACTTTAACAAATATTGGCTCCAGGTGACCGAACAGTCGATTGGAAACTGGGTCCAAACCCTGGGGTTTATGATTGCGCCGTCGCAGGGTCTTCACCTGGCACGAAAGATTTGGACATATCCATATCTGACGAGCGGGGTCGTGCCTGCTTCGCACGCCGAAGCTCAACTTTAATGCGGGGATCGGCGCTGCCTTTTCCTGGAAGGGGGGAAAGCGGTGGCATTCCCTGTCCCAATGCCCTCTCCGTGTCGTCGCGAAGCCCGCGCAAGGTCGGGGAGCCACCGCGCATCGAGTCGCTGTCCCCGCAAGGAGCAGCGCCATGCACAAGGCTCGAAGTCGGCGCGAGGTTTCGCAACGGAGAACGAAACAGAAAAGCCTGCTAACCTGTGAACGGAAGTTAAGGACCGATGAATCGATTCTACCGTATGATCCGTAGGTAGAGGATGATGAGGAAACATGGGGATCTTTTATCCTCGCAAAAAGATCCAGAAATATATTCAATATATCCAATACCTGAACCCAGAGGATAGCAGGATAAATGGCTAGAAAAAAATGAGCGGTCTTCACACACATTAGGAGGGGGGGCCATCACGCCGAATCTCTTACGGTCTGGCGGCTCTGGAGGACGTCTCGGGCGCCGCGGCTTTCTCGGAACCCCTGGGCTGCGAGAGGAGCGCCTCTCGGTTGCAGGTCGGGCGCGGCCCGAGGGGCGCCCAGTGCGAGGCAGGATGGGAGGCAGGTCGCAGGCAGGCTGCGAGCAAAGATAATCTGGACACGACCTGTTAATGCTTCGGATAACTTGGCTGTGACGTGGCCACCACTTGCTTAGGACGCATTCTGCGAGAAACCGAGCCGAGCATCCCAGAGGGGTGCACAGGACTTGTAAATCCGTCAGTGTCGGCACCTGGACGCTGCGAGCCTTGACGCGAAGTCGCCACTCGTGCTCGTTTTTTCCCTGCACCGCGACGAGCAAGAGCAGAACGAATAACTATGAGTCCTCCCGCTCCCCCTGCTTCGCTAACAACAGACTGCGTTTCCGGCCTGCCGAGAGCAAACGCAGAGGTGGCCTCGGGCACCCCAGTTCGTGGACGGAACCTCGCGGGGACCCACGGGTTCCGTGCTGCCCGCATAAGTCCTCTCATCGATGCACGCTCAGCCCCTCGACGAACTGTCTAGCTCCCCCAGGTGCTCACGCCTGCACATCGAAACACCGAACCACCCTGTCACCATCGGCCCCTATCTATACCCACCCGCTTGCCGACCCGTCCACCCACACAACCACACAAAGACCCACCCATTCGCGTCCTCCTACTTGATCATCTATCTTCCCACCCGCTTCTCTACTAAACTATACGTTCACATAATCACTTACTTAAGGTCGGAATCCGCCCTGCGGAGGACAGCTTCAACCAAAACAAGGTAGCGGCTCAAATGCGCAGCGGGAGCGTCCTGAACCCAGCGCGAGAAGTCAGGGAACGAACGATGGCCATTCTAGGACTGCGGAGTACGCTTGACTGACTGATACGGTCGGGAACTTCTGTTTCGCGTGTCGCGGAGGCGGCCCCGGCGACGCGCTATGCCCTGCGAGCACGTAGCGCGTCGCTCCGCTCCGCGGGGCGGGGGATGCCGGGAAGAGGCTCGGGACTCTGACGCCTGGAGGCCGGGTCGTGGTCAGCGGTGTCGCGCCGAAGCGCGGCAAGCCCGACTCGGCGGGGCGACACGCCCAACCAACCAAATACGGAATCGTACTCCCCGCCGCGCAGGCAGCAGATTCCCCCAACGCTCGAGTCCTTGAAATCCACGAGGCCGCCCTGCAAGTACTTCCCGGTGGAGCCGCTTGGGGATCTCCGGTCGCCAACGGACGTCGGAGATCGTCTGGACGTCTCAGACTTGGCGTTCGGCGCCATCCTTTCCAGGGAGATGGATGTACGGGAACGGACGAAAGGGAGGGAGGGAGGGAAAGAGAGAGAGAGAGAGAGAGAGAGAAAGAGAGAGAGAGAGAGAGACAAGGAGGGAACAGAGAAACGGGGACAGCCAGTTTGCTGTGGACGTGAACGGGGCAAGACAGACAGCGTGAACGGGCCAAGACAGACAGAATGAGGAGTCCCAGGCAGGATACTCGTATATGGAAAGAAGGTCCGACGGGCGAAGGCATTGAATGGCGAGTCCTGAACATGGTGTCGCAGTTATTGGTTACATGCCTCGGGTCTCAGATTCTAAGGATCTCTGGGGTGCGCCGCGAGATTTCCCCAAGAAGCCTGAGGAGCGTGGTTGAGGGTCACTTCCCACGTGTATCCGATTGCGGTACTGTTCGGCCCCATGCGCCAACCCGTCTGCTTTTCCTCCTTCTCCCGATTCCTGTATTTTCTCCTCCCCTTCCTCCCTCTCGTCCTTCTGCTCTTCCTCTTCCTCTTCCTCTTCCGCTTCTTCTTCTTCTTCCTCCTCCTCCTCCTCCTGCTCCTCCTCCTCCTATTCCTCCTCCTCCTATTCCTCCTCCTCCTCCCCTTCCCCCTGTTGCTGCTGTTCCGCCTCTGTCTCCCCGCTTCCCTGGCAGTTACAAGCACTCCCCAAATAAGGGCGCCCAACTTCGCGTTCTGCGCTGCGCGAAGTGCGAGGCGGAAATAACTTCGCGCTCTTGCGCCGCCCCCAAGGAGAAGAGGAGGATGCGGAAGAATCGGAGCCGAACCGCGAAGCGCGAAAAACTTCGCGCCCTTGTGCACCCGCCGACCCACGAGCACACACTGCGACGGCCAGCGTTTTCCCCAGCTAGGCCCCTGGACGCCCTGTTCTGGGCCCCAGTGCCTCCCCGAAAACGATCCAGAATGAACAGCAACTGGCCCCGAGGAGGATGTCTACGAGGACTGCGGGGTCCACGTCAGGAGGAAACCACGATGCGGGAGGTCTGGGGAGAGCGCCAGAACGGCCCGACAAGGAGTCGCCAGGGAGGCTAGAAAAGCCCGAAGACCGGCGCAGGAGGCTCCGAGGGGTGCCAATGTTCCGTCGAAGAGCCCCCCCCCTGCCCGAAGAAGGCGGGTGTCTTCGGCAAGCGCGAGGCGGCAGCGGCCACTCACTGCGAAGGTCTTCGAAAGGCCGGCCCCCCCCCCTTGCCCAACCATCCGATGCGTCGTGCTTTCTTCGCAACGTGTCTCCCGAGACGCCTTCCCCACTTCCGGGGGATTAGCTTTGCATCCCTGGCCGTTTATTCACAGTCCCGGGGCCTGGCAAGGGCCCCCAGGGGACCCCAAATGGGCAAAAACCGATCGTCGCGTTCTCTCCACGGCGCGGGGACGTCAGGCCCCCCCCCTTGTCGGCGGCGAGCCCAGGGGGGGGGGCGGCGTGAGAAAGGGCGGGCATTTGCAGAAGGCTCGGGTGTCCCGAGGCCTTGAGACAATTTTTCTAAACCTTCCCCGAAGACGCTGGAAACTCCTCAGAAGGCGCGATGGGTTTCTGAGAAGTCCCGCCGCCTGCTGAGAAGGCCGTCTCCTTCTCACTTACCCCCCTTCGCTCGCCGCCGATTCACGGCGCGAGGATGTCAGGGCCCCCCCCTGGTCCTGGGGCTCCTGAGCGCCGACTTGGGGGCCATCCTGGCGTCCTGCGACAGAGCCTGGCACGCGGCCCGTGCTCTGCCGCGCGCTGCCCGTCTCCTTCCTCCTCCCACCTTCTCCTTCGCCCCCCCTCCTCCACCATCTTCCCTCCTCCTGCTGCTCCTCCTCCAACATCTTGGTCCTCCTCCTCCTCGTCCTCCTCCTTCTCCAACTTCTGCTTATCCTTCTCCTCCCCCTCCTCCACCATCTTCCCTCCTCCTGCTGCAACTCCTCCAACATCTTGGTCCTCCTCCTCCTCCTCCTCGTCGTCGTCGTCCTCCGACTCCTGCTCCTCTCCCTCCTCCACCATCTTCCCTTCTCCTGCTGCAGCTCCTCCAACATCTTGGTCCACCTGCCCTGCCCACTCGGGCCGCCCCACTGCCCCGCAACCGCCGCAGGTTGGGGGCAGCGGGGGGGGCGGGGGGATGGGCTGGGGGTCGGTCTTGCCACGTCCCCACCCGCCTGGGGCTTGCGGGAGGTCCCACCTGCCCTGCCCACTCGGGCCGCCCACTGCCCCGCAACCGCCGCAGTTTGGGGGCGGTTGGGGGGCCGGGGGGATGCGCTGGGGGTCTCTGCTGCGCCTGCCCCCTGGCGCTGCTGACGGGTCCCACCTTCGCAGCCCTCCCATCCACCGCCTTCCCACGGCTTGTTCAGGCTCAAGTGATTATTAAGCGACCCCGGGGATTCCGAGCGTTCCGCTCCTCACTTGCGCCCCTCGACCCACGTGACCGCTCCCCCAGCCAAGTGCAACGATGGCCCCGGGCCGCTCCAGCGCCCGCGGTAGGCGCGACGGGGAAAAATCCAGGAGGTCTCGTTCGTCACCCGGGACACGGTCTCGGGACCAGGACCGGGCTGGGCAGCGGAGGCGGCCCGCGTCGCGCACCCGGGATCGCCCCTCTGGCCGAGCCTGGGATGACCGCCGCACTCGGTCGAGGTCCCTGCCTCGCCGCACCGAGGATCGCGCCCGTGCCTGGAGGGACCGCGCTTCTGACCCCACCAAGGACGCTGGGCGCGATGGCCCGCCCGCCGCCATCAGCCGCGCCTCGGCGCCCGACGGACGTGCCTCTGGTCAGGGGGAAGGTAGCACCTACATGGCCAAGAGCGTCCACGGGCGCGAGGGCCTGCTTGGCGCACCGCCAGGCCCCCGCCAGTGCTCCCGCCAGCAGCGCGTGGCGGCGCCTGCGCGGCCACTGCCCAGCCGCTCCTCCACGCGGAGGCCGCCGCGGCAGCCGCTTTTGCTGTCCTCCACAGCGGGGCGGAGCCCCCCGGCGCCTCCACTGACCCAGCCCTCCCAACAAGCGGAGCTCGCCGCGGCTGCAGCCCGGGCTGCCATCCAATTAGGCATGCTGGGCACGCCACCGTTTTCCCAGCCGCAGCCCCAAGACTCTTCGCAGCCGACAGCGCTTGGGAAGGGGCCGTTAGCCTTGCCGGGCGTCCCGCTGCCCTCGCAGTGGCAGCTGCCCAGGGCAGGAGGCGCGGCGCTGCCGACGCCGCCGCTGGCACACCCCCTCCTGCACGCGGAACTTGCCGCGGCTGCCGCCCTGGCTGCCCTCCACAACGGGGCGGCTAGCATGCTGCCCCTCTCCCAGCCGCTGACCGGCGCGCTCGCGCGCACCTCGGCCACGGCGCCGGCGGGCCCCGCGGCGGAGCTTCCCACGCCGCGCCAGCTTCCGGGGGCTGCGCAACCGCCCACGCCTCAGCAGGTGCCGCCTGCGCCGTCGGGTGCCTCGCGGTCCTTGCTGCCCCCCGCGGCAGGCGCGCCGCTGCCGCCGCCGTGGGCCAGGCCGCCGTGGCGGCAGCCTGAGGGGCAAATCCGTCTCCCAGTGCCAAGCCTGCAGCAGTCCCCCGCGGCCGTCGGCCCGCGGCCCGCTGCGCAGGTGGGCCGCGGGCTTCCTGGCTGGGCCGGATAGCCAGGCCGCCTCGGGCACGCTGCTCTTGCAGGCGGCCTTCGTCGGCGGCGCCTCGCTACGTTTCCTGAGCCTCGGCGGGGTGGAGCGCTGTCGTGTCGCGGCGACGCCCAGCACTCCGCTCGCGGAGGTGCGCGACCGGCTGGCGGCCGAGTGGCGCGCGGGCAGGCTGGGCGCCGGGCTCGCGCGGGTCGACGCCACCCTGCCCGAGGGGCGACTCCTCAGCGAGGCCCCTGGGGAGGAGACCGTGGCGGCCGCCTTCGGCCCCCTTCTGCGCTTGCGGGCTAGACTTAACAGCCCGCGGTGCGGCAGAGGCTGGGCCCAGATCGCGAATGGAAGCGCTGCCACCGAGCAGAAGGCGGCCGCCCCCCACCCGGACACCACGGACGGGGCGGCAGCTGCCGAGGTCGTCGCCGAGTCCAACCTCACGCGGGAGCTCGTCGACAGCATCTGGCAGGTCCTTGACGACGTTGAGCAAGCGGGCGCCAAGAGCGTGCCAGCGTGCGAGGCCGTTCTGGCGGCGGTCCTGCAGGTGCGAGAGAGGGCTGACAAGGCTGCCAAGCACGGGGGGTAGGCGCTGGGGGCACGGGGGCCGCAGCCGCCTCGCGCTCAGACCTTGACAAGCACGTGGCGCATGTTAAGGGCCTGCTGAACCAGGCGCACGCCGGCGCAAAGGCGCCCTCCAAGGGCCTTGCATCCGGCCTCGACGTTGAATTCGTCAAGGCGTTCCACTCGCTCGAGGATCTCTCCCGCGCCTTGGTAAACTTCGGTTGCAACGCCGTCCGCTGCGAGCCCCTCGAGTCAGGGCAATTTCGCCGCCCCGCCCCCGGAGAGTGGACCGCTATCCGCGGTGGTGGCCAGCGCTTGCTCGTGCTGAAGCTCCGCATCCCTCCGCGCCAGAACCTGCGTACCGCCACGCCTGTAAGCTGCCACATCAGGGTCGAGACGGGGGTCGTTACCTGCAAAAGGATCTACCGTAACTTTGCGGAATAGCTGTCCGCCTGGGTGGCCGCGCTTGGCCCCGTTGCCCACGTGTCCGGCCCCCTGCCGTCAGCGCCAGCGCCCAGTACTAATTCTTTGCAGGCTTTCCTCCAGAAGAAGACGTCTAGGACATGAGGCCTGCTGCTCTCGCGCAGGGCGGGCCGCTAGGGAAGTTGACCGCCATTTTTTATGAGGGGTATTTTCTCGGACCTGAGGCCGGCGCCGCTGGCGCAGGGCCTGCCTCTGGTGAGGTCGGCCCTTTTCTTCGTGAGGGGTGTTTCGTTTTCCAGCCCTTGCTCCTACCATCTTCCTCCTCCTCCTCCTCCTGCTCTTCCTCCTCCTGCTCTTCCTCCTCCTCTTGTGCATTTGCGGGCCGTAATTCGTGACTTTTTCGTTGCGTACTCCTGCCAATGCACCAATCTCCCGCTTGACGCACCCTGTGTGGTGCAATTCTGCCTCGGGCAAACATCCTGTGGCGTTAGCTGTCTGGCATCGTCGCGGCCATTCCCCTTTGCCAAAAGAATCCGCAGGCCAATGTGGCGCAGGGCCTGCCTCTTCCCGCGAAGCCGCTGACGGTGCTTGGGGACAAAAAGGCTTCCTCCTTCTGCTTTCTGTCCCTCTGAACGCTCCTTGCCTTCTCCTCTCCCCCCCTTCTCTTGCTCCTGCTCCTGATTCCCCCTGCTGTGCTGCACCCCGAACGTGGCCGGGCGAGTTCTGGCCAGCGGGCCCGAGGCGCTTCCGGGGGTGCCAGCCCATCCTCGCGGGTTTGCCGCGCGCGTGCCCCAACGTCCAGCGGGTGAGTGCAGCGCGTGGAGGGGCCCTGGTGATCAAAGTGTCTTGGCATCGAGGCGGGAGCGCGCACTTCCCCCCCCCGCGTCCTGCTCTTTGGCAATGCACTATGGGGCGCAGGGCGCTGGGTCAGGGGGCCCGTCGGCGAGAGTGCCGCGCCTTCCCTCCTGTCCCTGCCCCCCATTGCTGCAGTCTGCTCGGGCCTTCAGGTGGCTGGAGCTGCCGTCGTTGTTATCTAGGAGCCCCGTTTGGCCCCTGGGATCCCCTGGCCGGATTGGTCGGGCTACGAGTTCCACGGCGAGCGCCGCATCGGGCCCGCGACCGTTGCCCTGTTGATCTCCACTCCGCTGCGTGAGAGAGCGTTGCCAATGTTGGATGTCGGTGACTCCCGCGCGATGTGGTGCGAGCTCCCCGCCAAGGATGGCCCGGGCGTCTTGCTGCTCGAGGTGTACGCGCCGCCGCCGCACAACTGGGCTGCCGCCAGGAGGAATTTCTGGCACTTGCGCTTGGGCGAATGGAGTGCCCTGCGCGCGCCCTCATTTTTCTGGCTGGCGCCTTGTCGTTTTGGGCGATTTCAGCCTCCACTTTGCCAGCCTGGGCCCGCCCACTATCCCGTCTGAGGCCCCGCTGGACCGCGAGATCCTGGAGCTCCTCGCAAGTCCAGCTGGGTTGGGGGTTGTCTTGCGGAACCCGCCAGGTGTGGCCGCGCGCCGTTCTGGCACCAGCACTGGTCGTTGCCCCCTCGCCCGCCTTGCCTGTGCGCGTCCAGGTGGTGCCTGTCGGGTCGAAGGGAGTGCCCGAGGGCCGCGCCCGCCTGGACGCCGTGGTGCCGCTAAACCTGGAGCCGCCCCCTGCCTTCCAGCTGGGTCGGAGCCGTTGGGGATATGGTCCCGAGCGGGAGCTGGCCTTGCGGGAGGTCGAGCAACCGCCGTTTTTCATCGCGGGCTGGGCAGGGGCGGCCATGAGAAGCAGTGCCCAGCGTGTCTCGGCGACAGCCGGGCCGCGGCAGGGATGCCGCCGGGCCATGCTCGACGGCGCGGTCTGGTGGCGGTCCGTGGCCTACGCGATCGCCGGGCACTTCGGGGGGCTGGTCCTTGTCGCCGCCCGCGCCAGCGAGGGCCCCCGAGCCTGCTGGCGCCGCCGCCGACGATGCAGTGGATGAGGGCGCACCCCCCCTTCCTCTGGCGCTGACCTCCTGGCGCTCAAAGACGAGCTCGTGGTCGGGCGGGCCGCGCAACGAAGCCGCGCCCGCGCCTGCTACCTCGAGCTGGCTGCATCTCCCTGTTCGGAGGCCGACGGCTACCTCAGTGGGCTCTGGAAGCCCTGGGAACCCCTGCAGCTCGCCCTCTGGGGCGAGGACGCCGGCGAGCAGCTGGCGCCCGAGGATGTGCTGCAGGCCGTGGCAGCCGCTGTCCTCCTGCGCGGCGATGCCGCAGGGCCAGGGGTGCCGCCGTTCACGGAGGCGGTGCGAGCCAGCGTCCAGGCCGCCCAGGCCACGGCCCTGCGCGAAGCCGTAGTCGCGTCTGGGGGCCCATTCGCACTGGAGCTCGTGAGTCGGGTCGCGCAGGAGGCCCCGGCCCGCGGCCGCACCCTGCGCCTCCCCCGAGCCGCAGCGAGTTCATCGGGGTCGGCTGGCCGGCCAGTGACCTGGGTGATCCTCCTCCTCCTCCTCCTCCTCCTCCTCCTCGTCCTCCTCCCTCCTCCTCCTCCTCCTCCTCCTCCTCCTCCTCCCCCTCCCCCTCCCTCTCCCCCTCCCCCTGCCCCTCCTCCTCCTCCTCCTCCTCCTCCTCCTCCTCCTCCTCCTCCTCCTCCTCCTCCTCCTCAACCTGTCCATGGTGGCGGGCCTCAGCGCGTCCTGCTGGGCGCGTGAAGTCTCGCCCGTCCGCCAGAGGGGGCCGCCCGTTGTCGTCGGTCTCTCCTGCATTCGCCTGAGCAGCTGCGTCGATGCTTTGGAAGGCTTGCTGGATGCTGCCTGGCTGTCGGTGACCAGGCCGCTCCTGGAGCAGTCCGCCGGCCAGGAGCAAGCGGGCGGGCCGTATGACCCCGTTCTCATGGCCGTGGGGCTCTGGATGGCGCTGCAGCTCAGGCAGCGACTGGGCGTGCGCACTGTCATCCAGGAGGCTGGTCTGCTTCGCGGTTTTGACATCGCGTGGCGCGATGCTGTGTTGCTACAACTTCTCCAGGCTGGCCTCCAAGGTTGGTGGTGGCTGGCCGCTGCGGCGTCTGTGGGCGAAGGGCGCATCCGCGTGCGCATCGGGCCCCTTCTGGGCCGTATCGCGACCCTTCTAGATTTCGGCGTTGAACAAGGCCGGCGCGCTGGGGTGCACTTGTTCGGCACGCTGGTGAGAGCGATGGCGGATGCCTGCACGGCGTGCGCGGAACCAGTGGCGCTGGCACCGCCGCCGCCTAGACCTGCCTTGCCTCTGTCTCTGCTAATGTTGCAATTCGTCGGCGATTCTTTCATCCTCCAAGCTGGCGGAGAGGGCCTGTCCTGCGCAAGCGTTAGCCTGTCCGCTTTTTGCACTCATTGTCGGCATCGTTTCCAAGGCGGCCGCAAAGGCCCGACAACTGTGGCCATCGGCGAGGCCATTGCAGACCCAACTCGCTGTGGCATGGTGGATGGCTGCTCAGTCCACGTCGTGTCGCAGCTGGAGGTCTTGGGCATTCTTATCGATGACGCCCTCTCCCTGGACCCGCTCTTGGCGCGCGTTAGTGCGAAGCTACGCGACGGCGCGCGTCGATTGGCCGCCGCGCTGACCGACCGAGGCTTCGAGCTGCCGCTCTTGCACGGCCAGCTGCCCGCCCGCGCGGAGTCCACCGCCCTCCATGGCTGCGAACTTCTTGCCAGCTGCGCTCGGGACTGGAGCCACGTGAGCGCCCAGCTCAACAATGCATAATATGACGTGGCGAAGATCGTATTGGGGCTGTCGCCTTCTACATCCTCCGGATCCTCTTGGCACTTTCGCGCGTTCTTGGAGACCTGGATGCTCACCTGGGTCGCGGCGAAGGTGGCGCAGCACATCATTTTGGCATGGGCCCGCCTGCTACTTCTGCCGCAGACTTCCCCGATCGCGCCGGCGGTCCAGGAGGCGCTCATCAGGGAGGACGGCTGCTGGCTGTATGATGCGGCGGAGGTTGTCCGCCACTTCGGGGTATAATTAAGTCGGGCCTGTCCCTCTACAGGGGGGATATTCAAGAAATAATTTAAAAAAATGCGGGGAGTATTTTTTGTTTTTTTGCCCATTTGGGGGTATTATTTGAATATTTTTTTTTTCGTCGAAAATCCCCCTGTAGAGGGACACGCCCGCCTCTTCGGGGTAGGGGCGCCACCTGCATCCCCGGCGCAGGCAGCAGAGGCGGGCCCAGGCGCACGTCGCGTGGCGGTCCGCTCACGGGCCCGCCGCTGCGCGGTCCCCCGCGCGCGGGAGGCCGAGCGCTCGTGGCTCTGCGAGCAGTTGGCGCGACTCAGCGACGATGGCTTGGTGCCGATCGCTGCCGTCCTCTCGCTCCGCACCTGCTGGACCGATGACCTGTGCTGGGCCCCGTGGGGCAAGACCATGTGGAGGCTCCACAGGGCGTGGTGCACGGCCCGCATCACTTCGGAGATCCCTGTGGGCGTCTGGGGGGTCCCTGCCGAGCGCGTGCCCCAGGTTTGCTCGTCGTGGCGTGCGCATACCTCGTGCCTCCATCACCTGCTGGCCGAGCGCCCCTGCGCAGCGGCGTGGCGAGCAGGTGCCTTGCTGGCGTGGGCGCCGCAAGTGGACCTCGTGAGGTGGGCCCTCACGGACGTGGACTGCGTCGAGCAGCTGGCCGCCAAGGTGCGCTTCGTGGGATTGGCATGTGCAGCCTTCGTGCACGCCTGCTCCGCCGAAAATGCCTGCCCGCATGCGTGCCCTGCTTCCTCTTCGTCCGCCTCGTCTCCCTTCCTCCCCTCCCTCCTCCTCCCTCCCCTTCCACCCCTTCCTGTTCTGCATTTTCGTCTCGTGCTCCAAGAAGAAGTTTCCGCACGCGCGGGTGCAGCGGACGTCACTGGTGATGCCGTTGCCGGTGGGCGTGGGGCCCCCGGAAGGGTGGGTGATGTAGTCCCGTCCCCTGCTCTTCCTCCCCCCTCCGCCCCCTCCTCCCTCCCCCCTCCTCCCCGTCCTCCTCCTACTCCTCTTCCCCATCGTGTTCCGCTCTCTTGTCTTCTCCATCCCCTTCCCCCCTCCCCCGCCCCCTCCTCCTCGCCCCCGCCGCGTCCTCGTGCTGTGGGCACGTACAATTTCTGCCAGGTTCCTGGCCTTCCCTGAGGCTGCACGGCGTGCCCTTCGAGGAGGCCCAGCGCGAGCTGCCAGAGGGGGTGGCACCGCTCCGGTCTCGATTGCAGTGCGCCTCTGTCGCGTGGCCTGACCCCCGCGATGCGCACCGCGTGCCCGTCGAGGTGACCCAGTGCGAGGTTCAGGGGGATGTGCGCCGCTTCGTCTCCACGAGCATGTGCGACTTCTGCTTAATGCCCCGCCCACCCTGATGCTGCACGGCGTGCCGTTCGTGATGTCCCTGCGCGAGCTGCTAGAGGTGGTGCGCCGCTCCGGTTTCGCTTGCCAATGCGCCCTTCGAGATGATCTAGCGATAGCGGCCAGAGGAGGTCTCCCGCTCCGATTCTTCTGGCAAGTGCGGCTTGGCGTGCCCGTCGAGGTGGCCCAGCGCGAGCCGCTAGAGGATAGGCGCATGCCTGGTCGTTTGCTCTGCTGACCCTCTGTGCCCGTCGCTTCCCGCCTAGGGTTTGCGGACCGCCCCACCTGCCTTGCCTCGTCGGCCCGCCCCACCGCACGGCAACCCCCGAAGGTTCGGTGCGTGTGGGGGGGGGGAAGCGGTTTGGGCAGGGGGCCGATCTTGCCGCCGTCACCAGCCTGGGGCTTGCGGATCGCCCCATTTGCCTGGCCCGCCTCGCCCGCTCTGCTGCCCCGCGACCGCTGCAGGTTGGGGGCTGGGAAGGGGGCGGGGGGGTCAGGTTGGGGGACGGTCGTGCCGCCTCTGCCCGCCCCGGGTTTGCGGGCTGTCCCACCTGCCTTGCCCGCGCGGCCCGCCCCGCCGCCCCACAGTCGCCGCAAGTTGGGGGCGGGGGGGGGGCCAGTGGGATAGGCTGGGGGTCTGCCTGGCCACCTCCACCCGCCTGGGCCAGGGCGGGCCACAAGGGGCAGTCCTTCGGGGCGCCCTTCTGGGGCGCCTCTCGCCCCCTCGGGGTGGAGGCGCTCGCAGCGGGTCGGACGCCTCGGGGGGAGCCGTCACTAACCACAGGCTCGAACCACAGGCTCCTCCTCCTCGTCGTCGTCGTCCTCCAACTCCTGCTTATCCTTGTCCTCCCACTCCTCTTCCTCGAGAACGGGGGATTATGGAGTCGCAGGGGTTCCACAGCGCGCGCGCGAGGGTTTCGCACTGAGTTCGCGACTGTTTCTGTGCAAACTCTGCTCTGTGTCGTCCTCCTCCTCCTCCGCCCCCTCCTCCTCCTCCTCCTCCTTCTCCTCCTCCTCCTCCTCCTCCTCCTCCTCCTCCTCCTCCTCCCTCTCCCTTTCCTGCTACCTCTCTGCCTTTTTTTGTTTGTTCCCAACCATCCTGTGGTGTTGGGTCCTCGTTTTGAAGAGACGGTGCCCCGCGTTCCTTCCTTCCTCCTTCCTCCTCCCCCCCTTCTCCCCCTCCCATCACCGCCCCATTTTGGTGCACCCCTCACACGGTTCGTGGCCCCATAGGGAGCTCCACCGAAAGCCCCAGTGGCAGGGTTCGCATGGCGGCCCCGCCCCATTTTGGCGCACCCCTCACACGGTTCGTGGCCCCATAGGGAGCTCCACCGAAGGCCCCAGTGGCAGGGTTCGCATGGCGGCCCCGCCCCATTTTGGCGCACCCCTCACACGGTTCGTGGCCCCATAGGGAGCTCCACCGAAGGCCCCAGTGGCAGGGTTCGCATGGCGGCCCCGCCTCATTTTCGCGCACCCCTCACACGGTTCGTGGCCCCATAGGGAGCTCCACCGAAGGCCCAGTGGCAGGGTTCGCATGGCGGCCCCGCCTCATTTTGGCGGACCCCTCACACGGTTCGTGGCCCCATAGGGAGCTCCACCGAAGGCCCCACCGCAATTTTGGCGCATGGCCCCAGGAGCTCCACCGAAGGCCCAGTGGCAGGGTTCGCATGGCGGCCCCGCCCATTTTGGCGCACCCCTCACACGGTTCGTGGCCCCATAGGGAGCTCCACCGAAGGCCCAGTGGCAGGGTTCGCATGGCGGCCCCGCCCCATTTTGGCGCACCCCTCACACGGTTCGTGGCCCCATAGGGAGCTCCACCGAAGGCCCCAGTGGCAGGGTTCGCATGGCGGCCCCGCCCCATTTTGGCGCACCCCTCACACGGTTCGTGGCCCCATAGGGAGCTCCACCGAAGGCCCCAGTGGCAGGGTTCGCATGGCGGCCCCGCCCCATGGCGCACCCCTCACACGGTTCGTGGCCCCATAGGGAGCTCCACCGAAGGCCCCAGTGGCAGGGTTCGCATGGCGGCCCCGCTCATTTTGGCGCACCCCTCACACGGTTCGTGGCCCCATAGGGAGCTCCACCGAAGGCCCCAGTGGCAGGGTTCGCATGGCGGCCCCGCCCCATATTGGCGCACCCCTCACACGGTTCGTGGCCCCGCAGGGACATAGGGAGCTCCACCGAAGGCCTCAGTGGCAGGGTTCGCATGGCGGCCCCGCCCCAGTGTGGCGCACCCCTCACACGGTTCGTGGCCGCATTGGGAATTCCTTTTGCTTCGTCCCACCTGCCCTGCGGTATTCACGTTTGCATATGGTTGGGTCCTTCGCCAGGATAATTTTTCTCCAGGCACCCCCCCCCCCAGAAAAAAAAGACAAAAACAACTAGTTTTTTTTTGTTTTTCTGGGGGGGGGGGGGGCGCCAGGAGAAAAAAAAGGAATGCGACGTGACCACATCTGCCCTCCCCCCTAGAAGGATTCCTATTGGACGCCGCCCCCATAAGAAGGATTCACAGTAAAATCCTCGACATAAGGGTTCCTATCGAAACCCTCCACTGAATGATTCCTACCGAAATCCTCCACATGTGGATTCCTACTGAAACCCTCCACTGAATGATTCCTACTGAAATCCTCGAATGGCAATGGCAATGGCAATGGCAATGGCAATGGCAATGGCAATGGTAATGGTAATGGTAATGGTACTGGTAATTGTACTGGTAATGGTTACGGTAATGATCGTGGTAACGGGGTAGCGGGGCAATGACAATGGCAATGGCAACGGTAATGGTAATGGTAATGGCAATGGCAATGGCAATGACAATGGCAATGGCAATGGTAATGGCCATGGCAATGGTAATGGTAAGGGTAGAGGTAAAGGTAGAGTTCAAGGTCATGGTAATGGTAATGGTACTGGCAATGGCAGTGGTAATGGTAATGGTAATGGTAATGGGAATGGAAGTGGGAATGGGAACGGGAATGGAAATGATAGTGGTAATGGTAATGGCACTGGTAATGGTAATGGTTCTGGAAATTGTAATAGTATTGGGACTGGGAATGAGAATGGGAATTCTAATGGTAATGGCAGCGGTAGTATCATGGTAATGGGAATGGGAATGGACATGGTACTGGCAATGGTAATGGTAGTGACGAATGGCAATGGCAATGGTGATGGTAATGGCAATGGTAATGACAGAGGTAATGGTACTGGTATTGGTAATGGTAACGGTAATGGTAAGGGGGTAGCGATTGGCAATGGCAATGACAATGGCAACGGTAATGGTAATGACAATGGCAATGATATTGGCAATGGCAATGACAATGAGAATGGCCATGGCAATGGCAATGGTAAGTGTAATGATAATGGCAATGGTAATGGGAATGGGAACGGGAATGGGAATGTGAATGGGAATAAGAACGGGAACGGGAATGGAAATGGTAGTGGTAGTGGTAACGGAAATGGGAATGATAAGAGTACGGGTAAAGGTAAAGGTAGAGGTAAAGGTAATGGTAATGGAAATGATAGTGATAATGGTAATGGTAATGGTAATGGTCATGAGAATGGGAATGGCAATGGAAATGGTACTGGCAATGGTAATGGTAGTGGCTAATGGCAATGGCAATGGCAATGCGAATGGTAATGGTAATGACAGAGGTAATGGTAATGGTACTGGTAATGGTAACGGTAATGATAGTGGTAACGGGGTGGCGACTGGCAATGGCAATGACAATGACAACGGCAACGGTAATGGCAATGGCAATGGCAATGGGAATGGCAATGGCAATGGTAATGGCCATGGCAATGGCAATGGCAATGGTAATGGTAATGGCAATGGTAATGTGAATGGGAATGGGAACGGGAATGGGAATGTGAATGGGAATGGGAACGGGTATGGAAATGGCAATGGTAGTGGTAACGGAAATGGGAATGGTACGGGTAAGGGTAAATGTAAAGGTAGAGGTAAAGGTAATGGTAATGGTAATGGCAATGGCAATTGTAATGGTAATGGTAATGGTAATGGTATTGGGAATGGGAATGTTAATCGGAATGGTAATGGTACTGGCAACGGTAATGGTAGTGGCGAAGGGCAATGGCAATGGCAATGGTAATGGTAGTGGCGAATGGCAATGGTAATGGTAGTGGCGAATGGCAATGGCAATGGCAATGGTAATGGCAATGACAATGGTAATGATAATGGTACTGGGAATGGTAATGGTGACGATAACGGTAATGGTAATGGTTATGGCAATGGTAACGGGGTAGCGATTGGCAATGGTAGTGGGAATGGCAACGGCAACGGCAATGGCAATAGCAATGGCCATGGCAATGGTAATGGTCATGGTCATGGTCATGGTCATGGTAATGGTAATGGTAATGGTAATGGTAATGGGAATGGGAACGGGAATCGTAATAATAATTGGAACGGGAACGGGAATGGAAATGGTAGTGGTAGTGGGAAATATAATGGCAATGGTAATGGAAATGGTACTGGTAACGGTAATGGTAATGGCAATGATGATGGGAATGGGAATTGTAATGGTGATGGCAGCGGTAATGGTAATGGTAATGGTAAGTGTGTTGGTAATGCTAATGATAATGGCAATGGTAATGGTGGTGGCGAATGGTAATGGTAATGGTAATGGGAATGGTAATGGTAACGGTAATGGTAACGGGGTGGCTACTGGTAATGGCAATACCATGGCAATGGCAACGGCACTGGCAATGGCAATGATAATGGCAATTGTAATGACAATGGTAATGGCACTGGCAATTGTAATGGCAATGGTAATGGTAATGGCAATGATACAGGTAAAGGTAAAGATAAAGGTAAAGGTAATGGTAATGGTAACGGTAATGTGAATGGGAATGGGAACTGGGATGGGAATGGTAATGGTAATGGTATTGGGAATGGGAATGGAATGGGAATGGGAGTGGGAGAGATTGAGAGAGAGAGAGAGAAAACGAGAAAGGAAACATCAACATAACGATGAGGAACAAACTGAAATATCTTAAATGTTCGTCTAGAACCCACAGCGACTCCACAATCCCCCGGCCTCTCTTCCTCCCCCCTCCTCATCCTCCTCCCACGCTTCATTCCACTCTTCCTCCCCGCTCCCTCCTCCTCCGTCTCCTCCTCCTCCTCTTCCACTCTCCTCCATCCTTCTCTCGCCCTCTTCACTCCCCGAGAGACCCCCTCCCTCTGGGCCCGCAGGTCATTTTGGTACTCCGAGGCGGCCGTCGGCAAACCCTTCAAAACACATAGGAGGTTTGGTGACACCCCTGGACCTGAATTCACAGGTAGTCTCGAGCGGGAGCCCCCATCTGATGGGACCCGCAGTGACCTCTGGTAACCCGAGGACGCCATCGGCAAGCCATGTAAAAACAACGGTTTGGGTGACACCTGCCTGGGAGCCTGAATCCGGAGGGAGTCTCGAGCAGGAGCCTTGTCTGCGAGCGAATTGGGGGAAGTTTCGAGCGGGAGCCCCCTCCCCATGAGGCCCCTAGGTGATGTTGGTAATCCGAGGCGGCCATCGGCAACCCCGTAAAAACGCAAATGTGGTGACACTTGGGAGCCTGAACCCAAAGGACGTCTCGAGCGGGATCTTCGTCTGTGAATGACTTGCGAGAAAATCTCAGGCGAGCCCCCCTTCCCTATGGGGCTCGCGTCTCATGTTGGTAATCCTAGGCGGCCATCCGAGCCCCGATGAAACAAAAACCACAAGTTTGGTGAGACGTGGGAGCCCGAACCCGGAGCGATTCTCGGGCGGCAGCCTCGTCCGTGAGCAAACTGGAAGGATGTCTCGGGCGCTCATTCATCGGTGAGTGAATCGCGAGGAATTCCTGACAGGGAGCCGTCCCCGATGGGTTCCATACCTCATGCTGATAATCTGAGGCGGCCATCGGCATACAATGTAATTATCCTGGCGAAGGACCCAACCATACGCAAATGTGAGAACCGCAGGGCAAGTAGGACGAAGCAAAAGGACTTTCCAATAGGGCCACGAACCGTGTGAAGGGTGCGTCCAAATGGGGCGGGGCCGCCATGCGAACCCTGCCACTGGGGCCTTCGGTAGAATCCCCCTGTGGGGCCACGATTCGTGTAAAAGGTGTGCCAAAATGGGGCGGGGCCGCCATGCGAACCCTGCCACTGGGGCCTTCGGTGGAGCTCCCTATTGGGCCACGAACCGTGTGAAGAATAAGCCAAAATGGGGCTGGGCATCCATGCGAACCCTGCCACTGGGGCTTTCGGTGGAGCTCCCGGTGGGGCCACGAACCGTGTGAAGGGTGCGCCAAAATGGGGCGGGGCCGCCATGCGAACCCTGCCACTGGGGCCTTCGGTGGAACTCCCTATGGGGCCACGAACCGTGTGAAGGGTGCGCCTAAATGAGGCGGGCCGCCATGCTAACCCTGCCACTGGGGCCTTCGGTGGAGCTCCCTATGGGGCCACGGACCGTGTGAGGGGTGCGCCAAAATGGCGCGGGGCCGCCATGCGAACCCTGCCACTGGGGCCTTCGGTGGAGCTCCCTATGGGGCCACGAACCGTGTGAGGGTTGCGCCAAAATGGCGCGGGGCCGCCATGCGAACCCTGCCACTGGGGCCTTCGGTGAAACGACCTATGGGGCCACGGACCGTGTGAGGTGTGCGCCAAAATGGAGCGGGGCCGCCATGCGAATCCTGCCACTGGGGCCTTCGGTGGAAAAATGCACAAAAATGGCGCGGGGCCGCCATGCGAACCCTGCCACTTGGGCCTTCGGTGGAGCTCCCTATGGGGCCACGAACCGTGTGAGGGGTGCGCCAAAATGGGGCGGGGCCGCCATGCTAACCCTGCCACTGGGGCCTTCGGTGGAGCTCCCTATAGGGCCACGAACCGTGTGAGAGGTGCGCCAAAATGAGGCGGGGCCGCCATGCGAACCCTGCCACTGGGGCCTTCGGTGGAGCTCCCAATGGGGCCACGAACCGTGTGAAACGTGCGCCAAAATGGGGCTTGGCCGCCATGCGAACCCTGCCACTGGGGCCTTCAATGGAACTCCCTATGGGGTCACGAGCCGTGTGAAAGCTGCGCCCAAATGGGGCGGGGCCGCCATGCTAACCCTGCCACTGGGGCCTTCGGTGGAACTCCCCATGGGGCCACGAACCGTGTGAGGGGTGCGCCAAAATGGGGCGGGGCCGCCATGCGAACCCTGCCACTGGGGCCTTTGGTGGATCTCCCAATGGGGCCACGAACCGTGTGAGGGGTGCGCCAAAATGGAGCGGGGCCGTCATGCGAACCCTGCCACTGGGGCCTTCGGTGGAGCTCCCTATGGGGCCACGAACCGTGTGAGGGGTGCGTCAAAATGGCACGGGGCCGCCATGCGAACCCTGTCACTGGGGCCTTCTGTGGAGCTCCCTATGGGGCCACGGACCGTGTGAGGGGTGCGGGGCCGCCATGCGAACCCTGCCACTGGGGCCTTCGGTGGAGCCCCCTATGGGGACACGAAGCGCTGTGCTGGGTGGGTGAAACGCAGGGAGGGAGGAAGGAGGAGGGGGAGGTGGGAGGAGGGGGAGGAGGAGGGAGGAAGGATGAGGAAAACGCGGGGGCTGTCTCTTCAAAACGAAGACCCAACACCACAGGACCGGTGGGAAACACACAAATTTGGTGAGAGCTGGGAGCCTGACTCCCGAGGCAGTCTGGAGCGGTAGCCTCGTTCGTGAACAAAATTTGAGGTTGCCTCGGGCGCTCACTCGTCTTTGAGCGCACCGCGTAGAAGTCTCGAGCGGGAGCCTTTCCCTATGGGGTTCCCACCTCCCGATGAGAATCCGAGGCGGTCATCCGAATACCATGTGAATCCACAAGTTTGGTGAGACCTGTGCGTCTGAGTCCAACCGGTTCCCGAGCGGGAGCTCCTTTCCTGAGCAAATCGAGAGGATGCCTCGGGCGCCCGCCTGTAAGCGAGTCGCGAGGAAGGTCTTGAGCGGGCGCCCCTCCCTACGGGCTTCCCCCCCGCTTCGTGTTACCAATCCGAGGCGGCCGCCGGGCTCCATCACCAGCTTGATGGCACCTAGTCCGAATCTTGAGAAAGTCTCGAGCGGGCGCCTCGTTCGCTTGTCGTGCGCGCGGGCTCGGCTGTGGTGCTGGAGCCACACGGCGGGGGGGGCGTTACGTCATACCCACCCGCCCTCCCCCCTATTAGCGCCCGTCGTCGCCGAACATAAAGAAACGCGCTCCTGGGAGTCTGAATCTTGAGAAAGTCTCGAGCGGGAGCCTCGTTCGCTTGTTGGGCGTCCTTGCAACCCGAGGCGGCCATCCTCAATCAAGCTTGTAAGCGTCGGCAGCGGCCAGCAAAGACCAGACAGGAAGAGAGCCGCCGTAGTCGCAAGGACAACGAGAAGTCTTACTTTCTATCTGATTTGAAAGGTTAACGCGTGGGGTCCTACCGTCGGAGAAGTTATAGTTGGTATAATTTCTGGATGAAGCGTCTCTACACGTATGTCTGCATAAGTGTGCATCGATGTACAAGCATGTATATATCATCCGCCATCGTGCCCCCTGGCAAGCGTGGTATCATGCCAAATGATGTTTTGTAGGGGTCCCGTAAATGTTCTTAGGGACCCCTCCCTCTCACCACACCTCGCTACGTGCAACCCCCTTCTCATGCTTCCTGGGCAACTCAACGAATTCCCGGGGCTCTCCAGCGCCTCGAATACATTCAAGACGACCAGGACGTCCACGAAGGCAGCCAATATGGCCCAACATTGTGTCAAGAGGCATGCAACAGTTCCAACAAGACCCCAATATGTGCAACAGACGCCTCAATAAGCTGCAAGCTTCCAATACGCCCCCAAACTCTCCAGGATGGCCTCGGGATGCCAACGTCATGGTTTGTGCAGTAGGCTTTTGTTTGCATGCTTTTGGCTTTCCACGATCATCCGTCGAACATCGCTCCACTTGCGGCGTCCGAAAGCCCCAACGAGATCACTGAGAGCCCCAAGGTGGCCTCGAGACGCCCAAGGCGGCCCCAAGAGAGCCCCGACTGGGCCCAGGAGAGCCTCCAGAGGGATGCAGGATGACCGGATAAGACCCAAAGACTGCCCCGAGGCACCCCCCGACGGCCCAAATCGCTCCAATACGGCCCGATAGGGCTCCGAGACGGCCCCAAAGGGCCGTAGAACCACCATAGAAGGCCCCACGGGAGTCCCCCTCAGAGGGCCAAGAGAACCAAGACGGCCCGAATTAGCCCCATAAGGTTAGGTCGGGCATGTCCTCCTACAGGCGGGTTTTGAGCGAAGAATGACAAGTAGCCAAACAGTTCGCAACATCAAACAGTCCAAACATAGTCGAAACATCGTTTTCAGACTGTTTTGTTGACGACTTTTGAGTACTCCTCCTGTAGAGGGACGTGCACGACTCAACCGTAAAGGGCTCCGTAGGAGGCGGAGCCGAAGCGGTGTGAAAGGTGACGGCCTTCTGGGCGGTGCCCGGCGGTCGCCAGGCAGAGTGCTTCGCCGCTTGCAAGAGGGGGCTGATCTGCCGCAGGCACGTGGCTGCACACCAAGATCTCTCTCTTTCCCGATGACTCTCTCTCTCTCTCTCATTCTCTCTCTCTCTCTCTCACTCTCTTACCCTCTCTTCCACCCGCGCTCTCTCTCGCACTCCCTCTCTCTCTGTATCTTATATAAGCACACACCTATATGTATACATATACATTTCTGTATATGTATATATATTTTTATATATATATATACATGTGATACATGTGTGTATACAGTGGAGGCCAGTCCACAAGAAACCTTCCACAAGAAACCCAACCCTGAGACCCCGGGACGTCCAGTGATTTTTGGCGTGGGAACGTCGCGCTCTCCTCAGAAAAACCATCGAATGCCAAGAAACCCAGGGCACCCTGGAGGCAAGCAGGGTGTTTCTTGGAATGGGTCCCCACTGTTTGCACAAGCGCATATGCATGCCACTACCATGCTGCAAGGCACGACGTTGAGTGTTCTCCTGTCCCGCTTACCTCCCTGAGCTGAAGATGGTACATGCAATTTGAACTCCCCAGGCATCATATTTCCAGACTGTCTGGGCGCATTCGGGGTCCCAAAAAGGGACCCAAAAGACCCCCTGAGAGGGGCCCAAGACGGGGAAATCGAGCTGCCACGTGGAGCACCCCACCCCGAGTGTGCCCCCGCGACCGCCTTCACTGCTTGCAGACCGGAACGCTCTCTCTTTTTTTCCCTACCTAGGCTCTGCCTAGAAGGGTTCTTACTCGCTTGGCTTAAAGGGGCCGGGCAGTGCAAACCGCCCCAGGCGGTTCCCCCAGTCCCCTGGGAGCCAAGCAAAAGCAACAGCAAAGGTAAAAGCAAACGCGCGGTTCCCCCAGTTGCGCTCCCTGGGTGCCAAGCAAAAGCAAAAGCAAAGGCAAAAGTGAAGGCAAAAGCGAAGGCAAAGTAAAAACATAACATAGCATAGCATAGCGCAGCATCGCATAGAATAGCATAGCCTAGCCCAGCCCAGCATAGAATTGCGCAGCATGGCATAGCATAGCACAGCATAGCCGGGCAAAACATAACATAGCATAGCATAGCATAGCGCAGCACAGCAGCCACTATTGCTGTTGCTATCTATATATACTTATATATATATGTGTGTGTGCGCACGTATGTTCAATGCATGTTGTCCGTCTGTGGGCCATCTCGAGCCCTTAGTGGGGCGGCTGGAACCCTTAGGATTCACGAAAGTTTCGCACATAGCACCGGCCGGGAGACATGAAACCCGAAGTCTTATCGCATGTCTTAAATGTCTTCTATATGTATGTATGTATGTATATATACATATATATATATGCAAATATATGTGTACATATAAATAAAACCCATGTGGAATGCTGCATGTATGTGTGCGCAAAACCAATGCGAAAGTGTAGATGTAGATGTAGATGTAGGTGTAGGCGTAGATGTGGATGTAGGTGTAGATGCAGATATATATGTAGATGTAGATGTAGGTGTAGATGTAGGTGTAGATGTAGGTGTAGATGTGAGTCTCGCTGTTGATATAGATGTAGATGTAGATGCAGGTGTAGATGTAGATGTAGCTGTAGGTGTAGATGTAGATGTAGGTCTAGATGTAGATGTAGGTGTCGATGTAGATGTAGGTGTAGATATACATGTAGATGTAAAGAACTCCCCAGTGCCCCGCCCTCATCCCCGTGCCTGCTTGCTTTTGCTGCTGTCTCGGCGACTTGCTGCCCGCTTCTGCTGCTGCTTCACTTACGGCGTGGCGTCGGCGGTTCTGGCGCTACTACTACTACTACTACTACTACTACTACTACTACTACTACTACTACTACTACTACTACTACTACTACTACTACTACTACTACTACTACTACTACTACTACTACTACGACGACGACGACGACGACGACGACGACGACGACGACGACGACGACGACGACTACTACTACTACTACTGCTACTACTACTACTACTACTACTACTACTACTACTACTACTACTACTACTACTACTACTACTACTACTGCTACTGCTACTACTACTACTACTACTACTACTACTACTGCTACTGCTACTGCTACTGCTACTGCTACTACTACTGCTGCTGCTACTGCTACTACTACTACTACTACTACTACTACTACTACTACTACCACTACTACTACTACTACTACTACTACTACTACTACTACTACTACTACTACTACTACTACTACTACTACTACTACTACTACTACTACTACTACTACTACTACTACTGCTACTACTACTACTACTACTACTACTACTACTACTACTACTACTACTACTACTACTACTACTACTACTACTGCTACTACTGCTACTACTACTACTACTACTACTACTACTACTACTACTACTACTACTACTACTACTACTACTACTACTACTACTACTACTACTACTACTACTACTACTACTACTACTACTACTACTATACTACACTACTACGACTACTACGACTACTACTACTACTACTACTACTACTACTACTACTACTACTACTGCTGCTGCTACTACTACTACTACTACTACTACTACTACTACTGCTACCGCTACTGTCACAACTACGACGATGAGGAGAAGGAGGAGGGCGGCGTTTGCCGCTCCTGCTAATGTTGCTGTCCTAGAGGCTCCAACTCCTAGGTAGGGTCGCACTGGGATAATTTTCTCTCCTCTCTCTCTCTCTCTCTCCCTCTCTCTCTCTCTCTCGCAGTCCGACAGCGCGCTGAGCGCCAAGCGCGCCTGACCAAGTTCCAGGTGGACCATGCTCCGCAGGTCCGAGAAGCGCCGACCCAACCCGAGCATGATACGCACCCTCACCGCCGCGTGCGAGGCCGCCCTCTGGCGACGCACGCCGCTGGCCCTCGTGGCCCCGAGCCCCGTGCCGCCCAACTGGGGACGACTGCGGCCACTGCTGCCAATCGGGACTCGCCCAATAAAGCAGCTGCCTGCTTCACCCTGGCGTTTCGCCCCAAGCCCGACTGCTTTCGCCACGGGCCCCCGAGGCTCCGCGGGCGCGCTGGTGGCGCCCCCATCGAGGGAGAAGCACTCCCGAAAGGGGAGCCGCACGCGCGCCGCTCGGCCCGTCAGCCGCGCTGCCCGCATCTTGTCGGCTCCGCCGCCTTGCATCGTCGCAGAGAGGCAACGCCTTGCGTGCCAGCCGCAGTCAGGAACGACGCTTCTTTTTGGGGGCCGTGCCCCCCCCCAGCGACCCTCTTCAACGCCGTGGCTCTGGCGGAAAGGTGCCACGCGGGCCGCTGGCCTGCACAGAGCGTGTGTCGACGACTGGCTGAACTGGTGCGCTCTCCCTTGTCCTTCCCTTCTGCTTCTGCTTCTGCCTCCTCTTCCTCCTCTTTTTTTTTCCTTCTCTCTCTCTCTCTCGCTAAATCTCTGTTTCTATCTCCGTGCCCCACACCCAGAGGAAGCGCTCTCTCATTCTCTCCATCTCTCCCTCCATCTCGCCCTATCAAGTTTTTTTGTTCCTCTCTCTCTCTCTCTTTTCTTGTTTCTCTCTCTCTCTCTCTCTCTCTTGTAGCCTTCATTCTTTTCTCTTGGGCATCCCAGCCTCCCCTAGATTTGTCGCCGAAGCATTGGAGCCCTTGTCGTCCTTCCCCCTCATCTTTCTTCTCCTCCTGCTCCTACGCCTCCTCCTTCTCCTCCTCCTCCTTCTTCCCCCTTCTCCTCCTTCTTCCTGCCCCACCCCTCCTGCCTCCTTCTCCTCTTGCCTCCTTCCTCCTCTCCATCCTCTTCCTCTTGTGCCTCCTAGTCCAAGTCGACGTCGTCGTAGTCGTCGTCGTTCTCGTCGTCCTCTTCCTCCTCCTCCTCCTCCCTTTCCCCCTCTTCCTGCTCCTTCTCTTGCTCTCCTTCTCCTCCTCTTCCTCCACCGCCACCTCCTCTTCCTCCTCCTCTTGCCTCCCCCTGTTTCCTCCTCCTGTCCTCTCAGGACGCAACAAGTCCCAGGAACGGTGTTCTGGCACGATTCAGGCTTGTCAAGACGCGCAGATCACGTTGGTTTGCCTCGCTAAAGTCCCAGCAGTGGTGTTTTGGCTTCATGTCGTATCCTCAAACAATTTCAAACACTTCAGGGTGCCCGAGTACAAATGAATTTATGGTGGAAAACTGTTGCGTTACTGCTTTTGTCTTTCTTGTCCTGCCGACGTACCTCCCGTTTTTGGAGCCTGGGGGAGTGACATCTTTCCTTTCTTACTCTTCGGACGGCTGTCTTTCAATGGAACACTGCCTGCAGCGAAGATTTATTGTAGGGGCCTACGAAGAGGGAACCTGGAGAGAGGGTCTATTGCAATACCGTTGATGCGCCGTGGGATTGCACTGGTCCTCCTCCTCCTCCTCCTCCTCCTCCTCCTCCTCCTCCTCCTCCCCGCTCATCGGTTGCCGGCCCCCCCGGAGCCCTGGTCCGCTGGCCAGTGTCTAGGGAGGGCGGGGCCCGCTTCTCCTCGGGATGCTGGAAGTGTGAGTGGAGAAGCAAGATGATTACGATGATGATGCTGCTGCTGCTGATGATGATCATGAGAATGATGCTGCTGCTGAAGATGAGGATGATGTTGTTGTTGAGGATGATGCTGCTGCTGATGATGATGATGCTGTTGATGCTGCTGATGAGGATGAGGACAAGACGAGGAGGAAGCAAGAGGCAGGACGGAGCTGGGAATCGGAGTCGGACGATCAGGTCATCTGCACGATACAGGGGTCACTGGGGCCTGCACCACTCTACGCTCAGCCTCGCGCGTCCATGATGCACCTCTGACGCTCTTCGGCGTGCCCTCCCTCCGCGGGCATAGCAGCTTCGCCAAGCGTTCAAAGCTCTGCTCGGCATTGTGCCGCAGCAGCCCGTGGGCATTCCGTTCTGCTGTGCCTGACGTCCTCCGTGTCTCAGCGTCCACACGCGCGGCAGAACGCAAAAGCCACACGCGCGGCCCACCGAGCGCGTGCGACACGTGAACAAGCCGGAGCGCGCTGGCAGGCCGGCGCCAAGGGTCGCGTCGAGCGCTCTTCGCGCCGCGGCGTGACACTGCGGGAGGCGTCGCGCCCTCCCTGAGCGGTCTGCGGCGTGCAGCAAAAGCTGGCAAAGTTCAGGAACGGGGGGTTGCCCTGCCGAGGAGCGACCTGGAATCGGTAACGCATCGCCGAGAGATAGACGATGGGCCAGCGATAGCGAATCCGCATGATCCTGGGCGGGGTGGGATGTCAGGCCCCTGTCAGCAACCAACGGCCGGTCGGGGTCGCTGCGCCACCCCCTGAGCCCACTCCCCCCCCCTAGCTGTGCCCCTGACCCACATGGTCTACGAAGTCACAGCTTTCCACGCTTCTGCAGGCAGTGCGCCGAGCGAGGCGCAAACTTTTCCTCGCGCGTGCCTCTCCGGACGCGCTGCCGGCGTTCCCGCTGGCCGCACTGTGCTGGTCGGCTGCGGTTCTGTACACGAGCTCCCTCGGAAAACGTACGAGACCCGTGCGAGCGAGGGAGTCTGTCTCATCCGTGTCGGGCGCAGAACCGACCAGCCCCTAGTCTCGGCCCAAGAGCCCATCCTCCTCGGCCCACGCGTCCGCGCACTGGCTCCCTGCAGCCCGAACGTTCTGCTCGCACGTCGCCACTTCGTGCATTCTCTTGTCCTGAGCGCGAAGCCTCGCGGGTCGCCATGGGGCTGGGCTTTCGCAGCCGCGCGAGCTCGGACCCACGAGCTCGCCCTCGTCCTCCGTGGGCTGGGGCGCGCTAGCTGCCGCCCCCGTGACTTGGCGAGGCTCCCCCTCCTTCGACGTCGTACCTTTTTGCAGCGCGGGTCCCCAAGGATCTCGTCCCTTCCCCAGGGGTGACCTTTCGTCCCGAATCGTTTTTTGGCGGTCCCGAGGCCAGGAGACGGCCTCCGTGAGCTGACAGAAGTGCCCGCCCTTTTCGTTTTGCGTCGCCTGGATCTGTTGGCGGTGCGCAAAAGGGGTATGGGGGAGGGGAGAAGGCTTCTCAGAAGGAGGCTGCTTCTCAGAAGGCGCGGGCCCTGTCTACAGATGTAGGGCCGGCGCCGCCTTCTTCAGAAGCCTTACCCTCTCTCGCTGCCGAGCAATGACTCAGGGTGAAGAGCCGGTCCTGGGGAAGAGGCCGAGAGGCCTCTGAGGGCCCACGCCGCGAACAAGAAACCATGACGTCGGGGTGACCTGCGCTCCTCCTCCCCTCCAACCCCCTCGTCGTCGTCGTTGTCGTCCTCGTCGTCGTCGTCGTCGTCGTCGTCGTCCGCGTCGTCGTCTTCTTCCTCGTCCTCGTCGTCGTCGTCGTCGTCGTCGTCGTCCTCCTCCTCCTCCTCCTCCTCCTCCTCCTCCTCCTCCACGTGCTCATACTGCGGACCCCGCCTCCGACGCCGTGCAGGCAGCAAGGAGCTCGGGCCGCGGCGTGGTCTGCCGCGGGCCCCGCGGACGCGGATGGCCCGTCGAGCGCACGCGCGCCGAGCCTCAGGCTACATTGACCCCCCCGCCCAATGCGAGACATCTGACATCGTGCCTTTTTTTCACGACGTGTAAGACGACACCAGGACGAATACAACATCGGGTGAGGATTAATCGAATATTTCTCAGCTCCAGTTCTGGAAAGTGTCTCGGGTGCCGCGGCCTTCTCAGAGCGTTCTGGAACGCTCTGAGATCGTTCTGGAACGCTCTGGAAGGGATTTATCCTAATCCTAGTCCCGTCCAAGACGTCGTTTTTTTTTTTGTTGTTTTGTTTTTTTGTTTTTTGTTTTTTAAATATTTTTTCTCCAGAAATGGCTCCCCAATGGTCTGGACCCCTTCCCCTGGACTGACTTTTCATCCGGGACTGTGCTGGGACGGTCCTGGGGCCCAGCGAGGGCCCCTGGAGGCCAAACATGAGCAAAAACCTTCCGTCGTGCTTTTTCTCACAATGAGAGGATGTCAGTGATCGCCAGGAGGAGGGTGAGGAGGAGGAGGAGGAGGAGGAGGAGGAGGAGGAGGAGGAGGAGGAGCGCCACTGCCAGAGGGAAAGGTTATCGTTGCCGAGTGCAGTGAGAAGCGGCAGGCGGTGGTTCTCGGGGGCGGTCACATGTTGAGACCATCGTCAGACGGAGGAAGAGGAGGAAGAGAAGGAGGAGGAGCAGGACCACAAATGCACCCCCCCCGCCCCGCGCCACGACTTCTGGGCGAAGGGGGTGCCCTCCCTACGACGTCCGACGGCTACATTAGTTCAATCCTGACGTTTTTCCTTGCCCCCAGCTCCTGGAAACATTTTTTCGGCCGCGAAGTCGTGAGATCGGAAATGGGTCACAACCGCCCGTCGTGATTTGTTCGTGACACCCAGACGCGGGGGTTGAAGCTCAGCGCGCGGCCTCTAGAGTTCAATTCGACCCCAGGGACCTCTCCTGGAGCGCGTTCTGGCAAACACTTCGAGGCGCATCCTGTCGCGGCGACGAGAGAGCTCCATGAGGCTCGAAGAATTAAACGAAGACGTCCAAAAACGCTGAGCCTCGATCCGAGAGAGGGTCAGGCCTCAGGAAGCCCAATGAAACCCAAAGCGGTCAAAAGCCTTGATCCTCGAGCACTGAGGGTCCTTTTTCTCCTCCTACTCCTTTGAGGGGCAACGACAGGGGGGAAACATCGCGCTGGAATCGACGACACATCGCCGATAGATCGGCGATGGGCCCCCGATGGCGAATCCGCGCAGTCCTGTGCGGGCTGGGCTCTTGGGCCCCCATCGGCAATGAGCGGGCGGCTTGGGGTCGATGCATACCCCCCCCCCTCATCCTATCCCCCCTCAAGGTTGCCCCTCACGGGGACCCAGAACTCCAACGCCGTGAACTTTTCACAGCGCAGACCCCCACAAATCTAGACCCATTTCCCGGGACTGGTTTTTCATCCCGAGTCGTTCTTTGATGGTCCCGGGACCCGGCGAGGGCCCCCCCAAAACAGAAAATGACAAAAAACCTTCCGTCTCCCTCCTCCTCCACCTCCTCCTCCTCCTGCTCCTCAATTCCTTTTCCTTATAAAGAACTTCTCCCTGTCGCACCCCGAGGCCAGCTTTTAGGGCGGGCCCGACGTTTCGCCTGAGTCTTCCTCACCATGTATGACCCTGAAGCTTGAACAATGGCAACAGTGCAACACATGGAGGGCGGGTGGTTTTCAAAATGTGGCTCTCGCCTTAGCACCGCGCGCATTCGTAATTAAGAATGGTAAACATTTAACGAATTAAGGGCGGGTCGTTCCCAACATGTGGCTCTCGCTTTAGCGCTGCGCGCATTCGTTTTAAACTGTTGCAAGAGTTTCACGGATTGAGGGCGGGTCGTTTTCAACATGTGGCTCCCGCCTTAGCGTCGCGTTCATTCGCTCCATACATTAGCAAGAGCTTCACGGATTGAGGGCGGGTCGTTTTCAAAATGTGGCTCTCGCCATAGCGCCGCGCATATTCGTTTTAAACAATTTCAAGAGCTTCCCGGATTGAGGGCGACTCCTTTTCAAACATGTGGTTCTCGTCTTAGCGACGCGCACATTCGTTTGACAAAGTGCAAGAGTTTCACGGGTTTCCATGTTCAGCATACCAAGAATGGTGTTCTGGAGAGATTCACGATTATAAGGGTGCAGCAATTAGTTACGTTGATTCGCGGTGTGATCCGTGGCGTTGGAATCCCGAGAACAATGTTTTGGCATGCCCCAGGGTCTTCAAACGGATGTCTTCCAAGGAGGCAATTCCCTCAGTGGAAATGAACCGTGATAGGGGCCTGCGAAGAGGGACATTGGAGGGAGGGCTTATTCCTACATCGTTGATGACTCTTGGGTTTACGCTGGTCCTCCTCCTCCTCTTCTTCCTCCTCTTCTTCTTCCTCCTCCTCCTCCTCCTCCTCCTCCTCCTCCTCCTCCTCCTCCTCCTCCCCCTGCTCCCCTTCCTCCTCGTCCCTCCTCCTCCTCCTCCTCCTCCTCCTCCTCCTCCTCCTCCTCCTCCTCCTCCCCTTCCTCCCCTTCCTCCCCTTCCTCCTCGTCCTCCTCCTCCGCCTCGTCCCTCCTCCCTCCCCTCGTGGCCTCGTGCCGCGGGGGCGGCTCCTTGGGAGGCACCGAGCTCGATGCCCGGTGCGTGCAGCGCGCCCGCCGCTCCTCGCCGCAGTCGTCCCCGTGCGCCGGCAGTCCTCCCCCATGGGGCGGGGAGGCACGCGGGAAGCGCTAGACAAGCGCGGTCCACTACTCGCGGAGTGGCTGCAGCAGGGGCCTCGGAGGGCCATGCTAACGTTTTTCGAACGAGGCTGGCCAGCGAAAGCCGCGAAGGATGGGCCGGAGGCGCAAGGATGCTGTGGTACCCTTAGGAAGGTTGCCCATCGTTGCCATGCTGGTTGACTGTGCTCGCAGAGTGGCTACTAGCAAATGGCCCGGATCCGTGGCATCCAGGCAAGCGTCTTCCATCGCATCGGGGCAAGCAGGCAAGCACTGCTTGTTCGACGTTTGCGAGCAAGCACTCTGCGATTGGTGGAACGCCCTTGGATGAGGAGGGGGGCGGGGAGGCGAGCGGGAAGCACGGCGCCGCGGGCGGGGGCGAGCACGGCAAGCACAGCCAGTTGACACCACGTGTGTGTGTGTGTGTGTGTGTGTGTGGTTGCGTGTGCGTGCAGTGGGAGCGCCAGACTGCGGACCGCGCTTCAACTCCTGGCGCTGAGCTGCGCTCCGCGGGATGCTTGGCCGCTGCACTTTGGCTTTGCAGTGCCTCATCTTTCCGCCACCGCCACCAATCTGCATGGCCGTGGCTGGATCCTTTCATCACGGCGCGCTCGAGTAAGTTCGTTCGCAATTGGCACCTCCATCTGCCGACTGCGCCTGAGGTTCCTCTGCGCCGCCCGGCTTTCACCTTCCCATTGGTCTGCCAGGGCAACCCCCTCTGGCTGGTGCGGCCCACGCCTGTGCCTGTCCTGGCTGCGCAGGTGCCGTGGTCGGCGCCGTCTCTCGTTCGGCCACGTCCTGCGGGACCGTGGCTGCCTCGCCACGCCCACCACGTGGGGGGGTCAAAGGTCCTCGGTCTGGCGGGCCCTCTATGTGTCGCTTCGGCGTGGTTGCGTGGTGCGTACCGTAGGCCCGTCCCCTCACGGTTGCCCCCGCCCCCCACGTGAGTGGCGTTGTCGATCCCGCATGGCTGGATCCAGCGTCTCCCCCGCTGCGTGAGCTGGGCGGGTGCGCGCTCCTCTCTGGGCCTTTCTGCGCCGCGGCGCCGCGCGCGTGGCCGCGGTGCCAGGGAAGTGTGTGCACAGTGGACGCATTCGCCACTGGGCCGAGGGGGCGGAGGGGGGGTCTGGCTCTGGACCGCTGCTTAGTGCGACTGTTTGCAGCAATGCGTCCTATGGGGGAGACTCCACCTGCCTGAAACAGGCGCCCCAAACAGCCAAGATCTCCTCCAGGGGGGGGGAGGGGGTGCAAGGGCCCGCGCCGATCGGCAAAACAATGAAGAAGAAAACGATGACAATAAATCTTGCTGTGGGAAAGATTGGGGCACATTCTTCGGCGTTCTCTGAGGGCCCTGAGGTGCCCCAAAGCTTTTGTGGCCCCCCCCCACGGGGGCCATCGGGGAATAGGAGCCTTCCCTGTGGCAACTGGCAGGCCCGTTCCTTGTTGTACGCGCCTGCTGTGTACTTCTTGGCCTTCCTGTCTCCTGGCCCTCCCTCCCTTCGCCCTTCGCCCCGCCCCTGCGGTTGGCCTCAGCAGCTTTGCTCTTCCCCCGTTCCTGCCCCGCCTCTGGCTTCCCTCTCGCCCTTCCTGCGTCCGTCGTCCGTCCGCTCTCCCGCCCCCGGCCGCCGCGTCTCCTTGTCCGTGCTTCCCCTCGCTCTCGGGACTCTGCTGCACCTGCTCACCGTGACCGACATGATGGCGGACACGTGGCTGTTGGCGCAAAGCGCGCGCGCGCGCGTGTGTGTGTGTGTGTGTGTGTGTGTGTGTGTGTGTGTGTGTGTGTTCGTGTGTGTCTGTGTGTGTGTGTGTGTGTGTGTGTGTGTGTGTGCGCGCGCGCGCGTAGGTGTGTGTGTGTGTGTGTGTGTGTGTGTGTGTGTGTGTGTGTTCGTGTGTGTCTCTGTGTGTGTGTGCGTGTGTGTGCGTGTGTGTCTGTGCGTGCGTGAGGTGCGCATCGCTCCTGTGGCTGCAGGTCGCATCTCGCAGGCCTCAGCTGGATTTCAGCTCGTGTGCTAGCGGTTGGCGTGTGGTGCGGCCCAGGCACTTGAAATTCGACGCAGGGCGTGCATGTAAGGGGCATCCAGGGAAGCCTCTCGAACGCACTCGCAGCAAAACTCAAGGAGAGAGTATTCAAAATCTTGGACCACAAAAGAGAAGACCGTCGGCACGCTGATGCCGACTCGGGCAATGCAGAGAAGTATGGCTTCTGCAGGGTCAACGCATTGGGCCCAGGGACGGGGGCGAGAACGAAGGGGGCGGCCAGCGCTCCAGCGGGCCCCCAGAGGCCCCCGACCAGGAAAGGCAAACGTGGCCGCGAGGGCCCAGTGTTTCATGACCGCCGGGGCCTTGCAGCGGGGAGTCCCCATTCCACGCTGCTGCCTTCGATTTCCTCTCTCTCTCTCTCTCTCTACCTTTCTGGCGCGCGCGCTCTCTCTCTCTCTCTCCCTGTCCTTTCGCAGCCTGGCTCAAGGCTGTATTCGTTTCCCTTCGGCCGCCTGGACCAGGCCCGTTGCTTCCGCGCTGCGGCGCGTGCGTATGCGGGGAGCGGCAGCCTCCGGCAGCCGCTTTGGCTGGTCTGGCCAGGGAGACGTGCAGCAGGGACTGTCTCACCATGAACGTCGGAGAGTCGACCCTCGTTGGTGAGTTCGGCGCCATGCGCGCGCTGCTCTTCGACCCTCTTTCCGCTGTTCTATGCCACGAGCCGCGTGTTCATCCACGCCGCCCCACGCAGTGTCCGATGGCGCGCGCGCCCCGCGGAGCTCCAGACGACGTCTGCGGCGAAGCGCGCCTGGATCAGCCCCTGGTGGCCCAGCGCCTGGGAGGATCGCAAGCAAACGTCCACCGTGGCGTGCTCTTGCCCGAGCTTCGAGCTGACTTCTGGGCTGTCTGTGTGCACGCCCATGCGCTCCTTCAAAAGCTCCCCGCGGATCCGAAAGCTCTCAACGTCGTCTCCGCCGCGACTCGCGCCGCGTCTCCTGCCGGCCAGCCGGCCCCCTTCTCTGTGGCCGCCGACGGGCCAACTGACCCGCTCTCCCCAGCTGCAACCCTGCCACCCACATTCCCTGGCCTACGCAGGCCATGGGCACGAGATGGTCCGCGGCCGACGACGGCGACCAACACGACTAGGGCACTAGGAGAACATCCACCTCTCCTCGCTCGCCCGCCCTCACCACCCCAGCGCGCACGTCCGAGCGCCCTCCCCTGCTGGTCCCGACGTGCACTGCGTGCTAGTGTCCGCCTGTCTTTTACGGGGGGCCCCCTCCGTTTGCCGCCCATGCCGTGCCAACGCCCGCTGCTGCTGGTCGTGCCGCACGCGCTACGCGAACGCTCTCTGATGAGGTCACCCGGCTCGTCCGAGCCCCTTCCGTGAGGCTCTGCCAAACGACAGCCCATGCCGCCGCCTCTGGCCGGGGCGCCCGCCGCAGGCCACACCGGCAAGGGCTGGGGCTCCGCTCCCGTGCCCCCCCCCAGCAGCGGACCCGCAGCCCTCTGCCGACTCCTTCCCCGCTCGCCCCGGCGACGGTAGAGGGCGACGCGGAGGACGAGACGAGGAGGCCCCTGCGGTGGCGCGCGCTGGGTCCCGCCTGACGCGGTGCAGCCCTGCGGCTCCTCGCCGCCCGCCGTGTCCGTCGACCGCGGCCTCGCCCCGTGGGTCTCGCCATGCACCGTCGCGCTGTGTGCGTGGCCGCCCTGGCTGCAGCCCGGCTGTCGGGGTCGGCCGTCGTGCCGAGGCCCCTCGACTACCGCTAGGAAGGAGAGGAGGTTGTCGCTTCCACCATCCTTCCCCTCCCGTCTCTGCCCGCGGGCCCCCGCAGTGGCTGCAGACGAGGATGAGGATGCAACACTCTGCGCTTTCCCCGGCGCCAACCTGCCACGCGCGGGTGTTCAGGGCGCCCGCGCAGCTGTGGCACTCGTCCCAGGCCGTGTCGGAGGCGTCCCAAGCCCACAGCCTGCTACTCAAGCGATCCGCCAGAAGCTCAGTGGTTTCAGAGACTTCAGGATGTCCTCTTCCTTCTTCTCCTCCTCCTCTTGCTTCAAAGAGTCGCCCCCTAGAGCTGTGCAAGGTGACGGGGTGGCCAAAATCTCGAGGCGGATTCAGCTGTGGCCAGCCATGGGGTAAAGCCACACGAAAAACCTCAACCTTGAATTCGCAACCCTCAAGCCTCCTCCTCCTCCTCCGAGCAGCGCTGCCATGCACTAGGAAAGAGCATGCGGTTGCTCCCGTAACTGAAAAGGAATGGTAGAGGTTGGACTGGCTCAGGGGGGAAGCAATGACCTGGAATCGGCAATGTGTCGCCGATAGGTCGGCGATAAGCCCCCGATAGCGGGGTGGGCTATCAGGCTCCCGTTGGCGAAATAAATGGGCGATTGGGAGATCGATGTATCCCCCCCTGAGCCTATCCCCCCCCCCCTAGCGCTGCCCCTGAGTAAAGCCCAACCACCTGTGGGGACCGCACCCCTCAATGAAGCGTGACGCCCTGCAGCCCTCCCCCCTCAACGATCAACGATAACAACGATCACAACGACAACGATCACAACGATCACAACGATAACAATGGTCACATCGACAAGGATACCAACGATCAGAACGATCATGACGACAACGGTCACAACGACAACGATCACAACGATCATAACGACAACGATCACAACGCCAACGATAACCACGATCACAACGGTCACAACGACGACGACGACAACGACAACGCCGATCACAACGACAACGATTACACGCCCTGCAGCCCTCCGCCCCGGACTCCCCGCGGCGCCTGGAGCTCTGGGCGTCGCGCCCGGTTCGCCCCGCTGGGACGGCCGCGGGGGGCCGCCGGGCCGGGCCGGGTCCTGAGGCGCCAGGCGGCGAGGGCCGCGGCGGCGTCGATGGCTGCAGCGGCGGCGAGGGCCGTGGCGGCGGCGAGGGCCGCAGGCGGCGGCGAGTGCAGGGGGCGAGGGTCGGGCACTGCACTCTTGCCGTCGGCGGCGAGGCAGGGGCGGTCCGCTCCAGCGTGTGGCCATCCGGGGCAACCGAGTGGCGAAGTGGCCGGCATGCGAGAGAGGGAAAAAGGACTAGGGCGGCCGGGCAGAGGGAGGGGGAGGAGGAGCACGTTGGGCGTGGCTTAATGGGGGGGTCACAAATGGGGGGGTCAGAAAAGGTCCTCTTTCGTGCCCCTTTCGGGCCCCTCCAACGCCCCATGGGGCTCGTTTAGGTACCGTTTGGGTACCTTTTCGGCCCACCCTCGCCACCCCCCCATGTATGACTCCCCCATTACGCAACGCCCAAAGCACGCAGGCGTGGAAGACTTCCGCGTCGAGCGGGCCGGGGCGGCCCGCCGTGGCAGCGGTGACCGCAGCAGCAGCAGCCAGGCCAGGGCGAGGGGCGCACCCACGGGCGCTGCCAGGGCTCGGGTCCGTGGATCTGTCGCGTGGGCGCCAGATCCGTGGATCGGAGAAGCTATAGCCCCCAAAGCAGGAGGCCACTGCCGCAAGGCCGTCCACGGTGATAGCAGGACCGAACGCCGACCGAACCGACGGCGAGACCGAAATCGGCAGGCCGCAAGCAGCGTAGACGGGTGCAGCGACGCGGCAACGACGCAAGAACCTGCCGAGCGGACCCGACCCGACGCTACCGACTGCGACGCAGGCTGGACCGACTGGTCTGCAGATGGAGGCAAGGGGAATTCGTCGTCAACGATCGCGGTGAGGGGTTGGCTCGCATCGGCGAGGATCAATGGTTGGCGTCGCAGGCCACCCGCTGTCCCCGGAAAGAGGCGGCGCTCGCCCTCGGAGTTGAGGTGCGTCGTTGGTCCCGAGCCCTCGAACCCCACCGCCTACGCGATGAGACGACCTTGGCCAAAGTACTTCACCAGCAGCTGCTCGGTCGGAAAGGTCCCGACCCAGTAGGTCCGCCCCTTCAAGACCACGGGCAGCTCCCCTGTGCCAGGCATTACCACCGCACGACAGGGCCCCGCCTCGCGGCTGTCACACATCACACTTTCAACGTAGTGATCTCCATCGGGCGTCTGGATGGCCCACTGCTGGGCGCCCACCTGGTGCAGTAGCGGACGCTCGTGGCACACCGTAGCATCACTATAGAACACTGCCAGATAAGCACCTGGCATCATCTCACTCCAGAAAGCCTCCTCTCCGACAGTGCGCCCGCTGGCTTGCCGCAGAGCTGCCAGTGGACTGCCAGTCCATTCCACTGTGGCACGCTCGGGGGAGGCGGATGCACCGAGCTCGCGGCGCCCAGCGGCAGTTGCTGGCGACGTGCCGCCATGCTGCTGACGACGTGGTCACACTCGCGAGCCCAGGGTGACGAGGGAGTGCACGAAGGCGCCGCCGACGAGCTGCAGCAGGTCCAACACCGCGCCGGCCTCCGGGGGGGGGCTCCGGCACGCCGGCACCTCCGGGCACACGCGCAAGCAGAACAAGAGCATCGGGGCAGGCGGGCGGCTCCGCCTCCCCGAGGGCACTCCTGCTCTGGCGCCTCGGTGGCCGCCTGGGCAACGGCAGCCGCCGCCCCCGAGGAGGAGGAGGAGGAGGAGGAGGAGGAGGAGAAGGAGGAGGAAGCGGATCGAGGAGGAAAAGGATGATCGAGGCGGGAGATCGAGTTTCGAGGGCGAAGTGAGGGGAGCGGGGCGATGTTCGGGAGCTCCGGGGGCCCTCGTGCAGACAACCTTCCCGGCGTCCCCGCCGGGGCCATCGGCGAGGCGCGGCTGCGTAGCTGCTGAAAACACCCCAGGGCCCGAAAACTTCGACACATGTCGCTTTGTCGTTTGTTCTCGACGCTCCCAGGTGGACGACGCCGACACCACGGCAGACCCATGCCAAACCCAGCGTCCCGCGCCCTAAGTGAACGAAGCCAGCGCCGCGGCAAACCCCACGGCGAACCCTGCACGCCCGAGGCGGCGTTTGCCCTGGCGGCCGATGCGCCCTCAACACCGAAGGCTGCGCGTCGGAGCAAACGGCGCGGCGACGCAGGATCAAACCTCGGAGCTTCTGGAGAGCTCAGCAGATCTCGCGTGAGGGTCAGGCACCTCTGGCGCTGTGCTTTTTCATAAGAGCGTCGGGCCCCAGAGCTCTCGAACCCGCCCCTCGGGACCGCCTCCTCGTCGCGGATCGCTCTCTGACATCCCGGGGCCCCAGAAACCGCCCCTGGCTCTTGAGGCAGGCCGAGCCGCGCGGGCGGCTCTGGAGGCCTCTAGAGTCTCCGGCGGCCTCCCTCCGCTGAGGCCTCTGGATTTCCTGGGATGCCTCGCGGGTGCTCCGAACAAGTTGGAGCGGCTGGTTTCTGGCCGTTTTCGCTCTCCGGGGGGCCCTCGCCAAGCCTCGGGACCGTCAAGAGGCGGCTCAGGATGAAGGGCCGGCCCTCGGGAAGTGGTGGGGCCCACGCGCCGAACAGAACTGGAACGGCTGGATGTCTGTGCCAGACGTCCACCGTCTCGGAGAGCTCAGGGCGATGGTCTTCGATCGTTGCGGCGCCTGGAGGCCGATCTCGGGCCCGGGGGCCGTCGGCAGCGGAGGGCTCGGGGTGCACAGCCAGCCCGGGGGCGCGGGCCGTGACCTCCTCGGGCCCCGTCCCGCCTCTTCAGGCGCCGGGGCCTCGGGTGTCCGGGCCCGGAGGCCCGCCTCGGGAGGCCGAGGGCCATGCGACACGCGGCGAACACCTCGGCCCTCGGTCCCTCAGAATCTCGAGGCATCTCTAGAATAAGAAGAAGAGTAATAACATTAGGAATAATAGTAACACTAGGAATAACAATACGAATAATAATACGAGTAATACTAGTAAGAATACTAATTAAAACAAGAAGACAAATTCAGAACAGTAGCCAACATACTAAGAATAATAACATTCAGCATACACAAACGCCACAAACATCAACTTTTGGCCTTCCGCGCGGACTTCTTGGACCTGCGCTGGGTCCCCCCGGCGGCGCCTCCGGCGCCGCCCCTGGCGTTGCTCCTCCTTCGACAGAATCTCGACGCACCTCGAGCTACCTCAACCCTAGAACCGCCTGGACTCTGTGTGCGCCGGAAGCCTCGATCCCTGAGGCTCTTCTCGAGCCACCCAGCACCATCCGAACGTCTCCCCCGGGCCCGCGCCCTCTCGAGCTATCTGTGGCGTGGCCACCTCGCAATGCCCCGGCGCACGACGGGAAAGCTCGGGCCACGATGTACCACGCCTCCCCCCGCTTTGCGCCTCCCTTGCTGTACGTCCGCCGTGAACAGAAGCTCCTGGATGGGGTCGGAGGATCGCACCGCATCGCCGATGCATCGGCGATGCGTCGGGGACGTCCGCGTGGAGAGATGCTGGCTCGACATCCAGCCGCAGCGTCGATGCATCGGAGATGCGGAGCGGCGCTCCGACTCCACCTTGGCGGCCTGGAGTGACGAAGCCCTGCGGCGGGGGCTCCCTTGTCTCGCGCAGCCCCTGGGGAGCCACGACTTTTTCTAGCCGGGTACCCCGGGTCAACTTTTTACTTCAGATCGGTTCGTCGGTGGTCTCAGGGCCCCAAACACGGCTCGCCGTGGGGCCGCGATCGGCGAAAGGCTTCCGGCTTGAGATGGCTCAAGGCGAGGCGTGCAACTGCTGGAGCGCATCCCGAGGCTGGAAGACGTCCGGGGGCGTCCAGAAACAAGCGTTGGACGCTGGACGCCTGATTCTTTTGTTTGGCCACTGGCGACGAAGACACCACAATTAGAGAGCACAGTGGATCACCACAGCAAGGCTGCGCCACCGCGTGTGATTGAGGAGCGCCTGGGTACCTAGTGCGGAAAACCACGCAAGGAGGAGGAAGCAGAGGGTGCATCGTCAGGGCCAGCTCATGGGGGAAGCGTCGAACTTGAATCGGCGATGCACTGCCGACATATCTCGGCGACAAGCCCCCGACAGCAAAACCGCACGTTCCTGGGCGTGTTGAGAGCTATCAGGCCTCGATCGGTGATGAATGCGCGATTGGGGGTCGATGCGTTCCCCCCTGAGCCTACGGTCAGGAACATTTGCTCAGGGTGTCGCGTCGCCGGTTCTGGCCCACCACGCTTCGGCGCGACACGGTATCCACGTCTCGGTCCCCAAGCATCCACGTCCGAGCCTTTCCCAACCTCTCGCTCCCTGGGGCGCAACAACACGCTATCCGTTCGCAAGGCATGGCGTGTTGCCAGTGCCACCGCCGCGACACGCTATGCACAAAATCCTGACCGTAACTCCCCTACCGTTGATCCTTTTTTTGTTTTAGATATTTGGGAGGTCAAGTTCGGCCTGCGTGGGTAAGGCGGGCGTGAGGGTCGTTGGGCGTGCGTAAGCCATGTACAGTAGGCAACGGTGGACGATTTCCCGTTCAGGTTTCCGACTTTCAGGTCTGGTGCTCTCCGCACACTCCACGTTTAGTTTTTAGGTGTGGCCCTGTTTACCTCCACGGTGCTAAGCACTTCGGGCTCTTGAAAACAAATGTTTTCTAAGGAACTGAGCCTGCGTGCAGGTCTGGCGGCTATGTAGCCGCAATCGCCGCCCCTCCGCCGCCCGTCGTCTGGGCCTTTGTGCTGGAGTGGCGGCTACGTGCTCGCCATCGCCGGCCCGTCGCCGCCTCGCATAGGTGCTCTTTTCTCAAAGGAAAACAGATTCTCTTCCCCCCCCAAGATTATCCGCACCCCTTTCCGCATTGCAATTTGCATATGATTCGGCCCCATCGTCCATCCTAAATATGAATTCGTACCATCCCAACCGAGCTGGTATCGACACTCCCCCGCTATCCTCTGCCGAAAAAACACGTGCACTCGTTTATCAACTAGCCTGGCGAAGAACCCAGTCAGATGCAATTGTGGGTGCCGCAATTGTGAATATCATCTTCGATGGAGCTCCCTATGGAACCACGAACCGTGTGAGGGGTGTGCCGACATGGGCATGCGGTGGGCACGGAGGGCGCATGCGGACGTGGCCACTGGGGCCTTCATTGAAGCTCCTTATGAGGCCCCGAACCGTGTGAAGGGTGTGCCGAAATGGACGTGCGGCGTGCGGGGGAACCGCACGTGGACCCTGTCATCGGGGCCTTCGGTGGAGCTCCCTATGGGGCCACGAAGCGTGTGAGGGGTGTGCCGAAATTGGCATGCGGTGGGCGGGGAAGGCGCATGCGGACGCGGCCACTGGGTCCTTCGGTGGAGCTCCCTATGGGGCCACGAACCGTGTGAGGGGTTTGCCGACATGGACATGCGGTGGGCGGGCTGGGGCCTTCGGTGGAGCTCCCTATGCGGCCACGAACCGTGTGAAGGGTGTGCCGATATGGGCATGCGGTGTGCATTGAGGGCGCATGCGGGCGCGGTCACTGGGGCTTTCGGTTGAACTCCCTATGGGGCCACGAACCGTGTGAGGGGTGTGCCGACATGGGCATGCGGTGGGCACGGAAGGCGCATGCGGACGCGGCCACTGGGGCCTTCATTGAAGCTCCTTATGGGGCCACGAGCCGTGTGAAGGGTGTGCCGAAATGGACGTGCGGCGTGCGGGGGAACCGCACGTGGACCCTGTCATTGGGGCCTTCGGTGGAGCTCCCTATGGGGCCACGAAGCGTGTGAGGGGTGTGCCGAAATTGGCATGCGGTGGGCGGGGAAGGCGCATGCGGACGCGGCCACTGGGTCCTTCGGTGGAGCTCCCTATGGGGCCACGAATCGTGTGAGGGGTGTGCCGACATGGGCATGCGGTGAGCGGGCTGGGGCCTTCGGTGGAGCTCCCTACGTGGCCACGAACCGTGTGAAGGGTGTGCCAGAATGGAGATGCGGTGGGCGGGGAGGGCGCATGCGGACGCGGCCACTAGGGCCTTTGACGGAGCTCCCTGTGGGGCGACGGACCGTGTGAGGAGTGATGGTAATGATGACGGCGATGATGATGATGATTCCGATGATGGTGATGATGGCGGTCGTGATGATTATGGCGATGGTGACGGTGATGACGCTGATGATGAAGATGATGATGATGATGATGATGATGACGATGATGATGATGGGAGGAGGGAGGAAAGGGGAGGAAAAGAGGAGAGGAGAGGAGACGAGAGGAGAAGAACGCGGGGAACGTCTTCTCTTCCAAACGAAGACCCGACACCACAGGATGGTTGGGAAAAACCGCCGGCTTTCGAACATACTTTGCAAAACAATTCAAACGGAGTTCACACGCGCGCGTCGTCGCGCGCGCATGCCGGAACCCTTCAAGAACCCACAGTTTCATACAAATATTGAAACCGAGTGTCCAAAAACATATTTGCGCGCGCGCTCTGACAATTCGTAAAACCAATCGGTCTTTCAACTTTGCACACCGTGCCACCAAACGGGCTTCTCGCGCGCATGTCGAAATCGTTCGAACGCCCCTGCGCGCGTGCTGTCGTAAGAACCATCCGCAACATACGGGACGAAGTGCACGCGCGCACGTGCCGAAATCAATCAACAATCTTCGGTTTCGTAGGAATTTCAAAACCATGTGTCCAAATAGCGTATAAACCACATGGCTTCGCAACATCAGTTTTCCGCCAAACGGCCCAACAGGCCCGCCAAACGGGCCTCTCGCGCCGCATGCCGAAATCATTCGCACGCCCTTGCGCGCGTGCTGGGGGGACACTGTCCGTGTCAATTAATACCATGCGGGCCACTCTCGCGCATCGGCCGCGTGCGCATGTCGAACTCTTTCTAAAACCTTTAAACCTTCATTACCAACGTGAAAACGCCGTCATCGTCGTCGGTGTGATAAGCATCGGCGCCGTCATTGGCCTTCCAGCCGTCATCGCCACCTTCGTCACCATCGCTACTCTGATAATCGTGTCTACCGTTGTCGGCGTCGCCATGATACCGCGCCCGTCCACGTCACCGACTCGCACGAAAGTGCCTGGTGGGAAGTGCCACGCGGTCAGCGCCACCACGGCCGCGTCGGTCGCGCCAAATTAGCTGGCCGCTGTGCGCGCGAGCATGCGCGGACTAGCGCGGCCGCAGAGATGCACCAACCAACGCCAAGCACTCATCGCAATCGCCGCCGCATGGGTTTTGCAAACCAAGTTGCGGGCGGGTGGGTGGGATGTTTTCCAAATCGTGGGAGGTGGTCAAGCGCGTTGCGGGGTAGTCAATTCTCCTCTCTTAGAAGAATATGGATTCTACCACCATCACCCCCCTGAGGTTACCCGTTACGCGGTTCGATTGGAAACTCAAATATGGTCGTGACACTTCGTTTATTCTCCTTGTAAGTTCATGCCATCTCAGGCCAGCCCGTATGGACCCCCCGCCATCCTTTGCAAAAACTGGTATGCGCGCGCACTCGTTTATCAAAACCATAAATTGGCAAACATCCCTTGCAACAGATCATACGAAGTGCACACGCGCGCAATGTCGCGCGCGCGTGCCGAAATCCTTCAAACATTACCGGTTTCGTAAAAGATTTCGGTATCGAGTGTCCACCACAAAAATAAAATACACAGGGTTTCGCAACACAGACTTTCAAAGAAAGCGTGCGCGCGTGCTCTTGCGAACCCTTGCAACAAACCAACGTTTTTTTTTTTTTTTTTTTTTTTTTTTTTTTTGTTTTTTTTTTTTTTTTTTTTTTTTTTTTTTTTTTTTTTTTTTTTTTTTTTTTTTTTTTTTTTTTTTTTTTTTTTTTTTTTTTTTTTTTTTTAAAAAAAAAAAATAAAAATAAATATATATATATAAATGATTATATATAATATATATAAACAACATTTTCAGAACATACTGCCTAACGGGCTTCGCGCGCGCATGTCGAAACCGTGCGAACGCCCCTGCGCGCGTGCCGTCGCGAGAATCCTTTGCAACGGACGGGGCGAAGTGCACGCGCCCGCGTCGTCGCGCGCATGCCGAAATCCTTCCAAAACCTTTGGTTTCGGAAATATTTCAAATCGAGTATCAAACAAACATAAAACAAACACAGGGGTTCGCAGCAGGGATTTTCAACAAAAGCGTGCGCGCGCGCTTTTGCGAATTCTCAAAAAAAAACGCTCATTTTCCAACATTTTCACAACATGCTACCAAGCGGGCTTCGCGCACGCGCATGTCGAAATCGTTCGAACGTCCTTGCGCGCGTGCTGGGGTGGCACGGTCCATGTCAAAAAATACCATGCGAGCCACTCCCGCGCGTCTGCCGCGCGCGCATTTCGAATTCCTCCCAAAACTTTCATCGCCGACGCGAAGGCACCGTCATCGTCGTCGGCGTGATCAGCATCGGCGCCGTCACTGGCTGCCCCGTCGTCGCTGTAAGCATCGTCGCCAGCATCGCTACTATCATCATCGTGTCTACCGTTGTCGACGTCGCCGTGATACCGAGCCCGCCCAAGTCGCCGACTCGCACTGAAGTGCCCGCTGGGATGTGCCGAGCGGTCAGCGCCACCGCGTTCGCGTCGGTCGCGCCAAACTAGCTGGCCGCTGCGCGCGCGAGCATGCGCGGGCTAGCGCGGCCGCAGAGATGCGCCAGCCAACACCCAGCACTCATCGCAATCGCTTCCGCATGGGGTTTGCAAACCAAGTTGCGGGCGGGTGGGTTTGATGTTTGCGCGAGCAGTGGAGTGGACAACTTCAAGTTGAGGGTTGGTGAGTTGCACCGCGTAGATTGCGCCGCACTTGTTGCACCACATTTAGTTCCTGTGTGAACAGAGAATCAACTCCACCACCCTCCCGAGGCGGGACTTATCGGCACCCCCTGGGGATGTGCAATTTACATTGAATTCTGCCCCATCGTCCATCCTAAATATGAATTCGCACCATCCCAGGGTGGCCGGTATCCCCCCTCATCCTCTGCAACAAATTACGATGCACGCGCACTCGTTTATGAAAAGGTATCCGTTTTCATGAATCCCTTGCGAAAAACGGGACGAAGTGCACACGGGCGCGTCGTCGCGCGCGAGTGCTGGAATCCTTCAAAAACCGCTGTTTTCGTAAGGATTTCAAACTCGAGTGTCCAAAACAACATGTAAAGACAGAGGGTTTCGCAGAACGGATGTTCAAGAAAAGCTCGCGCGCGCGCTCTTGCGAAATCGTAAACATACTGCCACAAGGGCTTCGCGCGCGCATGTCGAGATCGTTCGAACGCCCTTGCGCGCGTGCTGTCGCGAGAGACCTTTTCAAACAACGGGACGAAGAACACGCGCGCATCGTCGCGATCGCATGTCGGAGTGCAACGTCTTGAGGAAACCAAAGATGGTTCAACATGTTCATGGGATTCTACCAAACGAGCCTCTCGCGCCGCATGCCGAAATCATTCGCACGCCCTTGCGCGCGTGCTGGGGGGACACTGTCCGTGTCAAATAATACCATGCTGGCCGCTCTCGCGCGTGGGCCGCGCGCGCATGTCGAACTCTTCCCAAAACCTTCATCACCGACGCGAGGACGCAGTCATCGTCGTCGGCGTGATCCGCATCGGCGCCGTCACCGACCGCGCCGCCGTCGTTGTTAACATCGTCACCAACACCGCTACTATCATCATCGTGTCTACCGTTGTCGATGTTGCCATGGTACCGCGCCCGCCCAAGTCACGAGAGGCCCGGTGGGATGTGCCCAGCGGTCGGCGCCACCGCGGCCGCGTCGGTCGCGTCAAAGTAGGTGGCCGCTGCGCGCGCGTGCTTGGGTTGGCGCGGCCGTATATATGCACCGGCCAACGCCAAGCACTCATCGCACTCGCCGCCGTATGGGTTTCGCAAACTAAATTGCGGGTGGGGTGGAATTTGCAAGAGCATGGGATGTGCCAACTCGTTTGCCAAAATCAATTGCACCATAAACATTGCATCGCATATATTGCACCACGTGGATGACACAACATGGATCGCACCACATCTGTTGCACCAGTTTGTTTTGCACCACGCAGTTTGCACCACATGGATAGCTTCACGCAGAGTGCACAAAATAGACTGTCAGAAACACACTGCTCTTGGGGTCCATGCTGGCTCGCATTAGGTATGTCGAACCGATACTGAAAAGAGAGAGAGAGAGAGAGAGAGAGAGAGAGAGAGAGCGACAGAAAGAGAGAGAGAGAGAGAGAGAGAGAGATAAAGAGAAAGGGAGAGAAAGAGAGAGAGAGAGAGAGAGAATGCGGGGGCCTCTCAAACGAATCCCAGGGAACTCTTTTTTCTGCAAAAAAACCTGGGCCAACTTTCTGGAAGTTTTCGTAAAAACGAACCAATGACCCTCAATACGACAAAAGCTGTGCAGCGGCAGGACGCGTCTGCCACGGGACACCTCCTGGAGGTGGCGTACATGCCGAGGGTGTCGTCAAAACTCGCACGCCTGAAACGACCCAGACATGGCTGGGTGTGAGAAGAGAGGAAGAAAGAGGGAGGGTAAGAATGAGGAGCCCTAGCCGAACCCTGCCCCTGAAACGCCCGGGTGGGAGCCGAGCTCCTGGCTCTGGCCGTCCGCAACCGCCGCGCGCCGCGCGTCGCCGGGTGCCAGTGGCCGGGCGCCAGCGGCCGCAGCGGCCTGCCCGACCCGCCACGGCCCCAGACGCCCAGCGCCTCGCGCCATGCGAGGCGGGAACTCTCCGTCGCGCTCGGCCCCACGGCTACGCAGTCGACCACGGACCCCTAGTTGCCCATCGGCCCTTGTGGCGGTCTTCGGCGGTCCTCTGGCGGTCTTCGACGGTACAAGGCGGTCTTCTGGCGGTCTTCGGCGGTCTTCTGGCGGTCTGCTGTTCGGTGTTCTGGGGCGGCTTCTGGCGGTCTTCGGCGCGAGAGCTGGGCTGCGTAGCGTTCCACGAGCGGCCCATGATGGAACACCCAGGCGCGGGGGTCGTCTTCGGGCCCCCGGGGTCGTTCACAGGGCAGCCGGGGGGGAGACGCCGTCCCTGGGGAGCGGGTCGTGGCTTCCTGGAGGCCCCGCGCCGAACGAAAATCAGGGCATGGGGCATCGGGGCTCGTCGCCACCGTGGGGGAGGGCCCATCGCATCGGCGATCTCTCGAGAGGTGCGTCGGAGCCGATGGGTCTCCCTCCACACGGGGGGGGGGGTGAATCAAGGAAGCGCCAACACGGATCAAAATTCGCGGGTTGGCGGCAAGTCCTGTTTCCGTGCGGAATCGGCGCGCTCCGTCGCCGAGTCGGGCGGCACCGGCACCGTGTTCCGGGGGGTATTTGCCTTCCCCGACCCGTGGGTTCTTGTGATCCATGCTGGCTTGCGCCCGGGTGAGGACCGCACCCCGCCCCAGTTGTGGCCGACCTGCCTGAGCGTCTCCCTCGTCGTCCCACGCGCCCTTGAGCATGCTGTCAAAACCTGGGGGAGGGTCGCCAACTGTATAGAACTGCGCCGAGGCTGGCCACGCCATCCCCCGTGGGGCCCACAGGAGCTGCCTGGCCAGGGTCGGCCTACGTGCGGCGGGCTCGCTGCGTGGCAACTTGCGCGCTGCTGTCTGGCACCGCGTGGATCTTTCAACCCTGAACGATCGCGGCTAGACAGCGCGGATCGTTCGCGAACTTTCCTATACGAAGAAAAAGCGGTACGAACATAAACCTTGGGGCATTTCCCAGATCGGCGTTGGACCGCCCTCCCTGGCACGCGGAACGCGCCATAGGCGGCGCTGGAGGCGCCGCCAGTGGGGCCCAGCGCCGATCCCAGAACAACGAGCGGGCCTAAGATACTTGATGTTGAAATTTCCCTAAACAGCGAATGCGATGAAAATCCTGTTTGCATGATAAGAGCCGGTTCCTCTGCTGGAGACGTGCGCTATCGGCACGCCGTGCTGTGCCGCGTTCGCGTGCCGCGCAATGCCCGCCCGCGTTCTAGAGTGCGAGCAGACATGTGCCGCCCCAGTGCCGTGGCGGTGCCCGTGTGGCGCGCCGTGCCCGCGCTCGAGCATGCGAGAGCTGTCCCGCCCGCGTGCCCTGCCCGCGCTTTGAGATGGGACAAGCGTGCCGCCCACGTGCCGTGCCCGTGCCCGCGTGCCGTGCCCGCGTGCCGTGCCGTGCGCGCGCACTTTGATGTTGGCACGCCACGCGTCTTCTCATGCAACGCTGCTGTTTAGGGCCCCATGTGACGGTCTAGTGCTTTTTCTCCTTCGACTGCCGCAGTTGTGCAGTTGGCTTCCCCCGAAGGCCACTCATGGCCGCTGACAGCATCCAGCCGTCGGCGTCCCCGCGCACACGCGCGGGCGGTTGCCGCCGCACGGCTGGCTCGCTGGCCTGTCCTAGCACGGCCAACTCCAGCGCGTTTGAGCCCCAGAGGCTTCGGGTCGTCATCGGCGCCGCTGTCGTAGAAGAACTCCAGACCTCCGACGAGTTGTTTTTTTTTGGGGGGGGGGGCGGCGTCTCCTCTTTTGCGATCTCCGAGGGCCGCTTTCGGGCACTGGGACCATCGAACATGGATCAGGGAGGTTGAACTACCCAAAGGGAAGGAGTCGGGAGCTCTGAGGCCGCGGATGCAAACGTGAGCGTTTATGTATTCGGCGTTTCGGCATTGGGCGGGATGGGGGGGGCTCTAGACCTCTCTTTTCTGCGACTGTTTGCAAGAGTGCTGCCTCTGGGGGAGACTCCACCCGCCCCAAACAGGCGCCAAAAACGGCCGAGATCTACTCCATGGGGGGGGGAGAGGGGGGTGCGAGGGCTCGCGCCGATCCTCAAAGCAATGAATAAAAAACGATCACCAGATCGGAGGATGTCTGGGGCCCTCTGCTACGATGCCGCAATTGTGTCGTCGCACAAGCCCCCCTCGGCTACGCGCAGGAGCGACCCTGGGCAAAGGTGACCTTTGGTGCGCGGCTCTTTGGGGGCCGCGGGGGGGCCACACACGAGCGCGCAAGACGCTACTACTACCGCATCGCGTTCGGCAATCGGGGGACCCCAATGGGCCCGCACCAAAGGTCACTCCCGCGAAGGGTCACTCTTACGTCTAGTCGACCCTGGGGATTTCGACCACTTCCATCCACAAGGCCGGCTTTTCATCCTGAGCCGTTTTTGGACGGTTCCAAGGCCGTGAAGCGGCCTCCAGCAGCCAGAAAAGTCACCAACAAGCCATCGCGTGTTTCTTCTTTGCGTCGCCAGGGCCCAGGGGAAAGGGCCAGAGGCGGAAGATGGGGATGAGGAGGACCCTTCGGCTACACGCGAGAGTGACCCGAGGCAAGAATGACCTTCGGTCCGCGGCTAAAAGGGGGGCGCGGGGTGGCCAGACCTGGGCGCGCAAGCCGCTGCTACCGCTTCGCGTTCGGCGATTGGGGGGGACCCCACTGGGCCCGCATCAGAGGCCGTTCCGGCGAAAAGTCACTCGGGCGTTTGGTCGAGCCCTTCGGACCCGGGCGACGCAGCAAACTCCCTGCGGGCGGCGGCTGCCTCGGCTTCGGGCCCTGGGGGTCTCGCGGCCGTGCAGCCCAGAAGGTGGGGCCGGGAGTTCTGGGCGCGGCTCCTCACGACGTCGTGCCGTCTTGTCACAGCGTCGGACCTCGGGGATCATGGAGATGATGGTCGGCGGCGAGCCCGGGGGGAAATGCGAAGGAGAAGGCCTTCACAGAGGGCTAGGAAGTCCCCCGGCCTTCTGAGAAGTTTTCTACGCCTTCCCCGGAGACCCAGGAAACCTCTCAGAAGGCGGGAGGGTTTCTGAGAAGTCCCGCCGCCTTCAGAGAAGGTCTTCTCCTTCTGACTTCCCCGCCTCGCTCGCCGCCGAGAGGAGCTGGGGGTCGAATGGGGCCCACGGGTGGAAACCATCGCGACGTCCGAGAGCGGGGGCATCCGCCGCTCTCTCGCTCCTCTCCCTGGCTCTCGCTGGGCCCCCCTCTTCTGCTCCCCTCGGCTACGTGCAAGAGTGACCCTGGGAAAGAATGACCTTTGGTGCGCGGATTTCAGGGGGCCGCGGGGCGACCAAACATAAGCGCACAAGACGCTACTGTCGCAGCGCGTTCGGCGATCGGGGGACCCCAAATTGGCCGGCACCAAAGGTCACTCCGGCGAAGGGTCACTCTTGCGCCTAGTCGAGGTCCTCATCGGTGCGTACCCAAGCTTACGGCGCCGATTTTTGCTTTTTTGCATGAAGAAATAACAACGTGGGCCCCTGGAGGCCTCGACCCTTCCCCAGGACCGGCTGTGCGCCCCAGAAGCAGATTCTTTGGCGGCCCTGGGGCTCGGCGAGGGCACCTGGGGCGCAGGAAGCCTTGCGCCAGAGCGCCATTCCTGAGCTCGGGGTAAATTATGAGGAAGTATCGAGCGGGAGCCGCTGTCGTTGTAGCCGAGCCTCCAAGGGCACACATTTACACTTAAGCCTACGCTCGAGCGGGAGCCTCGTTTTCAGAGGAATTGCAGCCGTCGTCGAGGCGAAAGCGCGCGGAACCGTTTCCAGAGATCAACAATATTCTCTAGACATGCGTACTCAACAACAACAACAACAACAATCATGACGCGAGGGGGTGTGCTCGACCCCCCTAGATTTGCGCAGGGACGCGTTCGGGCCAGAACCCAGACCCCCTCGCTTTGTGACAAAAATCACGACGGAAAGTCGTTCGCTATTTTCGGCCTACGGGGGCCCTCAATTACCGGGGCTCGGGACCGTCAAAAACGATTCGGGGCGAAGAACCGGCCCTAGGAAGGTGGTCCAGACCTCTGGGGCCCACGCATCGACAAACTTAGAGCAGCCAGATGTCTGGGGTCGAAGGGGGATCCAGCCGCCCAGACACCCGATGTCGTGTATTTCAATATGGGGCCCCCCCAGAAGCCCCAACCCTCTCCCCAGCCCGGGCATCGTCCGTCGTGCTTTTTCCCCGGGGGGGGGGTCACAGCGTGTCTTCCCCAGGATCTTCTCGACCCCTTCTGCGGGACGCATTTCACCCTGGGCCCGTTCTTGGCGGTCCTGGGGCCCCGTGGGGGCACCCGGAGGCCGCAACATCTGCTGAACCCGTCCGTCGTGGAGGAGGAGGAGGAGGAGGAGGAGGAGGAGGAGGAGGAGGAGGAGGAGGAGGAGGAGGAGGAGGAGGATCTCTGCCTCGGCGGGAGGACGTCCGGTCGGCGGCCCCAGGCCTCGGAGAGAGCGGCCTCCCCTGGGGCCGAAGAGCAGCCTGACACCTCCGCCTCGGGTCGCTCTTCCTGACCTCGTTTTCGCTCTTGGGTTGTGGTGCATTTTTGCGTAGCTATGTGCATGTATATGCGGACTTTTCGTGAAGCATTCTCTTGGCGTCGGACGTCCGGGCGCGGCGACGAGGGGCCCTCTCGGGAGGCGGAGCAGCACGGCAGAGTGCTGGCCAGCACGGAGCCCCGAGCGGGGAGCTCCCTTCGCTGTGGGGGTGGACGCTGTGCGGGGTGAGCCGTGTGGCGTGAGCTGTGGTTCGGCGGCCAGCAGGGGGGGGGGAGCGAGGCAACTCGTGAAACGCAGTCGAGAAATCGTCTCGAGACTGTATCTTTCGACTCCTTTTAAGATGGCCTCCCCTGGAGGGACATGCCCGACTGAAGCCTAGATTTTGGGTCGGGGAGCGCGGTCGCGGCCGAGGCCGGCTCGCCGTGGCCAGGGAGCGCCCCTCCGCTCCCGAGGCAGCGCGCCTCGTTGTGTAGCACCAAGGGCGGTGCACACCACGGCTCGGCGGCGGGCGTGGAGGGGAAAAGTTGAAAGGGGCTGGCCTTTTCGGAAGGCTCGGAAGTCCCCCGGCCTTCCGAGAAGTTATCGGAGCCGCCCCCGAAGACTCAGCACACTCCTCAGAAGGCGCGAGGGCCTCCGAGAAGTCGCGCCGCCTTCGAAGAGGGCCTTCTCCTTCTCGCTCTCCCGCCTCGACCGCAGCCGAATGGTGGGTGCAAGCCTCTGTGGTGTGAGCTATTGTTGTGTAAGGTATGTTGTGCACGCTATGCTGTGTGAACTGTGCAGTGCAAGCTATACAATTTCATACATGTTGCGTGAGCTATGCGATGCAGGTTATGTGGTGTGAGCTGTGGCGTGCATCCGCCCTGGGCTCATGGCGCCCACGAGCACCCGTGAGCCGCCCACGGGCGCCACCCAATTACCCAGTAAGACAAGTACACATCTCTAAATGCAAATACTGTTTGGGAAATAACGGCACCCGTGCGACAGGATGAGCAGGGGAGACGAGGGAGAGGAGGGATGGAGGGAGGGAGGGAGGGAGGGGAGGGGAGGGGAGGAGGAGGAAGGGAGGGAGGGCGGGCGGGCGGGCGGCGGCGGCGGGCGGGCGGGCGGAGGAGGAGGAGAGGAGGAGGGAGGAGGAGGAGGAGGGGATGATGATGATGATGATGATGATGATGATGATGATGATGATGATGATGATGATGATGATATGATGATGATGATGATGATGATGATGATGATGATGAGATGATGATGATGATGATGATGAGATGAGGATGAGATGAGGATGAGGATGAGGAGGAGGAGGAGGAGGAGGAGGGAGGAGGAGGAGGAGAGGAGGAGGAGGCGGAGGAGGAGGAGCGGAGGAGGAGGAGGAGGAGGAGGAGAGGAGAAGAGGGGGAGGAGGAGGAGGATGAGGGAGGAGGAGGGAGGAAGGGGGAGAGAGGAAGAGCGATACCCCAACGACCGCCTCTGACCTCACCGGAGACCACTTCCCTCCAAAACGACAGAGCGCCCGCCGCCGCTTCACCCGCGCCCGCGGGCCGAGCCCCCAACGGCGCCCGCGGGCAACCGCGGACCTCCCCCGCGGCCCGGACGCGCGTGGCCCCGCCGCTCCGCGGCGCGCGCCCGCGCGGCGCGGTCAGTGGCCCCCCCCCCCGTCTGAGACTGAAGGCGCCCAGCGGACACACAGATAGATAGAAGCGAGTTCCACGACGCCTCGTACTTCTCGATCTTTCCTGGAATTTCGCCTTCTCTCCACTTCCCGTGTCTCCCCATACTCTCAAGGGCATCCACGTTTATTTGTGTCAGTGTGTGTGTGTGTGTGTGTGTGTGTGTGTGTGTGTGTGTGTGTTTCTCTCCTCCTGAGAGATCTCCGGGTCCCCGACGGCAGGCTTTTTTTCAATCCTTTTCCTAGATTTCGTCCTCGGGGGCCCCTTGTTCGGCCCCAAGGGGCCATCAAGCAGGGATCCCACGGAGCGAAGAGTTGCCCCTGGGGGCAAGGGCGGGGACCTCCGTTGCCGTGTACCGAACTGATCACATCGTCAGATGTCTGGGTCTTCGCGCCGATGTTTTTTGTTTGCGACAGGCGATTCTGACTCGTTTCGGGCCCCGGGGCCTTCACGGACCAGTCTGGATCGAAAGATGCAGCGGAAAGGTGGGGTCCAGGGAGCTGGTCGTGTCGGGCGGGTGGTACTGGGGGGTGACCTACTTGGGGGTGAAGAGGAAGGCTCTGAAGGGGATCTTTGGGGCCCCTCTTGGAGCTTTGGGGCCCTCTTTGGAGCCAGCACGGGCCCGCTCTTCGCCCCCCACTGAGGTCCCCCCCCCCAGCACCACCCGCCCGATCGTGTTTTTTCCCCGATCCTGGTCTGATCTAGGGGAACGAATAATGACACACACACATACAAGCTCGGAAGTGCGCGCGGATTCCTCGGATCGGCGCCGAGCGCGCCAGGGGTGGCGCCGGAGGCGCCGCCACGGGGCTCCAGCGCCGATCCGAGAAAGCCGCGCAGACCTCCGAGCTTTTACGTTTGTGTCGGTCTTCGTTCCTCGATGATCTCGCGACGTCGGATCTCAAGGCTTCTCTTAGCTCGGGCATGTCCTCCTATAGGCGGTCTCTGGACGAAGCACATGACAAATAGTCAAACGAGACTCCCGAATCGTCAAGCATAGTCGGAACATCGTCCCCGGACTATTCTCTGACTACTTCTGAACATTCCTCCTGCAGAGGGGCGTGCCCGACTTAAGGCTTCTCCTCCGCTCCGGCCAAACACCGAGGCTCCGCTCCGCTCGGTGCGGCCCTTCCGCTTCGGCCAAACATCGAGGCTCTGCTCCGCTCGGTGCGGCCCCTCCGCTCCAGCTAAACACCGAGGCCCTCCTCCCCGGGGCTCGCAGAGCGGCCCAGGGGGCCCCGGGGGGCCTCGGCTCGCACCACCCGCGGAGGTAGGTCTGGGGCTGCCGCGAGGCCCCGCCGGCATGCCGTGCCCTGCGAGTGGATACCAAGTCGCTCGGCGGAGGAGGAGGAGGAGGAGGAGGAGGAGGAGGAGGAGGAGGGGGAGGAGGAGGAGGAGGAGGAGGAGGAGGAGGAGGGGGAGAGAAGGAGGAGGAGGAGGAGGGGAGGAGGGAGGGAGGAGGGGGAGGAGGGAGGAGGGAGGAGGGGAGAAGTGGAGAAGTGGGAGAAGTGGGAGAAGTGGGAGAAATGGGAGGAGGGAGGCAGGAGGGAGGGAAGGGGAGGAGGGAGGAGGAGGAGGAGGAGGAGGAGGGAGGAGGGAGGAGGGAGGAGAGGAGGGAGGAGGGAGGAGGGAGGAGAGGAGGAGGGAGGAGGGAGGAGGAGGAGGGAGGAGGGAGGAGGAGGAGGGAGGAGGGAGGAGGGAGGAGGAGGAGGAGGAGGAGGAGGAGGAGGAGGAGGGAGGGAGGAGGAGGAGGACCAGTGTAAACGTAAGAATCATCAACGATGTTGGAGTAAATTCCACCCTCCAAGCTCCCTCTTCATAGGCCCCTACAACGGCTCATATCCATTGATGGAGCTGCTTCGTTGGAAGGCACCCGTTTGAAGACCCTGAAGCATGCCACATTGTTCTCGGGATTCCAACGCCACAGATCAACCTGACTGTTGCGTCTTGACGATCCGGAATCGTGCCAGAACGCCATTCCTAAGACTTCAACGCAGAGAATCAACGTAACTGTTGCACTCGCATAATCTTGAATCTTTCAAGAACCCCATTTCTGGTACGTTGATGATGGAAATCCGTGAAACCCTTGCAATTGTTTCAAACGAATGTGCGCGGCGGTAAAGCGATAACCACATTTTGAAAACGACCCGCCCTCAATCCGTGAAGCTCTTGCAAATGTTTGAAACGAATGTGCTCCGCGCTAAGGCGAGAGCCACATTTCGAAAACCACTCGCCCCCAATCCGTGAAACTCTGGCAAATTTTAAACGAATGTGCGCCGCGCTAAGGCGAGAGCCACATTTTGAAAACCACCCGCCCTTTATTCGTGAAACCCTGGCGAATTTTTAAAACGAATGCGCTCCGCGCGAAGACGAAAGCCACATTTTGAAAACCACCCGCCCTCCATTTGTGAGACTGTTGCCAATTTCTAAACTTCAAACCCATAACTATTAAGGAAGTCTCAGGCGAAACGCCCGGCCCGCCCTAAAAATTGGCCTCGGGGTGCGACAGGGGGAAGTTATCCATAAGGAAAAATAATGGAGGACGGTGAGGATGAGGATGAGGATGAGGAGGAGGAGGATGATGAGAAGGAGGAGGAGGAGGAGGAGGGAGAAGAAGGAGGGAGGAGGTGGAGGAGGGAGGAGGAGGGAGGAGGAGGAGGGAGGAGGAGGATGAAGAGGAGGAGGAAGGGTTCTGGCCGAAAACGGTCCACGGCCTTAGGTGGTCACACAGCCGTTACCGTGCCGACCCTTTGCGCTGCTCTCCTCGGATGGACAGCCGCCACATTCGTTTCTTTTCCGCATATCTTGTTAGATCACGGAGAGAGCATCAGAACCAGCCTGGCACCGCAGACAGAGGGCTAGGAGGACTTTTTCTCGTCTCTTGCTACGTGCGCTGCAGTCGAAAGCACTGTTGGATTCTCATCACGCCAGTCCGAGACAGTTCGACATGTGGACCTGCAGGCAGTGCAATCGTAGCCACAAGAACTCCGTATGGCATTGTGTATGTGGGACAATGTGGGCAGCACGACCCCCCCAAAGAGAGATGCCAGCCAGTCTCGTAGACGCCCAGAGAGAGACTCCAGCCAATCTAGGAAGCGCACGGGCAAAATGAGTGAGATCATTTGCAGTATTCCCATCGCCACCCCAGACGAGGCCATGAGTCACGCCGTATGGAGCAAACCGCCTGAGGACTTAGACGAAGCAGTCAAATACCGAAAGGAGGTCCAGGCCAAACTACAGCGGCTGGGACACCTGTACTACGCGGGCATGCAGGCGGACAGGGCTGACACTGACATGGCAGTTGAGCTGGGGGTGCTCAAATACATGGTGGCGGCCAGCAGGGGATCAGAAAAACTGGGCAACGAGCTTCGCAGCAAGCTGACCGCCGCAAAGGACCGACTACGCACTGTGCAGCGCAAACTGGATCAGGCCATGGAGGAAGAAGGGTCACTCAAACGCAGCATCGAGAAGTATGTCGAGTCGATTGAGCAGCTCGAAGATGAGGAACCCGACGACTGGATCATGGAAGAGCCCGACCGTGCCAGCAATCGCCGAGCCAACAGTCAGGGGCTCGGTGAGACCAAATCGCAGCCCGCGGCCAGGGTCATACCACCACCGCCACCGCAGCCAATCGCCCCTCCTGCCCTGCAGCAAGTTGATCCGCAAACAGCATTGCACACAGCACGTGATGCGGAACTCATGAAATACATGGGAGACATTGCTTCTTCGTTACGGGACAGGTTGCAGCAGAAACAAAGGTCGGTCATATTCAAAATGCCCACATCTTCCATGCCCAGGCCATCTCGAAGCTGTTAGAATTCCAGGCTGGTGGGCCAGCAGGATCAGCAGCTCCAGCAGGTGCCCAATAGATACATCAGATGGGGTTTCCACAGCCTGACCAGTCGTCGACAGTGCAGACGGTGGCAAAAGAGGCTACGCAGCACTTGACAGAGGCGGGCCAGCAGCGCAGCGCAGTACGGCGCCCGCAGCTGGGGCGGCGCAGGGCGCAGCGGCATGGGCGTGGCCACCGCAGCCCCCGCCGCCGCCGCCGGCGCCTCAGCAAGCGCAGGCAGCCCCCCAGCTAAAGGCAGCAAGCCCCTCGCCGCCGCCGCCGCAGCCAGTGCTGCCGGCCACCCCGCCAGCCCGAGCAGGGTTCGGCTCGCCGTCAGCGGTGTTAGTACCAACCGCCCCGAAGGCCATGTGCTCGCCAACGCCATGTGCCCTCGGCACGGCCACACCGAAGGCGGGAAACGAGCACGACAAGGTGAAGGAAGAGGAGGAGACAGTGGTGCCAATCTCGCAGAGCCAACTAGCGCCGACCCAGATGCTGGCAGATCCCAACGAGAGCATCCCTGGGCCGATGCGCCTCTTTCAGCATATCCAGCCAGCAGCGATCGACCTGTCGCAGGCCAGCAGCGTGCCGAACGCTCAGCCATCGCCAGCGTCGCCTGCCTCGCAACTGTACCCACCAACATGGGCAGCCGCGACCGACGCAGCAACCGCGGCAGCAGCCATGCAGCACGCGATGGCGGAACAGCCCTCGCAAGCCGACAGCGTTGGGAAGACGTCGGTGAAGCAGGAGGTCAAAACAGAGGCAAATCAGATGAGCGAGAAGAAGCACGGGAGGGAGGACATGGAGGAGGGCACGCCTGCGAGAGAGAGAGGGAGAGAGCCGCAATACCAGTGCTACGAGGAGGATCGCGAAGTGTGAGCCAAGTAACTTTTGGTGACACGCAGGCACGACGGTTTGGGTATAATAAACTGCCGTGCGCACGTTCAGCATTATACTCCATCAGACGCGGGACACAGCCGTCTGGTAGCATTTTGCGCTCTCCCTCAACTCTTTCATCTTCAGACGCGCGGGTTTTGCGTCATAATACAGTTGGGCATGCTCACTACATCTCACCATCCTGCATTGCACATACTGCTGACGACGCTGACATGAGTGCTGACATGACTCACTATGCCATGGGGAGGGTTATGCCCAGCCAATCGACGTGTTTGCCTTCTAGATTGTCGAGTGTCGCGCCCCAGCAATCTTCTACCTCGTGCACCACTTCAAGGCGAAGGATCCGATTGAGGTGCAAAACCGAGGCCAACGGCACATGCTATACCTCTTGCGATGCGGTTGGCCGCAATGAGGGTTCGACATCGGCCAGCTCACACCGCGAGGTGACAGCAGTGGCGGTGCATGTCTCTTCGGTATCTGCGAGCGCGAGAGCTGGAGATGATGGGCTATTCTCCCCAGTGCATATGCCTCGCAAGCGGCTGACGTACAAACAGCCAGGACCGAGGGGCACCAATATTTCTCGCACCTCACCCCTCCCCGTCATAGGGCCTGACCAAGGCTCTGATCAGGAAGTGCCTCCGCCAGAGGAGGCGCGGGGTCTGCAAAGTCAGGGCCCAACAGTACTGTCCTTATGTAATTTCATTTCTTCGCCATCAGGTGCCTCCCATCAGGACATTATGCTTGGTATTTATCAGGAAGTTGATTTACCTAACGTTTTACGGCAGCATTAGAACTAGTTTCATCCAAGGAGAAGCGTCGATGGCATCAAGCTGCACCCTATGGCGACATTTGCGCTAGGCGTATCAGTTCCTGTAAATGCCAGGCCTGTCAAGCTACATATGTACTGTGACGCGTCCTTTAAGAGGACGCTTTCCAGAAGTGCATGGGCTTTTGTCGCAGTGTCTACCAGCGGGGTTGGTGATGTATGCTATCTTGGCATTGAAAAATGAATGCTGCACTATCGACATCGATCGATCTCGATAACGCCGAAATAACTAGCACCACGATCGAGATGATGGGTATCCTCTGGTCATGCGTCTGTATTCTTGCGTACTACGGGCCCCAAATGGAAGCCTCGCCTGCATCGCTACCGCTCTTCGGGATCTTCTGTGATAACGAATCAGCAGTTGGGATTGCTCTTGTGAATCAAGTACCGCATGCAGACTATGAACTAGCACACCTAACATACACCATATATCAATGGGCTCGGCGTCGTTTCGGAGTTGCGTTATGGCACGCCAAAGGGCGCGCTCGCAACCCGTGGAACGAGTTCGGAGACTCGGTGGCTAAGGACGACGACGCCATATCGACCCTTCCTCCAGACGGCCTCAAGGAGGCCCTCCACTTCGACAGGAGCATGGGCTGGCTGTGGCTCATGCGAGCCCCGCAGGCAGTTCGGGCAGCATGTCCACTTCGGGACAAGAACCAATGGGTCCCAGGTCCCCCTCCGCAGTGCCAGGAACGGCCATTCAGCGCCATGCCCAAAATACCCATGGAAGGTAACCTGTGAAGATCGATCTCAACGTTGTATCGTACAATGCGACATCGGCTGGAGACGCTGCCACGGATACGGGCAGACCGGTCAAACTCTCGGGGGAGCTCCTGCGCCACCAATTCCGAGGGGAACGTATGGTTCTTGCAGGAGTCCAGGAAGCCCGAAATACACAGGGGTCTAGGACAGCGCCGGGGTACTACATCATGTCCTCAGGGTCCCATGACTGCAAAAACCTCGGGGTCGAGCTCTAGGTCGCCATGGACATGCCCTACGGTTCCAAAGGCAGCGACGCTCTCTTCTTCCAGCCCAAACACTTCCTGCCCCTCTGCAAATCCCCGCGCCACCTGTTCGTGAAGTGCTCAGCCCCCGAGTTCGAGGGCACCATCGCGGTTGCGCATGCCTTGCGCAATGGTAACGAGTACACAGACGCACAGAGGGTGGAGTGGTGGCGCCAGTTGCAGTGTCTTACATACAAATATGGTACGCACATCATGTTCATAGATGCGAACGCACGTGCTGGGGACATAACATCGAATGCTGTAGGGTCGGAAGGCTTTCGACAACAGGAGGGCACATCATGTGCTTTATTCCAAGATTATCTTATTGCTACGCAACTGTTTGCTTCCAATGCGATCGTCCCGTCAAAGACTGACGGTGTGACGTGGAATTCGCCGAAGGGTGGATAGCTGCATCGCATTGATTATATTGTCCGAAATGAATTTGTCATGCAGACCGTGCAGACCGTGAAGGCTAACGCCACCCTCATTGACCTGGACACCGACCTAGAGTTCCAGGACCACAGGCCACTAGCCCTTCAGTTGCTCTTCCAGACCAACTCCAGAAAGCAGGTCTCCAAGCTAGGCTATGACAAGGATGCCCCCAAGGACCCTTGCAAGGCACAGTACTTTCGGGAACAACACCAGCAGGTTCCTATCATGCCAGCACACATCGATGTCGATGAGCATCTAGAGCAGATCACGAGACACACAATGCAGGCTGCAGCAGTGGCCTTCCCCAAGCAGACAAAGGCCCCGATCGAGCCCTACGTGGCCCCCGAGGTGCTCTCTGCCATGCGTTTCCGACGACATGTTCAGCAAGCGATCCGTGCTTGGAATCGTCAGGATGCTTCGCACATCCAGGGCCTACTACTTGCAGTTTTCGAGGCGGCGATGCCGGTGGGATTTCAAAACCTTCGATGGGGTGCCTATGTCGCGGACCTCCAGGAATGCGTGCGAAAGTACTAGCACGGGGTTGGCTCCATAGGTCAGAACCTCCAAGCGGCCGAAATTTTTCTGGGCCGCACCAATCCCGTCATCCGCAGTCTGATCAGGGCATCCCAAAAAAACACTTCTCGATAATTTCGCAAAGGAGCTCAAGCATGCCGCGGGTTCTCATGGATGTAAGTTGCAATGGGGTATCATGAGACGGTTGATGAAGTTCGCCGGATATCGCAAGAAGGCTGCACCGAGAGGCCTTGGGGGTCGGCTTGATATGGAGGGAACCCCAGTTCAATCAAGGCAAGGGCTCAGCATGGCCCCCGCTACATACTTCGCGTCGCTTGAGAAAGGTGATGTCCTTGAATGGGATGAGCTTTGCAAGCGGTGCAATAAGACGGGTTGGCCTCCACCTACATGCGCTCAGTCATCCAGCGAAATGGTGATGACCAGAAGGGAGCTCCTATATCTGATCCGCAGCGCAGATGCGAACAAAGTGAATTGACCTGATAATATCTCAATGGATCTACTACGCCTTGCAGCGGACGAGGCCACTGACATTCTTGTGCCAATACATTCCAAACTACATCTGCAAAAAATAGAACCACTTGCATTCAATGGAGGTTGGCAAGTGGATTTGTTCAAGAGTGGATTGAGCGCACCGATCGCGAATTACAGAGGTATCGTGCTGGGTGTACATCTGGCCAAGATACATCATAAGTCCCTAAGGTCACGGCTTGTGCAGGCATTGCAAGAACTGGTCAATGGATATCGAATGGGAGGGTTGGCCAAGAGAGGAACTGACATTGCAGCCCTCATCGTATGCGCAATCGCACAGGTGACGAAAGCCAGGGACCATTCATTGATTATGTTGTTCACGGACCTACGGTCGGCCTTCTACTCAGTGGTCAAAGCGATTCTATCGAGGCATGCACAAACCGCGGAGGAACTTAGTGAGGTTTTGGGTGACATGCAGATTCCTGTCCCTCTCATCCCAATCTGTAATCAACTCGTGGCCATGTCTGGGTTATTGGACAACCTTTCAAACCAACATCTTGTTGCCTCAACAGTGGGGGCGATGAACAGTGCGTGGGTCCAAGTTCAGGGCGCCAGGCAAGTAGTTCAGCCAAACGGCGGCGCCAGACCAAGCGTGCCACTGGCTGACTACCTGTTCGACGTTGCCTTCTCACCATTACAAATCAACATGAGCAAGCGCCTGCGTGATATCAGTTTACTTCCTACATTTTGTACACCTGATATACATCCACAAGCCTTTCGGCCACCAGCGCCCCCGAGCGAGAGCACCGTATGGGGCCCATCGTATGTTGATGACATCGTCACTTTGGCCGAGATCGAGAATGCCCTGCAGTGGCAGGCTGCGGCCTCAAGTAACATGACTCAAGTATGGCTGCGATCGTTCATGAAGAAGCTACGGCTCGGGGATTCTTGGCCAACTATAAGCCTGGCAAATCAGAACTCATGGTGCTCTTCTTGGGTGTAGGCTCCAAGCAGGCAAAGCAGCAGTACGCGGGGTACCTGCAAGGCGGGCTCCCCATAGGCAAGTTCGGGGTCAACTTGGCGCTAACGACTAAGTATAAGTACTTAGGAGGCTTCATCGAGCAGGGCCTCTCGATGGGCCCCGAGATTTCCCACAGGTGCCACCAGTTACAGCAGCTGCTTGGGTTTCTGCAGGACTGTCTTCAACAACAGAGTACTAGAGGAGAAGTACAAGGTAACATGCGTCCAGAAGCTCTGCACGTCGCACTTATTGTGCAATGCATGCATGTGGGGAGCGTTGACTCGGAAACAGCATATGCAGCTACATACTTATTTTTTTTCATGCCTTTTCGTGCTGCCATGGGTCTTCGATGCGACTGTACCTCGGAACAGAATGTATCGATGCACCGGTTGATGTTATATGTCCAGCAAGGCTCCGTCGCGCGAGTGATTCAGCTGAGGAGACTGCGCTTGTTGCCGCGAATGTTGCTCGTTGCCCCTCCTGCCGTGCTGGCGTTGCTTAATGAAGCAGCGACTGTGCAGGGAACTTGTGCAAATCTGTTGTTTAATGATCTTGAATGGTTGGCTGCAAGCGTGACCGTTCCGAATGTGTCACGACCATGCGGGCCCCTGTCCTGGTGGATTCAGCTAGTAAAAATAATAGGGGCTCGAGCGTGGAAGCGAATTTGTCGTCAAGCTGAACGCGCGGCGTTCGCCGCAGAAATACACGATGCATTCTTTCAGGCATGGAAGGACGAGTTTCACGCCGCGTGTGTATTGCATAGCCAGGGCCCTCCCTTCTTCGTCGCCCTTCCTCCCTCCCCCCTGACTTGGCCGTGCATTGAATGTGCTGCTGTCATGAATACGAAAGCCTCTTGGGCGATACATCGCACTAAGTATCACCCCTCGTTGGACCCCGCAGGATGCGTTGCTGCAGGTTCACAGTGTCAGTCGTGTCTGAAATATTTCCACACTGGGTTGAGATTGCTCAAACATTTGGGGCACGGGTCACGTTTCTGTCTATCGATTTTACTCGCAGTAGTACGCCCGCTCAACAAAGAGCAAGCATACGCTCTCAAAGCAGAGGATGCGGAATTGTCTAAATCGTTGCGCCGACAAGGCCTTTGCGAGGAGAGAGCTACACTTCCGCCTCGTCGCGTTGCTGGACCCAGCTTGGAAGGTGCCGCGGCGGCCTTGGGAAATGCCCCCTTGGTCGCTCCCGTGGGTTGTGCCCCCGTCCCCCAGGAAGTGGTTCCAGCTACTCGCGTGCCCGTGTCCATAGGACTAGACACACCTGCGAATATCGTGTTGCACATATCCTCGGCGCTGAGATGTGAGGGAGACTTTCACTGGACTGTCGAAACGCGTGAACATGCTAGGACTTTCCAATTGTGTGTTCTGCGCATTACGCATGCACACCTTGCGTCATAGAATGATTGTGCACTGTTGATGCGTCTAAGTTGTGCTGACAAAATTCTCGCCATATGTGCTGCCCCGAGTGCGTCCACCTGGCAGAATGATCCGAATAGTTGCCTCAAGCCGTGCCGATCAGAGGCATGGCCATGGGGTTTGCCAGATATCCCCCCATCGCATAGCTGAGCAGGTTGGACAGCATACTTCTGAGTTGTTGTATACTATCATGCTCTTGAATTTTGCGAATGCCAGACAGGTCCCATCGTGCTTAATCATGCCTTTTGTAAAGTTGCAGTGCTACACACCCTCCTCATGGAGCAGCCTTGAGATCCAGCACTGCGTGCAAGGCAATACAGTTCCGGTATATTGTGTAGGCATGACTGAATCTACTCTTCATTGGAGACATCTCACAGTGCTTCCAAACGTTGACTCCCATGCGTCGCTCTATGAGTTTCTGGCAGAGAGAATCGTTGCAGTGGTGGAGCTTACAGTTGGCCGCCCACACTGCGACGAACCATCCGTTGAGCTGTTGTCCCGTTTTTACATGCCACTTGACCCATATGGGGTGGCGGGAACGCCCGGATGATGTACCAGGCCACCTGTGCTCGGTGTTCTCTCTTTGTGCATGTGTATGGTTGTTGACACCACGACACTTCGTCTTCAGGGATGCGCGCAGGAGGAGGAGGAGGACGAGGAGGAGGAGGAGGAGGAGGAGGAGGAGGAGGAGAGGGAAGGAGGAGGAGGAGGAGGAGGAGGGGGAGGAGAGGAAGAGGAGGAGGGAGGAGGAGGAGGAGGAGGAGGGGAGAGAGGAGGAGGGAGGAGGAGGAGGGACGAGGAGGAGGAGGGAGGAGGGAGGAGGAGGAGGAGGAGGAGGAGGAGGAGAAGGAGGGAGGAGGAGGGGTCTCCACGGGGCGAGACGCTGGAAAGCTCGGGGCGTTGACGCTCGGGGCCAGGCCCCTGCGCACGGGGCGCTCGTGGACGGGGCGGCAGCCAGGGGGCCTCGTCACAAGCGAGAACGGTGTGACGGGGCATTTGCCTCGCACCAGTAAAGGGGCCCAAGGATACACAAATAAATACACACAAATAAAATAATCCCCCATATTTTCCCATATTTTCTGGGTTTCTGTCTTCCCGCCCACTTCCCATATTTTCCCATATTTTTTTGGGAAATCGAGGATTAATTGTGTCTGTGTGTTTCTTTTCCTCCTGAACCAGTGCGTGATACTTCGGGACGGCAAAAGCGTCGATACATCATCATGACTCCGGGCGGGGGTTTCACCTCGCAATCCTGTGCGCGGCAGATCACTCTCTGAATACGCCACTGACAACGCACCCTTCGCTATACTGGCCCGCTTGCCAACGCCCCGCTTCCAGGGGCCTGGTGGGGACTTGGATGTGGCTGGCGTGCCGCGCCGAAGCGTGGTGGGCCAGAACCGGCGGCGCGACACGCCGAGCCACGATGCCCAGCCGCCTGCCCGCCGCCCGTGGACGGCCCGTTTCCTCGACGCGCGGCCAGCTCTCGGAGCGTGCCGGCGTTCGCGGAGTCGCGAGCCGTGCGCGCTCGCGGACGGCGGCCGGCGACGCCGCTCAGGGGCCCATGCCGCCTCAGAACGAGGTCGTCGGCCCATGATGCTGCTCGGAGCGAAGGCCGCAGAGGGCATCCGCAGTCGAGGCGCTGGAACGAGGACCGCCTTGGGCCTGGGAGGGGAGCCAACTCTTGGGCTTTTGCTTAGGTTTGGGTCGGGCATGTCCTCCTTCAGGGGGATCTTCGGAAGAAGCATAGAAACGTAGTCAAAGAGCACGCAGAAGCTGTCAAAAACACAATCGAAACATCGTCCCCAGAGTATTTTTAAAACTTATGTATGAATCTTCCTCCTGTGGAGGGACACGCCCGACTGAAGCTTAGACTTGGGTCGGGGGGCGCTTTCGCGGCCGAGGCTCGCCGTGGCCAGGAAGCGCTCCTTCGTGGCTGCGTCGGCGCTCCCTCCTCCTCCTCCTCCTCCTCCTCCTCCTCCTCCTCCTCCGCCTACTCCTCCTCCTAGCACCAGGACGGTGCACACCACTGCTGGGCGGCGGGCCCCAGGGGAGAGGCGCGAAGGGGCGGGCCTTCTTAGAGGGCTCGGAGGCTCCCTGGCCTTCGGAGACGTTCTCGGAGCCTCCCCCGAAGACGCGGCACACTTCTCAGAAGGCGCGAGGGCTTCTGAGAAGTCCCGCCGCTGTCTGTGAAGGCCTTCCTTCTCCTTCTCACTTCCCGCCCTCGCTCGCCGCCGAGCTATCGCCATTCCTGGCCATGGCCATCCTTGGCCCTGGATGTACATGCGCCCTCCGGGTCGCGGCCAGGCGGGTGTGTACACCATCCTGGGGCCCAGGGTGGCCCTGGCCAGGCATGGTGGTGCCACGTGGATGCCCTCTGCGTACCAAACGTGCACGCGCAGGCGTGGGCGTCGCTTAATGGGGGGGCGACAAGTGGGGGAGAAAGGTGCACTTTTCGGACCCTAGAGGCCCTCCTTTGGGGCACTCCAGGACGCCCCCCCCTAGGGGCCCTAGAGGGCCTCTCTTCTGTAGACCGCGCTGCCCCCCCATTTATCGCCCCCCCCTGACGCGACGCCCAACGGCCGGACGATCCCGCAATCCCAGGCGCCACGGATAGATCGTGCCAGCCGGTTTTCACCCGTGCCTGTTCCTTCCTGGGACTGGGACGCCCCGGGCCTTCGGGGATGGACAGATCTCCCTGTAGTAAAACGTGGTTTAGTGAAAACGACCTGAGGCCCAAACCTGGCGGGCGCAAGCCTGGAAAATAACCGCCGCGGCGCCCTCTCGAGAGCCGAAAACGGACAATTCACTAATCGACGTGTCACTGTTGGGGGGTCTGTCCGCCCCCGAGGCCTTCTCGCCGCGACGGCCAGGTCTCCACTCCCCAGGAGAGCCTGGCCAGGAGGCGCCCCAGGACGGGTGCGGGTGCCGGGTTTCGAAGGAGAATCACAGGACGTCCTGCGACTCGAAAAATGAGTGACGGCTGGACTTTCCTACCTTTCGGTCTGTGGAAACTGGCCAGCGGGCCCCAGGACTGTCAAGAAACGATCTGGGATGAGAAACGAGTCCCTCGGGTGGGGAGGAGGAGGGAGGGAGGGAGGGAGGGAGGGAGGGAGGGAGGAGGAGGAGGAGGAGGAGGAGGAGGAGGAGGAGGGGGAGGGGGAGGAGGAGGAGGGGTAGGGAGAGGAGGAGGGGGAGGATGAGGAGGAGGAGGAGAAGGAGGAGGAGGAGGCGGGTGGTCCGAGGGCGCAGGTCGCTAACAAAAGTGTGGCGCCAGAGGAGAGGGATCGCCTCGCACTCTGTGTGCATCCGGGCGGGCCCGAGGGGCACTACGTTGACAGGCTGGCCAGCCGAGTTGTCGGCGGCAATCTTCAGCGAGGGGGAGACGCAGCAGGGGTGGGGGGCAGGATTGGGGAGAAGTCCCGACGAACCCTTGGGAGAAGTTCTGGCCGAGGAGCGGCTCTGGCCGAGGCGGGTAATCACGGCTTAAAGCCGCCCTACCAGCCTCAACAAACTCCAGCAACAGCCCAAGGAGCAAACAAGACCGCCCTAAGACAGCGCAAACAGCTCAAACCCACCCAAAGACAGCCAAGCTCGCCCCAAGATTTTCACAATGCTTCCAAGGCGGTCCCACGACGCTCCAACAGGGCCCCAAGATGGCCTCAAGACGGCCCCAAAGCCCCCCCCAAGATGGCCCAGGAGGACTCCAAACCTCCATGCTGGAAAATCAACGCTACCCATTCTCGAATTCCGTCGTGCAAGGGCATGCACACGGAATATGGAAAGCATAGGTGGCGTCCAAATCTCGCCCCCACTTGGTAAACATCCAGAACAGCTGGCCGAAGATCATGATGTCAATCCCACGTCGAATAACTGATCGCTTGAGTGCGCAAGAATACGGAGAGGGGTTACATCGGAACGGGCGTAATATCGGCTCTTGGAACGCTGTCCTGGTTGGGGCACGTGCGTCCCAACGCTGGCTGCAGAATCGTCTCATGCGACTTCCTGCGTAGCCAGGGCGTGTGAGCTATTCCGCCCGCAGCCGCCTAAAAAACACATGCATCACTAATTTCGCGATCTTCTCGCAGCCAGCAGCGGTCCCGGACGAGACGGGCAACTTCTGGGTTGGCTACAGCCGTGCCTGCCAGGCAGGGCCTGTCTACCAACGGGATCCGAACGAGCGGAGGAGCGCTGACCCCATACGCCAAGAGCCCGCCCTCCCGTTCGTAGTCATGTCAGCGGCCGCAGATCAGCAAATCATCATCTTTGAACCTCGTCGCCCAGCCCCCACTACCTCAGCCTCTCCTCCAAACGATCGGCATTCTCAAGGGTGTGCGGATATCGTCAAACAGTACCAACCGACGTGGATTTCTCGCAGTTTACAAAGCAACGTTGCGGAAGCAAGGGCGAAAGTGCGCCGAAGGCTGAGTGGAGTCGGTGTCGTGGCCAAGCCAAGGTGAGTCAAGTCAAGCCAATCTAAAACAAGCCAAGATGAGCCAACCCGCGGCAAGCCGATACAACACGAAGCTGTACCAGCGAGCAGATCTTCGAAGCCAAGGAGGAAATCTGGGTCAAGACAAGCCCCAGGAGGAAGCCTAGAGGCCTCCTAGATGGGGTCCGAGTAGATAGGGTCGAAGGATCGCGCTGCATCGCCAATGCATCGCTGATGAATCGGCGATGCATCGGTGACGTCGGCAATGCATCGGCGACGTCGGCGTGGGGGAACACGGGCTCCACATCGAGCCGCATCGTCGATGCAGCACGATCCTCCGACCCCATCTACTCGGAGCCCACCTGGGCGACCTAGAAAGGACTGGGTCAAGACAAGCCCCAGAAGGAAGCCACCACGGACGGACCAGCAGCGAGCGGCGTGTGCCTCGCGGTGCGGCTACACGCAAGAGTGACCCCGGGCAAGAGCGAGCTCTGGTGCGCGGCTTCGGGGGGGCCGCGGGCGGACCAAGCGCAAGCGCGCAAGACGCTGCTGTCGCATCGCGTTCGGCGATGGAGGAGGAGGAGGAGGAGGAGGAGGAGGAGGGGGAGGGGGAGGAGGAGGAGGAGGAGGGGGAGGAGGGGGAGGAGGAGGAGGAGGAGAGGAGAAGGAGGATGGAGGAGGAGGAGGAGGAGGAGGAGGAGAAGGGTCACTCTCACGTGCAGTCGAGCGGTGCCCCCTCCCGAAGGCGTGGCGCCCCGTCGGGCACCTCCCTGCGCGTGGGAGCGCTCGGCCTGCCGCCCCTCCGACGCCCCGCGCCGCCGCCCCAGAGGCCTCCAGGGAAGCTCCCTGAGGCCCCCAGGGGCCCGTGCACGTCTCGGGAGGCCCCTGGACGTCTGTGGAGGCCTCCCGAAGCCCTCCCAAAGCAAGACGTGTCAAACCTCCGCGATGCTCGGGGTCTACTGACCTGGGTCAACCCAGGTCAGTCAGGCTTTGCAGGATCCGGCAAAGTCCTGCAGGATCCTGCGCCTCAGCCAGGGTCAGTGCAGCCCTGGCTATGCAGGATCCTGCAAGATCCGGCGCTCTGGCTGACCCCTGTTTGCATTGGCCCCCATCCCTTGAGCCCCGAGATGCTCCTCCTCCCTCCTCCCAGGTTCGGATTGCGCGGGGGTGGGGGGAGCTGTTGGCGGGCACGTTGCGGAGAGGTCGTGGCCAGGCTGGCAAGACCATGGCCAATGTGCCTCTGCCCATAGTCTGCGCGCACAGCCCGTGACAGGAGCGAGAAGTTGCTGGGCAAGAGCGTGAATAAGGATGATGATGATGCTGATGCTGATGATGATGCTGCTGATGATGATGACGAGGAGGAGGAGGATGAGGAGGAGGATGAGGAGCAGGAGGAGCAGAAAGCTTCTCGCATCCTCATGCTCCCCTGTCCTCCTCCTGCTCCTGATTTTCCTGTTCCCTTTCTTCCTCCTCTTCCTGCTCCTCCTGCAGCTGCTGCTGCTGCTGCTGCTTATCCTCCTCCTCCTCCTTCTCATACTCTGCTCCCTCCCTTTCCCCCTTTGTCTCCCTCCTCCCTTTTTTTGCCTTCTCCTTCCTCCCTCCCCCTCCCTCCTCCTCTTTCTCCTAATCCTCCTCCTCCCCCTCCTCCTCCTCCTCCTCCTCCTCCTGCTCCTCTTCTCTACTCTCCCTCATCCTCCTCCTTCTCCTCCACCTCCTTCAAAATTACACACATGATCTGAATACTACTCCTCTACCTCCCCCGACTCTGTCCAGAACAAATTCCGCCCTCTTTGCGTGTTGCTCTTACGCACAAGCGTTCAACTGTTGTCACTTCTCATTTGTTTTTGCAATCCGACCGTTCCGGTGTTTCAAAATGGTGCTCCCGTTGCAGGACTAGCCTCACTTCATGATCGGCGCGTTGCTCCCGTCGCTCAAAAAGGCGCTCTCGCCCCAGCGCGGGCCTGATTTCTGGATCGGAGTCCTTCCTCGTCGTTGTTGCCCCCCCCCCCCTCTCCGCTCCTCCGCCTTCCCATGGTCCTCCAGCTCCTCCCGCTCATCCTACCTGTGCTCCTGCTGTTGCGACTGTTCCTCCTCCTCCTCCTCCTTTCTTTATCCTCTTCCTCATCATCCTGAGCATCCTTCTGCTCATCAGTCACCTGCTCCTCCTCCTCCTCCTTCTCCTCCTTCTCCAATGTACACAGCTCCCCGTTCTTCTCGCGCATAGTGCGATGGGGTCATGAGGGGGTTTCCAGATCTGCTATGACACCTGTCGGCGGATAGAAAATAAATCAGCACAATGGGAAGGGACGGGTGGGACGGATAGGATGTCCGATATGGCGGGAGCGAACCCAACTTATCCTCCGCCTCCTCCTCCTCCTCCTTCCCACTTCCTCCTCCTCCTCCTCCTCCTCCTGCTCCCTCTCCCTCTCTTGCTTCCTCCTTCTCCGGTGCGGTGGTTGTGATGTTGGGGAAGGGCTGCAATCAGCGTCCCCCGGATCCGACGCGACCCATTTCTGTTTCTCTCAATTTCCCTCTGTCTTTCCTGGGGGGCGGCCTCCTGGCGGCCGCCGGGCGGCCCGAGGAGTCCACCAGGAGCCCCCCCCCCCCGAAGAAGACCCAAGAGTCCCCCCGTCCGTTTCTTCTACGATATCCTCTGTTGTTGAGCTATCACTTCGTTGCCCATTGCTTTTTCCAACTGGCGTTCCCCTGGGCGAACTGCGTCGTTGGCCCCTGAGCTACAAGAGCAACGGCCTCCGCGTGACACTTCCTCACACTTTCTTCAAGAATCGCGCTCTCGCTCGAGACCTGGCGACTCACTCAAGACTCCTGCCCTCGTCTGGCTTTTGGGCGCTTGCTCATCCAGGACTCGCGCCCTCGCAGCTCTGGCATCGTGCTCTCGCCCAGGACATCCTCTGCTCTCGCCTGAGACCCCCTCGCACATTCACAAAACAAAACACGCGATCTCATGCCCCGCTCGACCGACCCGCCCAATGAGGTCAAGCCGCCCGACCCGCCCGCTGGGGCCTGCTCGCCCGGCCCGCCCGTCAGGGTCCGCCCGAGCCGCTCCTTCAGGATTCGCGGGGTCGACCGCTCGGAAGCCCGCCCGCCCGCTGTGAGTTTGCGGCCCGCCCGGCCCGCCGGCCAGGGTTCGTCCGCCAGACCCGCCCGACCCGTCAATGTGGGTCTGCTGCCCGACCCGCCCGTTCGGGTCCGCCCGTTTGGCCATGAGCTCGCAGGACAAACATGTCCCCCCCCCCACAGTGGGCACGCTCATGAGCGACAAGAGCGGGACTCCAGGGTTGGGGGTCTACATGTTTACTGTCACGCGGGCAGTGAAGAGCGAACAGTCTTGAAATGATGCTTGTGTCTGTGTGTGTTGCCATATCCCCTCCTCCTGCTTGCCCCTCCTCCCGTCCACCTTCTCGTGCAGCGTCCATCGCTGGCCTGGGCATTCCTCCGTTACACGCTGCGCGGCCCAAGAAGACGGCTCCCCGCCGCCAAGAGGATGCTGCCGAGAGGCGCTCCTCCTCCGTCTCCTCCGCTTCCGCGCGCGGATTCATCGCTGGCCGGGCGCTTCTCCGCGGCACGCTGCTTTGCCGAAGAAGACTGTCCCACATCGGGGGATATCAACCATCCACCACACGGCGGCGAGCCCAGGGGGGGAAGCGAGAAACCTTCTGCGAAGTTTTCTAAGCCTTCCCCGAAGACCAACACAAGCTTCTCCGAAGGCGCGAGGGCTTCTGAGAAGTCCCGCCGCCCTCCGAGAAGGCCTTCTCCCTCTCATTCCCCTCCTCGCTCGCCGGCGAACCTCACCAGCCCTGGCTGGATCCATCCTGGGTCCAGGATCGGCCCAGCCAGGATCGGTGAGCTGGATCGCTGGCGCCCCTCGACAAGTGGCCCCCCCCCCCCCCCCGAGTCCCCCTCCCTCCAGGATGGGGCCGTCGGAGGCTGGGCCAGACGAGGGTAGCCCAGGCTCAGGCCGCGCGGCTGCATTCGCGGTGCAACTCCCCGATCTTCTCGAGGAGGTCGAGGTGCTCCGCAAGGGCAAGGTCCTCCACGCTTATTGTATGTCTGCGCGCGCGCGTGTGCGTTTCGAGGGTCGTCGCCGTCGTCGTCGTGGTCGCCCTCCTCCTCCTCCTCCTCCTCCTCCTCCTCCTCCTCCGCCTCCAGCCCCTCCTTGCTTCTCTCCCTCCCGCCCGGCCTTTTCCACCCGCCCCACTCCTCCTCCTCATCCCCTCTATTTTCACCCTCCTCCTCCTCCTCCTCCTCATCCTCCTCCTCCCCCCCCCCTCCTCCTCCTCCTCCTACCTCATCCTCCATCTTCGCCTCCTCCTTCCAGCACCTTCTCCTATTTGCTCTCTCCCTCCCGCCTGGCCCACCCTCCCCCTATTTTCTTATTCCTCCTCCGTCCCCTCCTCCTCCTCTCTTTCCTCCTCCTCCTCATCCTTCCTTCCTTCCTCCCCCCCCCTCCTCACTCCTCCTCCTCCCCGCCCCCTCCTCCTCCTCCTCCTCCTCCTCCTCCTCCTCCCCCTCCTCCTCCACCACCACCACCACCACGAGGAGAAGGGGGAGGAGGCCAAGGAGGGACGAGGAGGAGACGCGGGATGTGGTATCTAGGGAGGCGGAGCAGGGCGCTCCAGGGAGAGGCGCTCGCGGCTCGTTGTGCCGCCCCCCTGCCCCCAAAAGGCCCCCCCGGAGGCCCCGACACGGGATACCTGTTCGGGGGGCGCTGCTCGGCCTCTCCGCTCCCAGGAGGCCCCAGGAAGCCCCTTTGCTGCCTCGGGATCTGCGTTCGGGGAGCGCCCTTCGGGCCTCCCGCCCCCCAGGGGGCCCCAAGGAGGCCCCAGGAGAACCGATGCCAGCATTGGGATCCGTGTGCGGGGGGCGCTCTGCGGCCCCTCTCCGTTCCAGAGGGCCCCAGGCGACGCCCTCGCGGTGCTGGGATAGGTGCTCGGGGCGCGCTTTTCGGCCCCCTCCCTCCCCCCCCCCTCCCCCAGAGCAGGCCCCAAGGGGCCCCAAGACGTACTTTTCGGCGTTCGGATCCGAGTTCGGGGAGTGCTGCTAGGCCCCTTCGTAGGCTTTGCCTTCACACGCTGCGCCCGTGTAGACTTCGCCGCTCCTCTCCCGGGGCTCGGCTCCTTGGTATTTTACCTACGCTCCTGGATGCTACCCGTCTCCTGGGGCTCGACTCCTGCATGTTTTGCGTACATTGTGCCCTTCAGCTGGGGCTCGAATCTTTTGTGTTTTACATTTTTTGTTAGCTCTTAACCGGAAGAGGCTCGCTCTCGACCCGCCGACCAAACAAGTTTTACACCTCTCCTAAGTGTTTTATGCTCCTATGCCTTACCCCTTTCCTGGGGCTCGCATCCCTCGTCTGTCGAATCCGCACCGCCCTCCCAAGAAGTCGCACTGTTCATCTGTGTGTCGTGCGAGCTGAATGTGGGAATGTGCCTCGGGAGAGGTGTTGGCTCGACCTCCTTGGGCGGGAGATCTGGGCGAGGGACTATCTGTCAATTTTCACATGACTTCCCACGAAGGGTTGGCATCATGATTGTCCCTCGGATGATGCGTACTGCGAAACTGTCGCCACTTCCGTGGGCTCCTGGGAGGCACGGCGGAGACGAGGGCAGCGGGGATCCATATGAGACCTCGTTGCTCCCTCGGGTGCTGCGAACTGCGCATCCGTCGCCACTTTCGTGGGCGCCCGGGAAGCACGGCGGAGGTCAGGGCAGCGGGGGTCCCTTGGAGGCCTCGCGCTTCCCTCGGTGGTTGCGCACTGCGCAAGTGTCGCCACTTTCGTGGGCTCCTGGGGTCACGGCGGAGGTGAGGCAGCGAAGGTCCATGTTTAGACCTCACTGCCCCACGGGGTGCTGCGAAGTGCGCAGCTGTCGCCACTTTCGTGGGCTCCTGGGGGGCACGGCGGAGGTGAGGGCAGCGGGGATCCGTTTGAGACCTGGAGGCCCCCTCGGGGCTGCGAACTGCACAACTGTCGCCACTTGCTTGGGCTCCTGAGAGGCACGGCAGAGGTGAGGGCCACGCGAAACTTCGCTGACCCTTCGGGTGCTGCGAACTGCGCAGCTGTCGCCTCTCTCGTGGCCTCATGGGAGGTCCAGCGGGGGCGGTAGTCACGCCAGGCTTCCTGCTCCCGGGGAGGCTGCGAACTGTGCAACTGTCGCCACTTTCGTGGGCTCCTGGGAGGCACGGCGGAGGTGAAGGCAACGGGGATCCCTTTGACACATCGGTGCTCCCTCGGGTGCTGCAAACTGCGCATCAATCGCCACTTTCGTGGGATCCTGGGAGGCACGGCGGAGATGAGGGCAGCGGGGGTCCCTTTGAGACCTGACGGCTTCCTCGGGTGCTGCGAACTTCACATCTGTCGCCACTTTCGTGGCCTCACGGGATGCATGGTGGAGGTGAAGGCACTGGGAATTCCTTTGAGACCTTGCGGCTCCCTCGGTGACTGCGATCTGCGGACTTGTCGCCACTTTCGTTGGCCGCTGGAAGGCACGGCGGAGGTGATGGCAGCGAGGATCAGTTTTAGACCTCACTGTCACCTGGGGTGCTGCGAAGTGCGCAACTGTCGCCACTTTCGCGGGCTCCTGGGAGGCACGGACGATGTGAGGGCAGCGGGGATCCATTTGAGACCTCGCTGCTCCCTGGGTAGCTGCGAACTGCGCAAGTCTCGCCACTTCCGTGGGCTCTTGTGAGGCACGGCGGGGTCGAGGGCAACGGGAATCTATGTGAGACATTGCGGTTCCGCCTGGGGCTGCGAGCTGCGTAGCAGTAGCCTTTTTGCGCAGGCTCCTGGAACGCACGGTGGAGTGCAAGGCCATGCAGATGGTCCAAATCTCGCAATGCATTCTTTCGTGTGGAACGCTCATATGAACAGTCGCTTCGCATGGGGAAACAACAAAACTTTGGGTGCGTCTCAGGTAGCTTCCCGCCCAAGCTGATAGACTTCACGGGGTGCTCTTGACCCGCCTCGCACGCCCTGCAGACGAAGGGCCATGGTGGGGGGGCTGGCAGATGGGGGGGGGGAAACATCGGCGTGGACTCGGCGATACATAGCCAATAGATCGGCGATGAACCCCCGATCGCGAATCCGCACGTTCCTGGGCTGGATGGGACTGTCGGGCCCCTGTCGGCGATCAATGGACGATTGGGGGTCGTTGCGTACCCCCCTATGCCTATCCGCCCCTGTTGTTGCCCTCGACCATACCGCTGCGGCCAGGCCCAACGCGTGGCAGTGCCCCCTAGGCGCCCCGCCTCGCGTCTTCGACGAATGGCGACGGCGCACCGCGGCCGCCAGGCCCAACGTGTGCAGGTGCTCTCTGGGGGCCCGCCTTGCGTTTTTGGGTGAGGGTGAGGATCGCTCGAAGCAAACTTTTCTTTATCGTGATTTCATGCCCTGAGCGTGCTACGTCCCCTTCCCCCGCGCCCGCTCTCCTTCGGCTTCTGTTGTGCCCAAGTGGGCCCCGCAATGTCCCTCGGCTGCCTTCGAACGCGGCGTAGATCCGCGCCGCTGCGACCAACAAGTTTGTATTTGTCTCCCCCTTGTATGAAGGAAGGGTTAACCGAAAGGCCGACCCCCTCCCGAACGTCCGCTGGTATAGGCAATAAAAATGAATGAATGACGGTGATGAAGGTTGAACCTTCTCCACAAGTCCGTCACTTGCGTGTGTATGCCAGTGTCTGCGAGCCGAACGGGGCAGCGATACAGTTAATGGTAAAAAGGCAGGGGGACTTAGCTGTCCCGACACGCAACACGCAAGACGTAGCGTGCTGACACGGGCCCCCCCACACATAGACCGAAAAGTAGGTCTGGCGCGACACGTTCGCGAAAGCGTGGGCCAGCACGCTGAGCCAACACGCGGCGTATTGGCACGGACGCTGCGAGCACGGAGCACGGCAATCACGTGTTGCGTATCAGAACGGGCGCGTCGAGGCAGCTGAGCTGCAGGCCGAAAAGGGTAGCGGTACAGTAAAGGGTAGGACAGGGCAGGGGGGATCATGCAAACCCCAGGGCGCGGCTGAGGCTGAGCGGTCGGGTCCTGCTCCCGCTTGCCGAACAACACACGCCTCTCGGTGGCGGAGAGCGGCCAGTCCAGCGTGCCCACCTGTCGGGCGGACGCCCGGGGGGCGTCGGGCCAGGCAGGCTGCGCATGTTGTCGTCGTCGTCGTCGTCGTCGTCGTCGTCGTCGTCGTCGTCGTCGTCGTTGTAGCCACCCTGACACCGTCTCGTTGTGAACGAACCGCGATGGAAGGTTCATGTTTGTTTTGTTTGTTTGTTGTTTTTTTCTGTCTCCAGGGTCCTTCGCCCGGCCCCAGGACGATTCGGCTACACGCAAGTGTACAGTGTGACCCTAGGCAAGACTGACCTTTGGCGAGCGACTTTCGGGAGCCGCGGGGAGGCTGAACCGGAGCGCGCAAGCGGCTGCTGTCGCTTCGCGTTCAGCCATCTGGAGGCCCCCGTGTGCCCGCACCAAAGGTCACTCTGGCGACAGGTCACTCTCGTGCCGCCGAACAGGCATAGAGGCCTCCCAGACGGGGTCCGACCAGATGGGGTCGGAGGGCCTCGCCGCACCTCCGATACCTCGGCGACGCATCGGCCATGCACTGGCGACGTCGGCGATGCCTCGGCGACGCCGGCGTGGGGAAAATTGGGCCCCACATCGAGCCGCATCGGTCGCCGATGCATCGGCGATGCGGCGCGATCCTCCGACCCCATCTATACTCCAGGGCCAACCCGGGAGGCCTATAGATCAGGAAACGACTCGGGATGCAAACCCGGTCCCAGGGAAGGGGCCCCTGGAGAGGTCCAGGGAGTGGCGGTTTTGGTACCTTGTCAGCGGGGTACGCTATATAGGGTAAGAGACGGGGTGGCAGGGAGGGACGGAGGGAGGGAGGGAGGGGGAGGAGGGGAAGGAGGAGGGGGAGGAGGAGAAGGAGGAGGAGGGAGGAGGAGGGAGGAGGGGAGGCGGCCACGCTGCGGAAGAATCACGGCGGCGGATGTCTCGGCGTCGGGGGGGGGCCTGCTCCTGGGCCCCCAAGGCTACCAGGAAACGATCCGCGGCGGCGGCGCGGGCCCCGGGGATGGTGTCGAGAGCTCCAGGGGCTCGCGCAGGTGTGTTCGCAGGCCCTCGCCGGGCGCCTCCTTCCTCCCCCCTCCTGCATGGTTGCCCAAGCCGCGTTCCGTGCATCCCACCGACCCCGCCTTCGCCAGCGCATTGACTCTGCCTAGCCGCCGACGCAAGAGTGTCGTCGCAGGCCCATCGGGCCAACGGCGTGCTGCAACCTCTGGTGAGAGGTTCAGAATATGTCCATCTTTCTAGCTGCCGCGCACGTAGCGGCCCCCCGGGGTTCCTGGAGGAGAAGCAGCGTCGCAAGCAGGTCCCGAGCAGGTCCCGTCAAAGATACTCATATCTTTGCTCGTGGGCGCGGGTCAAGGGAACTCCAGAAGGTTCCATGAACTACCAAGAGCACGGATCAATCCGTGTCAGGCTACATAATGGCCCTGACAAAACTCAAGAGGCCCCAAGATAGCCTCAAGGCGGCCCAGGATGGTCCAAGACAGCCATTAGGACCTCAGGAGGCTGAAGTCACTCAACATCCAGCAATATGTCAATGACTTTGGCTTCCTCGCACTTTCGCTTCCGATGGGCTTCCGAGGGGTCCAACTGGCTCCACTATATCTCCCAGTGCAGCCCAGAAGAGCTCCAAGAGTGCGCTCAACACCTTGCTCCTTGAGGTGGGCAAGGTGGTAGCAAAAGAGCTCCCAGAGGCCCCCAATAGACCACCATCTATGAAACAAACAATAGGAATTCAATGATTGTGGCTTTCTCGACATATCCCTTCCGATGGGCCTCTGAGGCTCAAGATCGCCCAAGATGGCTCCAAGTGGAGCTCGGAAGAGCCCCAAGACGGCGAGACCGCCCCAAGAGTGTCCCAAGAGCGTGGATTGTCGGGAGAAGCCCCAACATTGCCCCGAAACAGCCCCAATAATCGTCATAATAGCCTGGAGGAGGACCTACTATTGCCCCATCAGCCTTCAAGAGGCCTCGACCATGCAAGAGCCATTAGTTTGTCTGTTTATTTTCTCGCCTGTAGGATTCCTAGCTCAATCCATAAAGAAATGGTCCACTGCTCCTCCCTTCTGTCCTTCCCCTGCAATCGTCCAACAATCCGCGTGGCTTCCTCTGTATCCGCACGGCTTCCTCTGCTATCCACATGGCTTCCCCTGTAACTGCGTGGCTTCCTCTGCAACTGCAATGGCTTCCTGTGGTGGTTCTAATGGCGTCCCAACGCTCGTCCAGCAACTGTCATCGTCACACTCAAAAGTAAAGTAGAGTAGAGCAAAACATGTTAGACACGAGTAGATGAGTCGAGTAGAAAAGAGCATAGTATACTATACTAGTATAGGCAGGCTGGGGTAGAACAGAGAAGAGCAGAGGAAGGTAGACAGTAGCGTAGAGTCGGGTGTAGTGGAGTAGGGTCGAGCAGGGTAGACATGAATGTTATAGGGTAGAGTGCTTTTGTAATAAGACATAATCGGAGTACAACAGAGCAGACTGTAGTAGTGTAGGGTAGGGTCGAGAAGGGTAGAGAAGAGCAGAGCATAATGAAAAGGGGTAGATGGTAGAGTAGAGTCATGCATACTATATTATTGTATGTTCAACTTGAGCAACTATGGTACAGTGAGTAGAATGGAGCAAGGTCGAGGCAACCTCGGTGTTCCTCCTCCTGCTCATCTTATTCGCATTTCCCTTTTTCGACGAAACCGACTTGTGACCCACTTCTCCTCTTCTTGTGCCTGCCAACCCAAACCCAATCCAATCCAGACCAATCTAATCCAGTCTGTCTGGTCCAGGCCAGTCCAGCAAACCCCAGTCTAGTCTTCTCCAGTCCACTCCACTTCAGTCCACTTTTAGTTCACTTCAACTCAGTCTTCTGATCTATTTGGAGTCTGCGCTGGCTGATGTTGGCTGATATTGGCGTCGTATGGCTGCGAGATCGGTTCCCAGAGACCGCCCAGAGACACCGATGCGCGAAGACACTGAGAGACACATAGAAAGCCCCCTGAATCCCCTCAGAGACAGCAACGGCCCCACCAGGATTCCAGAGTGCTCGCAGAAGTCCCCCGACGGTGAGAGTGGCAAATGACATAGACGTCTCTATGTTGCACATGCATATTCTTGCCGTCTTGAATTCTTGGGCTCCCTGTTAATTCGAGAATGAATGCTCCATCGACTGATCGTGCGTAGTTTCGAACCTGCATTTGTGGCCCATCTTTGCCTCACACTCTCACCTATGGCATTTTTCAGCACATTCACATGCTAACAATGACAAGATATGGGCCGGCGGAATGAGCAAAGCGATCCAATAACCAAGACTTTGAAGGTCGGAGAGTGCTTGAAAACTCGTTTCCGTCATGCACAGCACGGACAGGAGGATACGATGACATCCCGAAGCGGAATACCCACCACGTCTGGGCAATGAATTCCCTATCCTTTCCGTTGCACTACCTAGAAGGCAGCTTGACACTGGAAGACTTTCATGCCGACTCTCAACCTGGGTTGATCAATTGGCAATGGAACAACTCTTGGGTACCAAGTGACTGGCGTCGATTATGACACGTCAAGGTGAGAGGAACTTCATGCTTCACGAAGACTTGCTGAAACATCTCCACGACCATATTTTCATCATATGTTTTGAATATTGAAACCACATTGCCAAATTTTTGGAGGGTACCCCTTCCGCTACCATTCGCAACGCTATATCAACGTTTGCATGCCAAGTTCAAAACTGAGTTTACATATTCGGCCTCCTTTTAATGCATCTGGGGGGCTACATTCGTCTAGAAGGTTGCCGCCGGGTATGCATCAAGGAATGAGGACCCTCGAGCACATGAGCGCTGGCGCCCCACACATTGAACATATGAGCCAATCGCATCAGCCCTTTTGTGCGTGGGTGGTTTAGCGGATCAACTCTTCCAGAAAAGACCCTCAACGTCGCGCGGGGTTGGAGCGTCCAATGTTGCTCTGGATGGCTCGCACATGACCCGAGCAGTCCTGGATGGCCTCCAAGATGGCAAGTGTGGCCAATTTTAGCCCTTGTGGCCTCCAAGATGGCTCCAACAAGTCCCAAGACGGCCCTAAAATGGCTGTGAGGTGGCCCCGGTCTCCTGAGTATGCCACCCCCGAAATCAACTATTATGTTTCAGTGATTCTGGTCCTCTCGCCTTCCCAGGTCCCGATTGTCCTCTGAAGCTCAGCTTAGCTATTCATTGGGGCTGCGTGGGCTTCAATTTGGCAAGTGCCCCCATCTTCTATTATGATCTTGTACTTCCCTTCTGCTAACATATCGCCATATATTAGTTCCCAGCCATCTTGTAGTGTTGGGCCCTCGTTTTGAATAGACAACGCCTCGCGTCCCTCCTTCCTTCCTTCCTTCCTTCCTTCCTCCCCTCCTCCTCTCATCCCTGCCTTTGTCCTCCGCGTATCCTCATCGTCATCATCATCACCATCGTCATCATCATCATCATTATCATCATCATCATCATCATCATCATCATCATCATCATCATCATCATCATCATCATCATCATCATCGTCATCGTCATCGTCATCGTCATCGTCGTCATTATCATCATCATCATCATCATCATCATCATCGTCGTCACCACCGTCCCATCAACCCATTGGTAGCTCCACCGAAGGCTCCAGCGGCAGGGTTCGCATGCGGTTACACGCCATTTTGGCACACCCCTCATACATTTCGTGGCCCCACAGGGAGCTCCACCGAAAGCGCAGTAGCAGGGTTTGCACGCGGTTCCACCACAATTTCGGCACAGCCCTCGCGCGCTTCGTGGCCCCATCGGGAGCTCAACTGAAAGCTCCAATGGCAAGGGTTGCATGCGGTTCCACCCTCAGTCAGTCGCATCCCTCACACGTTTCGTGGCCCCGTTGGGAGCTCCACTAAAAGCCCCAATAGCAAAGTTTGCAGGCGGTTCCACTCCCATTCCGGCACGCCCCTCACACGCTTCGAGGCCCCACAAGGGGCTCCCCATAATGCCACACATGCAAAGTTTACTTGTGGTTCCACGCCCATGTCGGCACATCCCTCACACGTTTCGTGGCCCGAATGGGTGCTCCATCGAAGGCCCCAGCGGCAGGGTTAGCTTGCTGTTCCACCCCTACTTTCGTGACGCCCCTTACACGTTTCGTGGCCCCATTGGCAGCTCCACCGAAAGCTCCAATAGAAAGGTTCGCATGAGGCTCCACCAAATTTCGGCATACTCCTCACACGTTCCGTGGCTCTAAAAAGGGCTCCACCGAAGGCCCCAACAACAAGCTTTGCATGAGGCTCCACCACAGTTCCGGTGCACGCCTCACACCGTTTGTGGCCCGAAAGGGATCTCCAAATAATGTCACACTGGCAAGGGTCGCATGCGGTTCCACCACCATGTCGGTGCACCCCTCACACGTTTCGTGGCCCCACAGGGAGCTCCACCGAAAGCCCCTGTAGGAGGGCCCATATGGGGTTCCACTTCAACTTCGGGACGCCCCTCACACGCTTCGAGGCCCCACAGGGAGCTCCACCGAAGGCCACAGTGGCAGGGTTCGCAAGCGATTCCACGCCCATTTCTGCACACCCCCTCGCACGTTTCGTGGCACCATCGTGAGCTCCACCGAAACCCCCAATGGGAGAGTTCGCACGCACTTCCACGCCCATGTCGGCACACTCGCCCCAATAGCAAAGCTCGCCCTCACACGTTTCGTGGCCCCATATGGCGCTCCACCGAAAACCTCATTGGAACAACGCGCGTCAACAAATGCGCAAATCAACCGTAACTGGTTACATCCAGATGTGACCCGTTACGGCCGACCTCTGCGAATTGTGCCCCCCCGCCCATTGCGGCACACCCCATCACGCGCATCGGGCACGCAAGGAACACCACCTAAAAGCTCAGAGACGAGGTTCGCACAGCGCCCCCCCACCCATGTCGGCACACCCGTCGCGCGAATCATGCCCCACATGGGGCTCCACCTATGGCACACATGGGCAACTTCACATGGCGTCCCTCCGCCCATCTCGGAACATGCCTCGTACGGGTCGTGCACGGAGGTGGTCCACCTGCAACCTCAGTGGGCGTGCTCGCGCGGGGGCATTCGAATGATTTGGCACACCCTTCACGCGGATCGTGCCCCACAAAGAATTCAGCGCACTTGTGCATGCGTGCTCCGCAGCAGCCCGCTTTCCTCATTGACCCACGGCGCGTAATATATGAAGAAAGACCCGCGCCCTGCGCTACACATGACTGCATAGGGATGGGTCCGTCGCCAAGCCAACTGCTTGTTTATCGATGACCTTCGGCCCATGCCGCGACTGTGCCTGAGTTTTGGGCAGAGGGTTCTTGGTAACTGTAGTTCGGGGTCTGTTTTGGCATGCTTCTCGGGCGCCTCGTGGAGCGGCTCTTGAAGCTTCTGGGGACCTCTTGGGGGCCGTCCGGGGCCCTCTTGGGACTTCTTTTGGGGCCCTCGATGTCCTCTTGGCAGCCTCATGGGTGCCTGCTGGTGGCCCAGGGGCCCACTTGTGGCGGAGGGCTCAACATGTCGCGTGGAGTTCCCCCCCTCTTGGACCCCTCTTGGGGCCCTCTTGGGCCGTCCTGGGCGCCTCTTGGACCGTCTTGAGGCTCTCGTGGGCCGTCCTGGGGCCCTCTTGGGGGCCTCTTGGGCCGTCTTCGGCCGATCTCGGGGGCCTCTTGTGCCGTCCGCTTTTACGGCCCCCAAAGCGAATATGCTGAACATGTACGTTCAATGTTGGCCTCCTGGGCCCTCTCGGAGAGCATCTTGCAAGTTTCTCGGGGGTCTTAGGTGCCTCTTGGGCCGTCTTGTGGCAATCTTGGGGCGTTGTCGACGTTGTTGGGCTGCTCTGGTCGCTTTCATGCGACCTCCAGAACTATTGCAATCTGCCGGAGGGGAACCCCAGAGGCCCCAGAGGGGGGCAAAAACGTAATGGGCCAAAAAAAAGGGGGGGAATCTGGGAGGGTGTCCCGGCCCGGGCTCTGAGCCCCCAGTACCCCAGCATCTGATGTAAGCGACAGTTTCGCTCGAGACATTCTCCTGAAGTTAACTTCGGAGCTTGCTTTCAACTGCTATCACACGGTGTGGAAGCCTCGCCTCAGTCACACTCATCTCTAGGTGCGTCAACTTCACTTACGTTCGACTGCGATCCCGCTGTAGCACCTCATTCCCAACAATCATCTTGTGATCCTCAGTATCCTCCTTCTCTCCTTTATCCTCTGCTTCTCCATCTCCTGATTCCTCCACATCCTCCTCCTCGGATCCGACTTCAGATCCCTCTTCTTGTCCATCTTCTGCGATGCTTACGTGCTACATTTCTTGTGCTCGAATCTGGGCACGCACGTGCCACCTCTCTCTCTCTCTCGGTTTCAGGATGAAGGCAAAGCGCCCTGGGGTCTGCGACTTATGACATGCTTGCATAAGTACAACTCGTCTGCTGTGCTGGACCTGTCCAGTGTACGCACCTGGTATGAAATCAGCAAAAACAACTCGTGACTTCACAGATCCTGGCAATTGCGGGTTCTCAACCCGCTGCACGCGCACTGGCTTGCTTCCGCAACTTCTTCCTCCACCAATGTCTCTCTCCTCCAAGAAGATTCTGGGAACCTCCACCTCCTCCTCCTCCTCCTCCTCCTCCTCCTCCTCCCAATGTCTTGCGTCCCCAAATGTGCCTTCCCATGGGCTGGACGACGGCGGGAGGAACACATGCCCAAATCCCCTGGCCACGCTTTGACATATTGTTCGGGCACCCTGACGTTCCCAGAAGGCGTGGGCAGCAAACGCCTGAGGAGCAGCGGAAGTACGCAAGCGATGTCAACTCGCCGAAGCGAGAATCCAAACCCAGGTGTGCACGCCCCGCCTCAAGCTTCGAAAGGCAAGGTCCCCAGGAGGCCACCAAGAAGGCCCCAAGAGCCCGAGAGGGACACCAAGACGGCCCCACGACACTCCAAGAGGGTCGCTCCCTGATGTTGTCCCTCGGTGGGTCCCTCCCCGAACAGCTCGGGGAACACACGGTCCACTAGCATGGCCGCACTGACGCCCGAAATTCCAACACAGAGGCGATTCCAGAAGGCAGAGGGCGGCGGTGATGCGCTGGAGGCGTCTTGGATACTCCCCTGGCCTACAGGCCATACTTTACAGCACGTGCCACATGCAACATGCATGCTGAACATCCCCCAGGCTTTTGTGTGAGACGCTGAGCACGTGCCATGTCAAGCGCTCCAATGGCCTACATATTCTGCGTTGAGCACGTGCCGAACGTACGGTACGCCCACCCTTCGCGCGCGTGTTTCTTTGTGTGAAAATTCGCCGAAGGCCTCAAATCATCCCTTCAGTCCGATGCCTCAAACCCGCCAACACAAAGAGTCGGGGCCAGCCTCCATACCTGGAGAAAACCGACCTGGCACCAAGACCAGAGCAAGACGATCCTGGCACTCTCAGATAATCTTGAGCTTCGTCAGCACGAGGTACGAGACGAAGGAGAATCCCGTCAGGGCGGTGGTCAGCGTGAAGTACCCGATGATCGGCTGCACGCAAGAGTGATCCTCGGCCAGAATGACGCGCGATGCGACGGCAGCGGCCTGCCTGCTTGGGCTTACCCCTCCCCCACGCCACCCGAAAGCCGCGCGCCAAAGGTCACCGATCATCTTTTAATCGACCCCTGTGCCCACTGGCGTGGACTTGGCCCCGCTGGCCGACGTACCCACCTAAGTGGGGAGATATGCTGGTTCCTTCGTGTTTCTCGGGGTCTATCCCCACCATGGAGGGCTGGCTGGTGGGGCTGAGATACCATGGATAGGTTGGAAGATGCTGAGTCATCCGCCGGTATGTTTTTTCAATCCGCGGCCCCAGAGGTCCCGATCGCTTCTCCAGGGGATTTTTTCCGTCCCCGATTCATGTTGGATGGTCCCAAAGTTGCTGGTCCCGGGGCCCGAGAGCGGGCCCTGGAGGCCGAAGTCTAAAAGAAAACGGCGGGATTGAACAACTGTCGTCGGAGATCTGGGTCACTGTGTGGCAGCGCGTGCAAGGGGGTAGGGGGAAGGGGGGGCAGGCTTCTTGGAAGGCGCTGGACTGACATCGATAGACACGCCCCGCGCCTTTTAAGAGGCGGGGGTGCTTCTAAGAAGCCTTCCCCCGTCGCCACCCCCCTCCGCGCGTGGCCGAAATGTGGCGAAGGGCCACTCTTACGTGCAGCCGAGATGATCAAGAACGGCGTGAACTCCCCAGCGAAATTGTAGTCGACCAGCTCGTCTGGCTCCGCCAGCACGGGCAGCGGCGCGGCGGCGGCGGCCACGGCGGCGGCCCCGCGCAGCGCTGCCACCTCGACGACTACGACGAGGACGAGGACGAGGACGACCCTCAGATCCGAGGCCACGAAAGAAAGGAAGAAACATGGTACCAGGAAGCTGGACACCCACGTGTCTGGATTCACATGCAGAGCATCTGAAGGCCACGCGCTGGGTACACATGCGGACGCCCTGCGTGCCTGGACCTAGAAGGAACGAGCACCAGAGAGAGACGTGTGGCCTCGTGTGCACCCAGCTCTCGCCCAGGCTGGCCAAGTCATGTGTATCCAGCTTCCTGGTACGTGGCGAACAGACTGCAACGCCAGGGCCTCAGGGGAAGACGGCGAGGAGCTGCGGCGGTTGGCGGCTGGCGCTGCGGCGACGGCGGACGCCCAGCGGCGGCGGCCGCCCGGCAGCGGCGGCGGCGGCAGCCACGGCGGCGGCGGCTCCGCGCGGCGCCGCGGCCTCGGCGGCGGCCGGGGCCGCGGGCGAAGGCACGAAGGCCAGGCGGGCGCCCAGCAGGCACGCGGCGGCCGCGAGCGCGAGCGCGGGCAGCGCGGCGCGGGAGCGGGGGCCGGCGGCAGGCATCTCGCCGACGCGCGGGGCGGCGGAGGGCTGGCTGGCGCTTCGGGCGCGCGGCCCGCGCCGCCGCCTTTGCGCAGCGGGCGGTGTGGCCCCGCTTTTTGGGCCCAAGGGGCCGTCACGTCTCGATCCGGCTCGCAGCAGGTGTGGCAGGGAGATCAGGGGTCCAGGGCTCTGGTCGAGGCTTGTTCGCGGTGTTGCATGCTTTCGTGGCGTCGGATCTCGGGGAGGGCTGTTACGAACTGGCAGCGCGGGCCACCTGTACTCTGCGGCTTTGGGCCGGAGTGGCTGCGGCCCGTGCTGGAGGCCTGTCGGGCAGGCTGGACCGACCGCGCCCCGCTGGGGGCCAGTCTTGGAAGCCTGCCTTGCCCTTCCCATTTTTGTGTGTGTGTGTCTCTCTCTCTCTCTCTCTTTCTCTTCATATCTAAGTTAAATGTTTGTTCCCAACCATCCTGTGGTGTTGGGTCCTCGTTTTGAAGAGACGGTGCCCCGCGTCTCCTTCCTCGCACGTAGCCCCCCCGCGTCTCCTTCCTCCTCCTCTCCTCCTCCGCCTCCTCTCCCCTCCTATCATCCTCATCGTCATCATCATCATCGTCATCATCATCATCATTATCATCATCCTTATCATCATCATCGTCATCAGCATCAACATCATGGCCGCCATCATAACCATCATCGTCATCATCACCATCATCGTCGTCATCACCATCATCGTTGTCCTCGTCGCCATCATCGCACGTTTCGTGGCCCCATACGGAGCTCCACCGAAGGTCCCAATGGGTGTGCCCGCATGCGTCCCGCACGCCCATTTTGGCACACCCCTCACACGTTTCGTGGCCCCATAGGGAGCTCCATGTACGGTCCAAGTGGCGCAGCTCGCATGGCGCCACCGCCCAATTTTGGCACACCCCTCACACGTTTCGTGGCCCCTCAGGGAGCTCCACCTGAGGTCCAAGTGGCGCAGCTCGCATGGCGCCACCGCCCCATTTTGGCACACCCCTCACAGATTTCGTGGCCCCTCAGGGAGCTCCTTTTGGCACACCCCTCACACGTTTCGTGGCCCCATAGGGAGGTCCACCTAAGGTCCACGTGGCGCAGCTCGCATGGCGCCACCGTCCCTTTTTGGCACACCCCTCACACGTTTCGTGGCCCCATTGGGAGCTCCATTTACGGTCCAAGTGGCGCAGCTCGCATGGCGCCACCGCCCCATTTTGGCACACCCCTCACAGATTTCGTGGCCCCTCAGGGAGCTCCACCTGAGGTCCAAGTGGCGCAGCTCGCATGGCGCCACCGCCCCTTTTTGGCACACCCCTCACACGTTTCGTGGCCCCTCAGGGAGCTGCACCTAAGGTCCCAGTGGTGCAGTTCGCATGGCACCCCTTCACACGTTTCGTGGCCCCACAGGGAGCTCCATCTCAGGTCCAAGTGGCGCACCCCACATGGCGCCGCAGACCCACTTTGGCACACCCCTCACACGTTTCGTGGTCCCATAGGGAGGGAGGAGGAGGAGGAGGAGGAGGAGGAGAGAGGAGGAAAGGAGGAGGAGGGCGAGGAGGAGGACGAGGAGGAGGAAGAGGAGGAGGAAGAGGAGGAGGAGGAGGAGGAGGAAGAAGGACCGCCCTGGCCGCTGTCGCCGCCGCCGATGCCGCCGTCGCCGCCGTCGGCGCCGCCGTCGGCGTCATGCTCGCGGCCCCACAGGCGAACGGGAGAGAGGGTCCCCTCCCCCTCCTCCTCCTTTCCCTCCTCCTCGCTTCCTTCTCTTTGTTGCCCGCGCGCATCATCATTGTCCGTGCTTGTTGAGTCCACTTAGCTGTGAAGCCATCCATTGCAAAGAATCCGAACCATCGCGGCGTGTGGCCTGGCCCCGACCAGTGTCTAGGATTCTTCAGCGACGGGTGTCTCATGGCCTCTCCAACCGTACGAACGGATTCATAAAGCCATGGACATAGATGTTCGTCGTCGTCGTCGTGGTCGTCGTCGTCGTCGGTGTCGTCGTAGTCGTCGTCGTCGTCGTCGTTGTGTACCCCGCCATATTTCGGCATACCCCTCATGCGGTTCGTGGCCCCATAGGGAGCGCCACCGAAGAAGGTACTCACAATTGCGGCACTCACAACTGCATATGGTTGGGTCTTTCGCCAGGATATTTTTTTTTGTTTGTCGTTGCTTGTTGTTGGTGCCGTTGTTAAAGTCTCACTTCTAAAGAACAATTATTGTTGATCCCCCCACTCCTCCGATGCCCATTGTGTTTCCTCAAATGGAATGCCCTGCCTGGGGCTCGCACCCTGCTTTCCACGAGGGAAAACCTTGAGACTCAGACTGCGTTGTTCGCCACCGAACTGCAACAACAACGGCTCCCCCCTGATAGCTCCTCACCATTATTCGCGCTTTCGCGCGGGACGTCCTCACACTTTACTCAGGAATCGCGCTTTCGTGGGGGTCTTCCTTGCAATTTATTTACAAAAACGTGCGCCCGACACTCGAGAATCACGCTCTCGCTCTGGCCTTCCTCACGGTTTACTTGGGGATCGCGCTGTCACTCGAGACTTCCTCGCGATTCATGCGGGACTGATGCTTCAGCGACACGCCCGCTCGACCCAGCCGTCTGGGCCCGCTCGCCCGACGCGCCCGTTAGGGTCTGCCCGCCCGGTCCACCCGTCTGGTTCAGCCGCGTGTTTTCCTGCTCCTAACCCCCCTCCTGCTAATCTTTCTGATGCTCCATCCTTCTCCCTTCCCCTTGTCCCTTCCTTCCTCCCCCCTTCTCCCGTTTTAGGGGCTGCGCCAACTACGCGTGGCAGGTAAGGAAGATATGCCACCAAGGTGGTACAATCGAAGACTACCGAGGGTAGGTATCAAGGGTTTGGGATGGACACGCGAACAGATAAGAGCGAACAGTCATGCTAATAGTAGTAGTAGTAGTAGTAGTAGTAGTAGTAGTAGTAGTAGTGGTAGTAGTAGTAGTAGTAGTAGTAGTAGTAGTAGTAGTAGTAGTAGTAGTAGTCAGTAGTAGTAGTCGTAGTAGTCGCAGTAGTAGTGGTAGTGATAGTAGTAGTAGTCGTCGTAGTAGTAGTAGTAGTAGTAGTAGTAGTAGTAGTAGTAGTAGTAGTAGTAGAAGTAGGTAGTAGTAGTAGTAGTAGTAGTAGTAGTAGTAGTAGCCCTAGTGTCGTAGTAGTAGTAGTAGTAGTATAGTAGTAGTAGTAGTAGTATGTCTAGTGGTGTAAGTAGTAGTAGTAGTTAGTAGTAGTAGTAGTAGTAGTAGTATTAGTAGTAGTAGTAGTAGTATTAGTAGAAATAGTATGTAAGGTAGTAGTAGTAGTGTAAGTAGTAGTAGTAGTAGTAGTGTGAGTCGTTAGTAGCGAGTAGTGATGTAAGTAGTAGTAGTCGTAGTAGTAGTAGTAGTATAGTGTAGTAGTAGTAGTCGTAGTAGTAGTAATCGTAGTAGTACTAGTGTATCGTGTAGTAGTCGTAGTCGTAGTAGTGGTAGTAGTAGTAGTAGTAGTAGTAGTAGTAGTAGGAACAGTAGTAGTAGTAGTAGTAGTAGTAGTAGTAGGAGTAGTCGCAGTAGTAGTAGAGGTGGTAGTAGTAGTCAGTAGTAGTAGTAGTAGTAGTAGTAGTAGTAGTAGTAGTAGTAGTAGTAGTAGTAGTAGTAGTAGTAGTAGTAGTAGTAGTAGTAGTAGTAGTAGTAGTAGTAGTAGTAGTAGTAGTAGTAGTAGTAGTAGTAGTAGTAGTAGTAGTGGTGGTACTCGTAGTAGTAGTAATAATTGTTGTTGCTGTTGTTGTTGCTGCTGTTGTTGTGGTTGTTGAACTCCCATTCTTGACAATAGTTACCCGGCGACGCACCCAACACTTTGCACACATGAGACGGCTATACATAGAACCGCTCAATACAAACAAGCTGGACCTCCCAGGAGCCCACGAAGATGGCGATAAGTGCGCGGTTCGCAGCCCCGCAGGGGGCCGCGAGGTCTCGGCATATCTGCGTGGACCTCCACCCGCTACGCTGGACCTCCCAGGAGGCCACGACAACGGCGACACTTGCGCGGTTCGCAGCCCCGCAAGGGAGCAGCGAGGTCGCGGCTGAGTCTGCGTGCACCGCCGCCCCGACTGGACCTTCCAGGAACCCATGACACTGGCGACACTTGCGCGGTTCGCAGCCCCGCAAGGAGCCGCGAGGTCTCGGCAGATCCGCGTGGACCTCCACTCCGCTGGACCTCCCAGGAGCACACGACAATGGCGGCACTTGCGCGGTTCGCAGCCCCGTAGAGAGCCGCGAGGTCCCCGCATATCCGCGTGGACCTCCACTCTGCTGGACCTCCCAATAACCCACGACAATGGCGACACTTGCGCGGTTCGCAACCCCGCAAGGAACCGTGAGGTCTCGGCACATCTGCATGGACCTCCACTCTGCTGGACCTCCCAAGAGCCCACGAAAATGACGACATTTGCACGGTTCGCAGCCCCGCAAGGAACCGCGAAGTCTCGGCAAATCCGCGTGGACCTTCCCCGCAAGGAGCCGCGAGGTCTCGGCTGAGTCCGCGTGCGCCGCCGCCCCGACTGGACCTCCCAGGAACCCACGACAATGACGACACTTGCGCGGTTCGCAGCCCCGCAGGGCCCGCGAGGAAGGGAGGAGGGAGGAGGGAGGAGGGAGGAGGGGAGGAGGAAGGAGGACGGGGCAGACAGTATTCAAAACGAGAACCCAACCAAGGGAGGGTTGGGAAGGAATTCTTGTTGAACCCCCCGCCTGGTGCACATTGAACTTTATCAATGGAAGTGCTCCCCTCGGGGCTCGCACCCTGTTTTATATCAAGGGAGATCTTCATGCTCAAACTGTGCCCCTGGCCCCCTGGCTACAACTACAACGGCTACCGCCTGATACCTCTTCACAGTTTATTATTCCGAAACCGCGCTCTCACGCAGGACGTCTTCACAAATTATGCAGGAATCGCGCTCTCGCGGGGGACTTCCTCGTAATTTATTCAAGCGCCGCGCCCTCGACACTCAAGAATCATGCTCTCGCTTTGGCCTTTTTCGCGATTTACTTGGGAATCGATCTGTCGCTCGAGACTTCCTCGCGATTCATGCGGGACTGATGCTTCAACAGACCGGCTGCTCGACCTGGCCGCCTGGGCCCACCTTCCCGACCCGCCTACTAGGGTCTGCCCGCCCGCTCTGCCCGTCTGATTCTACCACGTGTTTTCTGCTCCTAGCTCCCCTCCTGCTAAATTCTCTCGTGCTCTATCCTTCTCCCTCCCCCTTCCATCCGTCCTCTCTTCCCCTGTTTTAGGGGCTGCACTAAGTTCACGTAGCAGGTATGGAAGATGTACCCCCAAGAGGGTACGATCGAACACGAAAGGGCTGATGCCGATGGTTTGGGATATACTTGTTGAATGGCATTCGAGCAGATATCGGAGCCAACAGCCTTAAACTGATTGATGTTGTTGTTGCTGTTGCTGTTGCTGTTGCTGTAGTAGTAGTAGTAGTAGTAGTAGTAGTAGTAGTAGTAGTAGTAGTAGTAGTAGTAGTAGTAGTACTAGTAGTAGTAGTAGTAGTAGTAGTAGTAGTAGTAGTAGTAGTAGTAGTAGTAGTACTAGTAGTAGTAGTTAGTTAGTAGTTATTAGTAGTAGTAGTAGTAGTATAGTAGTAGTAGTAGTAGTAGTAGTGGTAGTAGTAGTAGTAGTAGTAGTATTATTAGTAGTGTAGTAGTGGTGGTGGTGGTGGTTGGTGGTCGTAGTAGTAGTAGTAATAGTCAGTAGTAAGTTAGTTAGTTAGTGGTAGTAGTAAATAGTTCGTAGTAGTAAGTAGTGTAGTAGTAGTAGTAGTCGTAGTAGTAGTAGAGTAGTAGTAGTGGTGGTTGGGTATAGTAGTAGTAGTAGTAGTAGTATCAGTAGTAGTATCAGTAGTAGTAGTAGTAGTAGTAGTAGTAGCAGTAGTAGTAGTAGTAGTAGTTAGCAGTAGCAGCAGTAGTAGAAGTAGAACTAGTAGTAGTAGTAGTAGTAGTAGTAGTAGTAGTAGTAGTAGTTAGTAGTAGCAGCAGTAGTAGAAATAGAACTAGTAGTAGTAGTAGTAGTAGTAGTAGGTCGTAGTAGTAGTAGTAGTAGTAGTAGCAGTAGTAGTAGGAGAACTTGTAGCAGTAGTAGTAGTAGTAGTAGTAGTAGTAGTAGTAGAGAAGGTGGTGGTAGTAGTAGTAGTAGTCGTCGTAGAGTAGTAGTAGTAGACGTAGTCGTTTAGAAAAAAGTAGAGTGTAGTAGTAGTAGTAGTAGTAGTCGAGTAGTCGTAGTAGTATTAGTATAGTAGTAGTAGTAGTAGTAGTAGTAGTAGTAGTAGTAGTATCTAGTAGTAAGAGTAGTAGTCGTAGTAGTCGTAGTAGTCGTTATGTAGTTCGTAAGTAGTCGTAGTAGTCTTAGTCGGTCGTAGTCGTCGTAGTCGTAGTATCGTATAGTAGTAGTAGTAGTAGTAGTAGTAGTAGTAGTCGTAGTAGTAGTAGTAGTAGTAGTAGTAGTAGTAGTAGTAGTAGTAGTAGTAGTAGTAGTAGTAGTAGTAGTAGTAGTAGTAGTAGTAGTCTCCTCCTCACCCGTCCTCCTCCTTCTCCTTCCCACTCAGCACAGCGCAGCACAGCGCAGCGCAGCACAGCTCAGCACACAGCACATTGACACACAGCACGTGCACAGCACAGCACAGCACTGCTCAGCACAGTTCATCTCAGCTCAGCACAGCACAGCACAGCTCAGCACAGCTCAGCACAACACTGCGCAGCATAGGACCTCAGCACAGCACTCTCGACACCAAAGGGGGTGCGCAGGGGGTGGTCCCTCAGCGCGGTCTCTATACGCGCCAATGTCGCAAGGCCTAGCAGGCGTGGCACTTTCTCGACACCAGAAGCGGTGCGCAGGGGGTGGTCCCTCACCGCGGTTTCCATACGCGCCAATGCCGCAAGGCCTAGCAGGCGTGGCACTTTCTCGACACCGGAAGGGGGTGCGCAGGGGGTGGTCCCTCAGCGCGGTCTCTATACGCGCCAATGTCGCAGGGCCTAGCAGGCGTGGCACTTTCTCGGCACCAATGGGGGTGAGCAGGGGGTGGTCCCTCAGCGCGGTCTCTATACCCGCCAGTGTCGCAGGGCCTAGCAGGCGTGGCACTTTCTCGGCACCAGTGGGGGTGAGCAGGGGGTGGTCCCTCAGCGCGGTCTCTACACGCGCCGATGTCGCAGGGCCTAGCAGGCGTGGCACTTTCTCGGCACCAATGGGGGTGCGCAGGGGGTGGTCCCTCAGCGCGGTCTCCACACGCGCAAATGTCGCAGGACCTGGCAGGCGTGGCACTTTCTCGGCACTGGAGGGGGTGCGCAAGGGGTGGTCCCTCAGCGCGGTCTCTATACGCGCTAATGTCGCAGGGCCTAGCAGGCGTGGCACTTTCTCGACACCAGAGGGGGTGTCGCAAGGGGTGGTCCCTCAGCGCGGTCTCTATACGCGCCGATGTCGCAGGGCCTAGCAGGCGTGGCACTTTCTCGACACCAGAGGTGGTGCGCAGGGGGTGGTCCCTCACCCCGGTGCCTATACGCGTCAATGTCGCAAGGCTTAGCAGGCGTGGTATGTTCTTCGCACCAGAGGGGGTATCGCACGCGCGCTGCAAGGGCACAGCAAGCGTGGTCACTTGAGCTAAGACTGTCTCTCACGCAGACACGGCACGCATGCACAAGGACGCAGACATGGGATCGCATGATCCTTGAGGGGCCCAAGCCCTAGATTCACAGGTACTCGTTCATGCTTTAGGTTCACGGGTGCTCTCGGTCGCTCTTGAGCGCTCCCGCGCGCTCCTGTGGGCTCCCCGCGTGATTTCTCCAGAGGCCAAGAGTCATTGCAAAACGCTGAGACCAGGGGTGGAGCTTCCCATGGGGACATCGTCTGCGTGACGGGTGTGCCGAAGTGGACGCAGGCCCGCGTGTGTCTGCGCCCACTGAGGCCAGAGGTGGAGTTTGTCCGCGGTTCCACGATCTTTGGCGAGGCTGCCGAAACGGACGCGGGCCCGCATGCGTCTGCGCCCGCTGAGGCTGCACATGGAGCCCCTTTTGTGCGGGATCACGACTGCCCTATTGCGCTATTCTAGATGCCCGTCGAGGGGCGCAAGGGCCCAGAGGGCGGGGTTTCCTGCGTGGCTGCCGGGGTGTGTCGCGTGACTTCCCCGGAGACCAAAGAGCGCCAAAGTGGCCGAAGAGGGTTCCAAGAGGACCCTGAGACGGTTCAACAGGTTTCCGAGTCGGCCCCAGACGGCCCCAAGATGGTCCACGATGTTTCCAATGCGGCCCAAGCGGCCCCCGAGACGCCCCAAGAGGGCCCCAAGAGGATTCCCAAGAAGGCCTCACGAGGTACAAACAACTTATGGCCCCTAGGTGTTTGAAGGATTTTAGCTTTCTCGCCTTGTCGGGCCTCAGAACGCCCAAGACGGCCCAAGAAGACCCCGATATCACCCGAGGACGGCCCGAGAGGCCCCCCAGAATGGCCCCAATAAGGCTCCAAGACGACCCGGGAAGCCCCCCAAAGAGGGACCCAACCTTTCTCCGAAGCATGGCCCCCACGACCCCCGCCATAGCCCCCCCCCGAGCTGAATACCACAGCACCGTCACCTCTTGGGGAGAGCAACTTTTGCTCTCCAGCCTCCGCCGACGGAGCCGGCCACGGCCCTGCCCCCACCGAAGGCCCCTCGAAGGACCCCTCGAAGGCGAGGCCCCTTCACTTGACCCCTCGAAGACGAGGCCCCTGCAGGAGCGCTCTGAGGGCGGCTCACGAGGCCAGTGATGCCTCGGCTCTACGCGCAAGATAAACCCGGGGCAAGAGGGACCCTTGAGTGCGCGGCCTACCCATCGTTGCGCGCGATGCGACAGTGGCGGCCGGCGTGCTTGCCCCCGCCGCCCCCCTGGGTAGGTCTAGGGCGGCTCACGACGCCAGCGATAACTCGGCTCTACGCGCAAGAGGCACCCTGGGCAAGAAGGACCCTTTGGTGCGAGGCCTACCCATCGTTGCGCGCTCTGCCACAGTGGCGGCCTGCGTGCTTGGGCTTGCCCCCCCTGCCCCCCTGGGTAGGTCAAGGGCGGCTCACGATGCCAGTGATGCCGCGATTCTTCGCGCAAGAGGCACCGGGGCAAGAGGGACCCTTTGGTGCGCGGCCTACCCATCGTTGCGCGCGATGCGACAGTGGCGGCCGGCGGCTTGCCCCCGCCGCCCCCCTGGGTAGGTCTAGGGCGGCTCACGACGCCAGGGCTCTACGCGCAAGAGGCACCCTGGGCAAGAAGGACCCTTTGGTGCGAGGCCTACCCATCGTTGCGCGCTCTGCCACAGTGGCGGCCTGCGTGCTTGGGCTTGCCCCCCCTGCCCCCCTGGGTAGGTCAAGGGCGGCTCACGATGCCAGTGATGCCGCGATTCTTCGCGCAAGAGGCACCCGGGGCAAGAGGGACCCTTTGGTGCGCGGCCTACCCATCGTTGCGCGCGATGCGACAGTGGCGGCCGGCGTGCTTGCCCCCGCCGCCCCCCTGGGTAGGTCTAGGGCGGCTCACGACGCCAGCGATGCCTCGGCTCTACGCGCAAGAGGCACCCTGGGCAAGAAGGACCCTTTGGTGCGAGGCCTACCCATCGTTGCGCGCTCTGCCACAGTGGCGGCCTGCGTGCTTGGGCTTGCCCCCCCTGCCCCCCTGGGTAGGTCAAGGGCGGCTCACGATGCCAGTGATGCCGCGATGATTCGCGCAAGAGGCACCCGGGGCAAGAGGGACCCTTTGGTGCGCGGCCTACCCATCGTTGCGCGCGATGCGACAGTGGCGGCCGGCGTGCTTGCCCCCGCCGCCCCCCTGGGTAGGTCTAGGGCGGCTCACGACGCCAGCGATGCCTCGGCTCTACGCGCAAGAGGCACCCTGGGCAAGAAGGACCCTTTGGTGCGAGGCCTACCCATCGTTGCGCGCTCTGCCACAGTGGCGGCCTGCGTGCTTGGGCTTGCCCCCCCTGCCCCCCTGGGTAGGTCAAGGGCGGCTCACGATGCCAGTGATGCCGCGATTCTTCGCGCAAGAGGCACCCGGGGCAAGAGGGACCCTTTGGTGCGCTGCCTACCCATCGTTGCGCGCGATGGGACAGTGGCGGCCGGCGTGCTTGCGTGGCGGCCTGCGTGCTCGGGCTTGCGGTACAGGGCGGCTCGAGACGACAATGATGCCTCGGCTCTACGCGCAAGAGGCACCCTGGGCAAGAGGGACCCTTTGGTGCGCGGTTTACCCATCGTTGCGCGAGATGCCACAGTGGCGGCTTGCATGCTTGGGCTTGCCCCCCGCCCCCCTGGGTAGGTCAAGGGCGGCTCACGACGCCAGCGATGCCTCGGCTCTACGCGCAAGAGGCACCCTGGGCAAGATGGACCCTTTGGTGCGAGGCCTACCCATCGTTGCGCGCTCTGCCACAGTGGCGGCCTGAATGCTTGGGCTTGCCCCTCCTGCTCCCCTGGGTAGGTCTAGGGCGGCTCACGATGCAAGTGATGCCGCGATTCTTCGCGCAAGAGGCACCCGGGGCAAGAGGGACCCTTTGGTGCGCTGCCTACCCATCGTTGCGCGCGATGCGACAGTGGCGGCCTGCGTGCTTGGGCTTGCGGTACAGGGCGGCTCGAGACGACAATGATGCCTCGGCTCTACGCGCAAGAGGCACCCTGGGCAAGAGGGACCCTTTGGTGCGCGGTTTACCCATCGTTGCGCGAGATGCCACAGTGGCGGCTTGCATGCTTGGGCTTGCCCCCCCCGCCCCCCTGGGTAGGTCAAGGGCGGCTCACGACGCCAGCGATGCCTCGGCTCTACGCGCAAGAGGCACCCTGGGCAAGAGGGACCCTTTGGTGCGAGGCCTACCCATCGTTGCGCGCTCTGCCACAATGGCGGCCTGCGTGCTTGGGCTTGCCCCCCCTGCCCCCTGGGTAGGTCTAGGGCGGCTCACGATTCCAGTGATGCCGCGATTCTTCGCGCAAGAGGCACCCGGGGCAAGAGGGACCCTTTGGTGCGCTGCCTACCCATCGTTGCGCGCGATGCGACAGTGGCGGCCTGCGTGCTTGGGCTTGCGGTACAGGGCGGCTCAAGACGACAATGATGCCTCGGCTCTACGCGCAAGAGGCACCCTGGGCAAGAGGGACCCTTTGGTGCGCGGTTTACCCATCGTTGCGCGAGATGCCACAGTGGCGGCTTGCATGCTTGGGCTTGCCCCCCCCGCCCCCCTGGGTAGGTCTAGGGCGGCTCACGACGCCAGCGATGCCTCGGCTCTACGCGCAAGAGGCACCCTGGGCAAGAAGGATCCTTTGGTGCGCAGTTTACCGATCGTTGCGCGAGATGCCACAGTGAGGGACCCTTTGGTGCGAGGCCTACCCATCGTTGCGCGCTCTGCCACAATGGCGGCCTGCGTGCTTGGGCTTGCCCCCCCCGCACCCCAGGGTAGGTCCAGGGCGGCTCACGATTCCAGTGATGCCGCTATTCTTCGCGCAAGAGGCACATGGGGCAAGAAGGGCCCATTGGTGCGCTGCCTACCCATTGTTGCGCGCGATGCGACAGTGGCGGCCTGCGTGCTTGGGCTTACGGTACAGGGCGGCTCAAGACGACAATGATGCCTCGGCTCTACGCGCAAGAGGCACCCTGGGCAAGAGGGACCCTTTGGTGCGCGGTTTGCCCATCGTTGCGCGAGATGCCACAGTGGCGGCTTGCATGCTTGGGCTTGCCCCCCCGCCCCCCTGGGTAGGCCTAGGGCGGCTCACGACGCCAGCGATGCCTCGGCTCTACGCGCAAGAGGCACCCTGGGCAAGAGGGACCCTTTGGTGCGAGGCCTACCCATCTTTGCGCGCTCTGCCACAGTGGCGGCCTGCGTGCTTGGGCTTGCCCCCCCCGCACCCCAAGGTAGGTCCAGGGCGGCTCACGATTCCAGTGATGCCGCGATTCTTCGCGCAAGAGGCACCCGGGGCAAGAGGGACCCTTTGGTGCGCTGCCTACCCATCGTTGCGCGCGATGCGACAGTGGCGGCCTGCGTGCTTGGGCTTGCGGTACAGGGCGGCTCGAGACGACAATGATGCCTCGGCTCTACGCGCAAGAGGCACCCTGGGCAAGAGGGACCCTTTGGTGCGCAGTTTACCCATCGTTGCGCGAGATGCCACAGTGGCGGCTTGCATGCTTGGGCTTGCCCCCCCGCCCCCCTGGGTAGGTCTAGGGCGGCTCACGACGCCAGCGATGCCTCGGCTCTACGCGCAAGAGGCACCCTGGGCAAGAGGGACCCTTTGGTGCGAGGCCTACCCATCGTTGCGCGCTCTGCCACAATGGCGGCCTGCGTGCTTGGGCTTGCCCCCCCCGCACCCCAGGGTAGGTCTAGGGCGGCTCACGATTCCAGTGATGCCGCGATTCTTCGCGCAAGAGGCACCCTGGGCAAGAGGGACCCTTTGGTGCGCTGCCTACCCATCGTTGCGCGCGATGCGACAGTGGCGGCCTGCGTGCTTGGGCTTGCGGTACAGGGCGGCTCAAGACGACAATGATGCCTCGGCTCTACGCGCAAGAGGCACCCTGGGCAAGAGGGACCCTTTGGTGCGCGGTTTGCCCATCGTTGCGCGAGATGCCACAGTGGCGGCTTGCATGCTTGGGCTTGCCCCCCCGCCCCCCTGGGTAGGCCTAGGGCGGCTCACGACGCCAGCGATGCCTCGGCTCTACGCGCAAGAGGCACCCTGGGCAAGAGGGACCCTTTGGTGCGAGGCCTACCCATCGTTGCGCGCTCTGCCACAGTGGCGGCCTGCGTGCTTGGGCTTGCCCCCCCCGCACCCCAGGGTAGGTCTAGGGCGGCTCACGATTCCAGTGATGCCGCGATTCTTCGCGCAAGAGGCACCCGGGGCAAGAGGGACCCTTTGGTGCGCTGCCTACCCATCGTTGCGCGCGATGCGACAGTGGCGGCCTGCGTGCTTGGGCTTGCGGTACAGGGCGGCTCGAGACGACAATGATGCCTCGGCTCTACGCGCAGGAGGCACCCTGGGCAAGAGGGACCCTTTGGTGCGCGGTTTACCCATCGTTGCGCGAGATGCCACAGTGGCGGCTTGCATGCTTGGGCTTGCCGCCCCGCCCCCCTGGGTAGGTCTAGGGCGGCTCACGACGCCAGCGATGCCTCGGCTCTATGCGCAAGAGGCACCCTGGGCAAGAGGGACCCTTTGGTGCGAGGCCTACCCATCTTTGCGCGCTCTGCCACAGTGGCGGCCTGCGTGCTTGGGCTTGCCCCCCCCGCCCCCCTGGGTAGGTCTAGGGCGGCTCACGAGGCCAAAGCTCTAAAACATTGTCCCCAAACGCTTCGATCCTCGATTCCTCGACGGAGATGGTGACATCGGTGGCATCGACGAGGACCTTGCAGGCAGCCCTTGTTTTTTTTCGAAATATCGGTGGGCGATCCGTGGGGCGTGATCGAGGGTTGCAGGAAAGGGGCCCCAAACTGGCCCCTAAAGGGTCCTGCCCAAGCTGCACGACGAAGAGAGTTCACGGATTGACGTCACTGCAGTGCCACACGCACGGACAGAACGAGGAGCCGAAAACACCTAGTCGGACTTCAAGATAGCCCCCCCGAGAAGATAGCCCCCCCGAGAACAGGAGACCATCTCTAGCGGGCCCAAAGCAGCCCCATCCAAATGAGGAGGCCCGACGCGCCAAAAGCGCGCCGCCAAAAGCGCGCATCCAAGCGCAAGGGTCCTGCAGGTTCATGAAAAGTGAACCTCTCTTCGCCCCCCACCGTTCACTGCCCCCCCCCTGGAGCAAACATCCGATGTCTTGGAATCTTCAGCGCGGGGGCCGGAGAAATCCCGACCACTCCCCCGTGGCTGGCTTGTCACCCCGAACCGTTGTTTCACGGTCCTGGCGCCTGGCGAGGGCCCCCGGAGGCCGAAAACGACAAGAAAACACTTCGTCGCGTTTCTCTGCTTAAAACAGAATGCACAACATTATTCATATATATATATACACATATATCAATGTGATTTTGTCTCTTTCTTTTTTCCACGACTCGAGAATGTCTGGGTGAGCAACGCTCGGTGCCCCTGGATTGGCGGCGCGCACAAGGGGGTGGGAGGAAGGGGGAAGGCTTCTTAGGAGGCTGATTCTTAGAAGGCGCCGGCCCTACATCTATAGATGAGGCCCGAGCCTTCTAAGGAGCAGGGGTGCTTCTAAGAAGCCCCCCCCTCCTCCTTCCGCTCTGGTGCGCGTGGCTGAGTGGATCTCCGGCCCGCCAACCAACGGCGATCGAACCCCGCGCCGCCTGGAAGGTATGCTCGCGCTCGGCCCACCTGCGCACATCGGAGAGGCCGAGCGGGCGGAGTGCAAGCCGGAGAGGGCGAGAGAGAGAGAGAGAGACACGACACTCGCCCCCGACCGCAGAGCCTCCCTCCTCCTCCTCCTCCTCCTCCTTTTCTTCCTCATCCTCCTCCTCTTCCTCCTCCTCCTCACCTCCTCCTCCTCCTTCTCCTCCTCCTCCTCCTCCTCTTTCTCCTCTTCCTCCTCCTCCTCACCTCCTTTTCCTCCTCCTCGTCCTCTTGTTCCTCCTCCCCTTCCTCCTTTCCCCCCTCCTCCCCCTCCTCCTCCAAGTTCATCCTCTCTTCCTCCTCCTGTGGAGCGTCCTCCTCGTCCTCTTACTTCCCTTCGTCTCCTTCTCCGCACACAACGTCGCGGCGACAATTTGTCCTCTGCTTCGGCCTGTGGGGCCCTGTTCCGAGCCCCGGGTACGTCAGCAAAAACGAAACACAGGCCCCCAGATGCCGCACAACAAAACACCGTACAGTCGGATGTTTAGGTCTCGCACTCCTTCCTTCCTCTTGACTTTTCCCCCTGCTGCTCCGTCGGGATCGTTGCCGCAGGCCGCCGCAAATTCCCCAACCGCCGACCTGTTCGAAACAGTCGGCGTGGCGTCGGGATCCACCCGCGTGGGCTTGGGCTCGCAGAAAATTTTTGCATTGTGGAGGTTCACGCTACGCCGCGTAAATTACGTGGTGTAAGGTATGTCGTGTAAGCTATGTGAAATGAACCATGGAGGTGAAAGCTACGCGATGTCACATGTGTGTTGTAAGCTACGTCGTGTAATTAATTTTTGGGAACCTGGGAATTGTCAAATCCACTGCTCTCGCAGCCGTCCTACCCGCCCGCCCAAAACTTGGTTTGCAAAACCCATGCGGCGGCGATTGCGATGAGTGCTTGGTGCTGGCTGGTGTATCTCTCTACGGCCGCGCTAGCCCGTAAATGCGCGCGCAGCGGCCAGCTAATTTGGCGCGACCGAGGCGGTCGCGGTGGCGGTCGCCGCTGGGCACTGCCCAGCGCGTCTCGCAAGCCGCGTTGACGCGCGGGCACTTCAATACGAGTCGGTGACTTGGGCGGGCGCGGTATGATGGTGCGTCGACAACGGTAAGCACGATGAAGATGATGATGATGACGAAGATGAAGCTGATGATGATGATGATGATGATGATGATGATGATGATGATGATGATGATGATGATGATGATGATGATGATAGGGGCCGTGCTAATAGCGATGATGATGACGATGGGGCGATCAAAAACGGCAAGTCTATGACGGCATGGATGATGATCGCGACGACGACGATGATGGTGTCCTCGCGTCGGTGATGAAGGTTTTGGAACGATTTCGACATGCGCGCGCGGCCGACGCGCGCGAATGGCACGCATAGTATTATTTGACAGGGACCGTGCCCCCGCAGCACGCGCGCAAGGGCGTCCGAATGATTTCGACATGCGCGCGGGAGAAGCCTGTTTGGTAGAATTGGATGCACAAAGGTTGAACCACCCATGGTTGTCACAATAATTCGCAAGAGCGCGCGCAGATTTTTCTATATTGAAGCTGATGCTACAAAATTATATTTCCAGTGTTTCGGGCACTCATTTCGGCATGCGCGCGCGAAGGGCTTTTGAACATAATCTGTTTTCGATCAGCGAATGTGCGCGCATAGTGCATGTTGCAGAAGATTGTTGTAGTGGATGGGGGGGGGCGATGCCGGCTGGTCTGGGATGATATGAATTCATCGTTAGAATGAACGATGGGGCCGAAACGCATGTGCATTGCAGATCAAAGATGCGGGCGGATAATCCTCCGGGGGGGGGGGGGGGGGGCGGGTGGTAGACCATTATGTATATATATATGCATAAGATTAAACGTGGTGTGTGCTGGAGTGGGAGCTATGCGGTGTAAACTATGTGGTGTCATATTTGCGGTGTAAGCTGTGAACCATGCCGACTAACAAGTTGCGTGGTGTGAGCTCAGCGCACGGGGTGCCCGCGAGCGCCCGCGAGGCGTCGCGGGCGGCGACGTGGTGCGACCTCGGCCGACCCGTCAAGCCTTGGGGCGCCCGCGAGCGCGCGCGCGGCGGCAGCGTGGCGCGACCCTGGCCGACCCGCCCAGCGCGCGGGGCGCGCCCGCGAGCGCGCGCGAGGCGGCGACGTGGCGCGACCTCGGCCGGCCCGCCCAGCGCGCGGGGCGCCCGCGAGCGCCCGCGAGGCGGCAGCCTGGGAGATCCTCGGCCGACAAGTGGAAATTGCTTGCGGAATGGAGGTGGGGCGCCCAAAGTGCAAGCGCTGCTTGGGGAACCGACGAACGAGATCTGCTTCGGTCTCCTGGCCGTCGTCCGCTCCTCCACTCGGGTTCGGCTCCCCCGGGCCCCTCCAGTGCGCCGTCGTGGCAACCTCTTCGAATCGCGCGCGGCGGTGCCGACGAGGGCCCCGCGCGTTCTCAGCAGCAAGCAGTGATGCCAGCGCGCGGCCCCCAAGCATTGGATTCTGGAGCAGCGCGCGAGGCCGCGCGGGTCCACGGGGGGCCAACCCAAAGAAGGCCAAGCGGCCGCCAGAAGGCGCGCGGCAGCCAGGCCTGGTGGGGCGAGACGCACGAGGGAAGCCGCATGAGTCCAAACCGCAGGAGGCCAAGGAACGCCAACAGCACACCATAAACCGCGCGACAACGAGACCCTGTCTTTTTCAACCCGCGTGGCAGCCCCCAGCCGCAGACACGGTTTGAGGAACGATGCGCTGAACGCGAGCGAGCGTGCCTGACGCTCGTTTCTTGGTCCTCTCCCATGTGATTGTGTGTGTCTGTGTGCGTGTGTGTGTGTGTGTGTGTGTCTGTGTGTGTGTGACCGTGGCCTTGGCTCAAGGCCGCGAGCGGGCCCCCTCCTCGGAATCTCCCGCGCTCAAGGGGGCGCCCGACGCAAGGTGCCCGTGCCCCGCGCCCGCGCCGCCCGGCCCCCGCGGCCGCCGCCCGGGCCCCCCCTGCTGGCGTGGCCGCTACCTCCCCGACCCGGCGGGTCCGCTGCTATGGTTCTTCAAGTGTTGGTGCAACTGTTTGCTGCTTCCCCCGTGGCTTCCTCCCAGCGCTGGCCTGTCGTCTTCTCCCCCGACCCCCGCGGGCCTAGTGCCAGCCCCGAGCAGAGACAACGGTTTCAATGCTGGCGATGCTCGTGCGCGCGCTAGGCAAGGACCTCGGACGGATGGTGGGCGTGGTATTGCGACCTGGGCGACACCGTCCAAGGCAAGAGCCACTTCACCGAAGACAAGCACAAGAAGGCCCTCAAGCACTACGCGGGTGCACTCCCCGACCCGACTGAGTGGGCCGGCGGCGGCGAGGTCTGGGACTGCCCGCTAGCCGGCGGCCCCGTCAAGGAATGCTCGGGCTGGCTGATTGACCCCTCCGCTGTGCTCGATGGCCAAACGGTGCATCTGTGGGATTTCGTTGAGGACGACTGGGGCGCCGTCCCTATGTCTTGCCCCCCTTATCAGGGCATCCGCAGGCTGGCTCCCCCCCGACTGCCCTGGCTGGGACATTGACGCTGTTCGCCGTCCGTTGGCCGGCGGCAGCGGCGCCGAGCACTCGAGGGGCAGGCCCGGTCAGGAGCAGGCCCGCGCCGCCCTCCGGGCCCTCTCGTCGACCCCCCCCCCCGCCCCGCCGCCGCCGCCGTCGCGTCTGGGCAGCCGCGGGCCGAATGCGCCAGCCGTGGGCCCTCGCGCCCCGCAGCAGGAGAGCGGACCTGAGTCTTCCCGCTTGCCTGGGTTCGACCCGCCCAGCAGGCCGGGCACCCCGCCCCCCCCGTCAGCCGCGCCGCCCGGGGCCTCCCTGCAGATTCCAGCGAAGGCGCCCCTCTGCCTACGGGCCGCCCGCGCCGCACAGGACATCTACTCCTGCCTGTGGCATGCGCCCCCAGCGCAGCTCATCCGGCGACCCGTTGGCCCCGCCCCCGGTGCCCCCCCCTGCCCCGCAGGTGGATATGGGACTTCCAGGCCAAGGGGTGGAAGTTATTCCATATCTACGTGGTTGAGCTCGTGGCTGGCCTGGGGCCTGAAGACGACGGCTCGCCCAGGGTGCGCAGCGAGCTTCGCGGAGGGGCATCGCGCGCCCTCGATGTTGTCATTGACATGTATAGCCCCAACGCTCCGCACCAGGTCGTGCGCGAATGGGGCCCCGGCGAAGGATGAATGACCGCCGGGAGGGCGAATGGGAATGCCGCGCCCTGTCCTGGTAAGGCGACGAGCGCATCGATTGGACCAGAGAGGATCTCAAAGAGCTCGCGCTTTTAGTCTTTCGGCGCTCCCCCATCGCCTGCCGCCCTTGTGAGGCGCGGCCGATCTGGCCCCTCTCCCCTGGCGCGTGCGCAGATGATGTGCCTGGCGCCGGGCGCCCCGCGAACTGCAGCATCATTGGCCTCGACGCCGGGAAGAAGCGCGCTATGCGCCCTGGCGATTCTCCCTACGAGCGCCCCTTTGCAGGCGAGGGGTGGCGCCGCGTGGACAAACGGCCAGGGCGGACGCAATCGCGCAGGGTCTGGGCCGCGGTGCAGCGGCTGTTTATGCTCGAGGTTCAGCCCGACGAACTGACGGGGATCCCAGTGCACATCACCCCCTACCTCGTGGCCTGCCGCGCTACCCCGGCAGCTGACAAGGCCAGCGTCAAGACCGCAGTGCAGCTGATGGATGTAGGGGGTTGCCTGAGAGCACGTGCTGCAGCCGCCCTCAATCTTCGCGTTCCTGACCCCGGCGGGTGCCCGGCAGCCTCGGGCGGTGCGCCCCTAGGAGACGCGGAGGTGGAAGAATGGCCTGGAAGTGTCTTCCAGCGCCCGCCCCCCCCCGCCAGCCCCCCGCCTGGCCGACGACGCTGCCGAGCGGCGCGGTCTAAACGGGCCACGGTCCAGGGTGCCTCGCAAGTCCCTCGACGCAATGGCCCTCCTCGTCCATGGGCTCCCATGGCGCGGGCAAGACCAAGACCGTGGCGGCGTTGGTCGACCTCTGGGTGGTCTGCGCGCCGCAGAACCGCTCTGTCGGGCTGTTCTCAGGCTCCAACAAAGGTGCTGACATGCCCGCGAAGTGCCTCGCTGATGCCCACCGAGCCAGAAAATAAACGAGGGCCGCAGCTTATCCGAGGCCGCCGTCAGGCCGGCCAATCCAGACAAGGACGCCAACTTCGCTGCCCGTGACCCAACCCAAACCGAGCGCAACAGGAAGAACAATGACATGGCTCTCAGCGACATAGGCCCCAAGGCCGTCACCCGTGAGAGGAGGCAAACACATGCCAGCGCCCGGCTTGTGTTGGCCGCGCTCGAACTGGGTGCGGAACTCGCCAACCCCGACAACCTGAGGCCGCAGATGGCCAGCTTAGACGAGGCCGGGCGGTCCACCGAGCCCCTGGCAGCCATCCCCCGGTCTGTCGCTGCCTGATGCGGCGGCCGCCTAGTGCAGTGTGGAGACGAGAGCCAATTGCGCCCCGCGGTCGTGTCCTCCCGTGCGGAATCACTCGGCCTAGGGATCTCGATGCTCGCCCGCTTCCACGGTTCCCTTCGGGCGGCAGACCATTGCAAAGTATTGCTTAGCCCGTGCTACCGCGTGCGCCCCGGCATTCTCCGGTGGGCGTCTGCCACCTCTTACGAGGGGGAACTTGTCTCCAGTCTGGCTGATCCACTGGCGCATAGGCCGCCCATCGATGGGGCCCCGCGACCCCCCCCCAGACGACGACAACGACCCCATCCACGTCGGGGCCCAAGGCTTCTGCAACCCCCGATGCGGGGCCCAGCCGGGCGACTCCATGCGGGTCTGAATAATTTAAGCACAATCTGCTGAACTGTCCCCGGACCCCCCTGTAGAAGGCACTGCCAACCTACGGGGGGCCGCGACCGACTGCGACATCGTCAAGACCATCGATGGTTATTTGCTGGCCGCTGGCAAGCGCGTCCCGATCGTTTGCGGGTGCCGCGCTCAAATGGCATTCGCTGGGTCTGGATGGCCCGCCGACGCCCGTGCCTTCTTTGCGCGTGCCATGACGAAGGGGGGGAGAAGGGCACGGCTCCCCGGGGCGCCTCGTCTCACTCTCGCGCCTCTACCCCGCGGGGCCATCGCCCCACCAAAGGCTCCGAGAAAGGCGAAGCCCCGCCCTCCAGACTGGTCTTTGGTCGGCGCCCCCGCGCTGAACTCAATGGCATGGGGCTCTCCTTCCACGGGGTCGAAGCAACCTGCCCCCGCCTGGTCGAGCGGGGCCCAGTCGGCGTGTCCACCATTGACGGGGTCCAGGGACCCTGTACTGCCCGCGCGAAGTCCACAGAGCAATGGGGATTAGTGGATGGCCCCCGCCACATCAACGTCGCCTTCGCTCGCGAGCTGGACGGCGTCATCGTGGCGCTGAACGCCAGGATGGCAGCTGCGGCAGCGGAGCCCCAACTTCACGTCCGCGCATAGTGGGCGGAATCAGTTGGGCTCTGGACCAGCTTCGCAGGGGCCCCAGGCAAGCGAGACGCGCTCAGCGAGACCCCTGGTTTCTCACCAGCCAAAGTACGGGCGGACCCAATCGGCTCCCGCGCCCCGCTGCCCTCCCTTGAGGAGCAGGTGCGATTGGCGACGGAATGCGACCGCCGCGCGGACGAGCGAAAGTGCCAGCGGATTGCTGACCAGCGGCGCCCTCTGCTTCCAGACCCTGTGCGACTCCCTACTTCCCCCTGGACACACCTGAGAGAGGATGAGCGAAGAACTACGAGAGACGGGCGCGCAAGTGCTGAGCGACCACGCCCTTGCCGCGGTGCTATATCACGTGCTCAGCCTCCGTCCTCCTGTGTGCGGGCTGGGGGGCTCGCCTACTGACCTCTTTGAGCAGTGCCGGAAACTGGGTAGCCACGACGGGTGCTTGTGCGACAGCGAACTGGGCTTAGACGCCTCCAACCACGTCTACACGGCGGCCTGGGCAAGCACGCAGCGCAGGTCTGCGGCTCATTTTTGACCCGGACCGCGCCATGACCGCGGACCGCCTGGAGGCGGGACGCTGCGAGAGCCAATGAAAAAGACGGGTTGACCACCCCCCCGCGGGCACTGTCAGGCCCCCCCCAGCCGCTTGGAGTACAACAACATGCGAATGCAAGCGCCATCAGGGGCCACCCACGTACCAGCACCTCGCTGCCCTCATTCGGCTCCGTGAACAGCAACATGAAGCCTTCTGCGGTTCGCTCAAAGATAATGTCGGGTCCCACATCCCGCGCCCGTGGGCCAGCGCGACCCTGGTGCTGATGCTCCTGTTCATCAGGGAACCTCGCCCCACTCTTGCCCCCTACGGGGGCCCCATTCACACCGGCGACATTCTTGAAGCCACCGCGGGCCTGTGCCTCCCATGCAATAGCGCGCGCCTGCCTGTGCGTGCCAGCTTTGGGTGGGCGCGCAACCTTGCGGATGGGGACTCCTGTCGGCTCCACGTCCACGGCCCGGGCCGCCTCGAGACCTTGATCAAAGCATGCTCCAGGCTCGTTGCTGTCGCTCATCGCCACCCCGACATAGCTGGGGCGCACACTTGCGCCACCTGGAAAGACGCCTCTGCTGGCGACTTCCCCTGAAGCACACCCTCCAGGCCCTCGGCATCCTGGCAACCCCCGCGGACCTCTCCAGCCTCCAGGCCCATCGCTGCGCTGTCTGCCCCCTTTCGCAAGCCCTTCTCGGGTCCTCCGTGGGCTTGTTATCCGAAAACCACGTGTCCACCGCCTCGCAATGCCTTGAAGGAGGGCTGTCTGGGGCTGGCACGGACCTCTTCGCGGGCCCCCCGACGGGCGCGCTACCTGGCGTCGCACTGTCCCCGCCCCTTCTCCAGGGTGGGGGCAGCCGCCTCCGCCCCACCGTGCAGGCCCCCCGTATCTTCTGCGACCAATGTGGGAAGGGTCCATTCGATCCCCAGCAAGAGACGTGTGGCACGTGGGTGGGCTCCACCATCAGGAGAACCGTTGCCGCCAACCGGCCCCGGCCGCCGCGGCCTGGCCCCTCCCCGAGCGGGCCCGGCTTCCGTCTCCTGCCCGCGCCAGGCCTTCTCCCCGCCCCCCTCGCGTGCATTGCGGCTTAATTCGCACATATATGCCCTACATGTGCGTCAACCGCCAGCGCAACCAATCTGCCTAATTAGCTAGCCGCCGAGTGAAAAACGTGTGTGTGTGTGTGTGTGTGTGTGTGTGTGTGTGTGTGTGTGTGTGTGTGTGTGTGTGTGTGTGTGTGTGTGTGTGTGTGTGCGTGCGTGCGTGCGTGCGTGCGTGCGTGCGTGCGTGCGTGTGTGTGTGTGTGTGTGTGTGTGTGTGTGTGTGTGTGTGTGTGTGTGAGGGGCAACGATAGGGGGGGACTGGCATAGGGGGGATGCATCCACCTGGAATCGGCGATGCATCGCCGACTGATTGGCGATAGGCCTCCGATAGTGAATCCGCACCTTACTGGGCAGGCTGGGGCTATCGGGCCCCTATTGGCGATCAGTGCGCAATTGGGGGTCGATGCGTCCCCCCTATGCCTATCCCCCCCTTATCGTTGCCCCCGAGTGTGTGTGTGTGTGTGTGTGTGCACTTCCCGCTGCCTCGCTGCCCTGGCGCCACTCCCTGCCACCGCCCCGTGAGGGGCTTGCCTCTCTGTCTTGTCTTTTCTTCCCGACTGCGGCGCGCTCGGCCGCTGGCCGCGCGCCCAACGGTGTGGCGAGGACGCGTGTCGAAAAAATGTTCTAGAGTGCGAAAAGTTATCGGTTGTAGGTCAGAGAGGAGACCGACCTCAGTCCTCTAGAGGCTCCAGGCTGTTAGCGCTATCGACGCTGCTGAACCGACTCCTGTGACTGAGAGCTCTATAGCTGCGTCATCAAATCCAGAAACTCGCCCAACCGCAACGCCCGAACATGTGTTTTTATTGATCATCTCGCCCGCGTCCCTGTTCGAACGTGCACACAGACTCTCCAGCGCGCCGCAGGAAAACAAACACACCTTGTCCCCGGTGTTGTTCAAACTGCGCACGACAACGGCCGCTATACCTTGGGCCGCCTCCCCCCTTGCCCAGACATCCAACGTCGTGTCTTTTCACAACGTTCGGCGGCGAGCGAGGGGGGGAAGTGAGAAGGAGAAGGCCTTCTCAGAAGGTGGCGGGGCTTCTCAGAAAGCCTTAGGCCTTGTGAGCGTTTTTTTTTTTTTTTTTTTGTGTGTGTGTGTGTCTTCGGGGAAGGCTTAGAAACGTTATCAGATGGCCTGGGGACTTCCGATCCTTCTGAGAAGGCCCGCCCCTCCTCATTTCCCCCTAGGCTCGCCGCCGAAACGTGGCTCCCCAGAGGCCTGGGCGCCTTTCACGGAACCAACTCTTCAGCCCGAGCCGTTTCTTGTTGACGGTCCCGGGGCCCGGGGCCGGCCCCAGGAAGCCGCAAGTGGGCAGAAACCTTCCGTCGCGCCATCTTTCGCGACGAAGATCGTGACGCGCTGGCGATGCATCGTCGACGTCGGCGATGCATCGGCGACGTCAACGTGAAGCAAATCGGGCCCCACATCGAGCTGCATCGGCGATGCATCGGCGATGCGGCGCGATCCTCCGACCCCATCTACAGTCGGGCCTAGGCCAAAAGAACATCCCTCAAGAACATGAGACCCTCCGCCGGCCGAAACAAACAGAACAGCCAAGGGTACCCTCCCCAGGATGCACAGGAACATCCAACAAACACGAGAAACACCAGGGTACCCTCCCCGAGCCGACCTTCTTATACCTCAGTCCGACAGAACTCCGACCCCTACCCGGGGGGCCTAAGCCCTCCCCCTGAGATCCGACGCGGCTACAAAAATTGCAACATCGCAGAAGATCACGACTGGAGTCCCTGAGGACCCCATCTTCCAGCACCATTTCACGAGCCGGATCGACCTGTAAGGGTCCTGGGGCCCGAAACTGGGCGGAAACGCCCGGCTCCCAAAACAATTGAATCGCCAAGATCCAAACCAAAAGGTACCGATACTGCTACTCCCCAGGCCTCTCCTGGGGTGCGTTCTGGCCAGAGTTTCGAAGCGAATCCAGCGGTGGCGACGAAGGCCTCCCAGGAGGCCCAAGAAGGGGACAACGAGGGGAAGGCAATGGTACGGATACCCAGACCCGCGACGTCATGATTTTTTCATGACGTCGGTCCCTAGAGGTCTCGACCCATCCCCCATGACCGGCTTTTCATCCTGACTTGTTTTTTGACGGTCCAGACAGTCGGGGCCCCTGGAGGCCGAAAATGGTGAGAAACCTCCCGTCGTGATTTTTGCATGACTCGAGGGGGTCTGGGTACCCTGCTCTCCTCTGAGACTAGAGTTCCCCAAAATTGAATCGCCAGGATCTCAGGGGAGGCCCAGGCCCCCGGGAGCGGCCAAGGGCCGCCAGAGCTCCGGGGAGGAGCGGCCGCCCGGGGCCAAGACGACGCCAGGAGGAGGAGGAGGAGGAGGAGTAGGAGGAGGAGGAGGAGGAGGAGGAGGAGGAGGAAGAGGAGGAGGAGGAGGAGGGAGGGGGGGGGAGAGAGGAGAGGAGGAGGAGGAGGAGGAGGAGGAGGAGGAGGAGGAGGAGGAGGAGGAGGAGGAGGAGGAGGAGGAGGAAGAGGAGGAGGAAGAGGAAGAGGAGGAGGAGGAGGAGGGAGGAGGAGGAGGAGGAGGAGGAGGGAGGGGGGGGTAGAGAGGAGGAGGAAGGAGGAGGAGGAGGAGTAGGAGGAGGAGGAGGAGGAGGAGGAGGAGGAGGAGGAGGAGGAGGAGAAGGAGGAGGAGGAGGGAGGGGGGGGGAGGACGACGACGGCTCACGAACGACCCCGTCCGTGGCCTTGCACCCTCCGGGCATCGGGGAGGTGCACGCGGGTGCGGCGCGCCTCCTGTGCACGGCGGTCATGTGCTGCCGGAGGATACCTTGCTCGCCGTTGCCCCCCCCAACTTGTGCACGGGTGCGTGGGGATGCGGACGCGGACGCTCGCACATGCGAAGGCGCGCGTGCAGGCGCAGGCACAAGCACAATCGCGCGAACACGCATTCGCCCGCTCGCGCGCACGCGTTCAGGCGCACGGGCCCGGAGACGCAGAGGTGCACAGACGCACACACGCAGACGACGCACACACGACCACGCATAATTACATTTACCTCACCAGCCATGCGCGTTGCGGTATGATGGGCGGAACAGAATCCCAACACATAAGCGCCCGCAAACAGACTTTTTTGGCGTCGCGGCCGCGCGCGGGCTGGGCCACGCAAACACACACAACCACATTCAACGTACTCTGTCCTCCGACGCTGTAAACAATCGCAATCGCGGGTCCAGCGGTGGCGGGTCACGGTCACGGCAAATCAAAACGACCACCTTGTGTTGGAGCGTGCGTTAGCCCGGTGCTCTCGGGTAAGAGGCGCAATCTAAGCAGGCTGGTGTGAAATATATACGCGAATGTGAATTCTGGTCAGTGGCATGCTGCGGTGGCATCCAGGCGAGATGCAGCTAAGCGGCCTTTCAAGCTGGCAAACAGAACCTCAAGGCTGGCGACAAAATCTGTTATTGACACTGGTCGGGGAATCTAATGTTCGACAACGTCGAATGACCAAACGCCTCACGCCTCACTTCGCACAGCTACCGCAGAAACGGTTCAGCACGCGAAGCATGCGGCCGAGCCCGGCGAAAACTTAGCCACGGAACGGGCAGACCAGGGGGCTGGAAGCGACACAGGACGTCCAGCACTAGCGACAGGCTCGGGGCACCCTCATAAGCACAAGTCGAACAAGGAATGGACAAGGAATGGAGCTGACCTGCGCGCGCGGCTGAAGCGGATCACCGTCCAAAGACCGTCATATCATGGGACTTCGGTAGCGAAATAAATTCTGCGAGTGAGGTGACAACCGGTCGATCATGCATCGAAGCTGACAAGCGCAAATTTAAACACACACACACACACGCAAACAAGCACGCAAACACATCAACACATCAACACAACAATACATTCACACATTCGCAGACACGCATATCCATACACACACACGGAGCACATGACCATACACACACACACACTCACGTAAACAGCACGTACACACACTAGCACTCACTCGCAGAACGATGCAAGTACACGCAAGCACACGAACTCACAACCGAGAGCAGGCATACGAGGTACAGCAGGTACACGAAGTAACTACCCACATTAACATCATATTCACCACCCCTCTGCCACCGTGCCCCTGTGGCACGAAGTGGGCGTCCCCAGGTCCCTTGCTCAACCCCTGAGCCCCAGTCCTCAATCCTGAGGATTCCGTGAGGACCCGGACCCCAAATTCACAAATCTCCTGGGGCTTCCCTCGTGCCTCCTGGGGCGCGTCGCGGCTTCTCGCGTGACTTTTCCGAGGCCAGGAAGGCTCGAAGACGTGTCAAGAGGACCCCAAGAAGCTCCTCAAGACGGTTCAAGGGCGCGCGCAGAATCGCCGAACCATCGGTCCAAGACGCCCAAGATGGCCCAGAGACGGCCCAATAAGCCTTCGAGACGCGCCAAGAGAGCCCCAAGAGCCTTCCCAAGAGGGCCCGACAAGCAAACATCATAGATTTGCCTCATGTTTTTTTCAATGTTTTCGGGGTTCTCGCATTTTGGAGCTTCCAACGCCTCATTACGGCCGAAGAGGCCCCCAAGACTGCCCGAGGCCCCCAAGAGGGCCCCAAGACGGCCCGAGAGGGGTCCAAGACGTCCCAAGAGGGCCCCATGAGTGGCCCAAGAAAGGGAGCACGACCTCACAGAAACCGAGCCTTCTGCCCCGAGAGGCCCCAGGAGGCCCCCAGAGACTCTCAGGAAGCACCAAGAGGCTCCCAAGAGCCCCCCAAGAGGTCCTCAAGAGGCTGCCAAGAGGCCCCCAAACTGCCCAAGAGGCCCCCAGAGCGCTCCGAAGAGACCCCAAGAGGCATCCCTCAGGACTCTGACTCACAACCCGGGAAAGGTGGCGGAATGGGCCGAAAGCCATTCTGTAGACAATAATTTGAGAACGCGCGCAATCCAGCACGCATACGCACGCACTCGCCCATCCCATCTGACCACCTGCCGCTGTGAGGCGAGTGCTTTTCCCTGTGGCATGGTTCACCATGATAGGGACGTCTATATATATATAGATACATATATATACACACATATATATATACACATGTATATTTGCACACACGTATACATGTGCACATTCATTTATGTATAGATATGCATGTACCAACAAGGCATATCAGTATACATTGTATGAACACTTGTGTATGTGTATGCATCTCTCTCCTTTTTTTTTTTTTTTTTTTTTTTTTTTTTTTTTTTTTTTTTTTTTTTTTTTTTCTCTCTCTCTCTCTCTCTCGCTCTCTCTCTCTCTCTTTCTCTCCCTCTCTTTCTCTTTTTCGAAGCACAGAGGTGTGTATCTGCCATCGTGCCCTCGCGGCACGAGCCGGAGTGTCATCAGTTCCCCTGCTGGATCCCAGTCCTCAATCCCTAGGAATCTTCAAAAAATTGCCTGGACCCCAAATTGCCAAACCTTCCGGGGCTTGCCGCGTGGCCTCTCGGGCCCGTGGCGTCTTCTCGCGTGACCCTCTCGGCCCCAAGAGGCCCCAAGAGGGGCCAAGAGGGCCCCAAGAGGCTTCAAAGACGGTCTAAGGGGGCACCGAAATGCCGAAAGATCGCTCCAAGACGCCTGAGATGGCCTCAAGACGGCCCATGATGCTCCCAAGACGCCCGAAGAGGCCTCCAAGAGGCCTCCTGAGAGGATCCCAAGAGGAAACAATCTTAGATGTCCCTTAAGTTTTGGACGGATTTTGGCGTTCTCGCCTTTTCGGCTTCCCGACGCGCCCGGACGGCCCAAGAGGCCCCCAAGATCGGGCAAAATCGACTTCAAAACGGCCCAAGAGGGCCCCAACGCCGCCCAAGAGGCGCCCACATATTGCCCAAGAGGCCCCGAAGACGGCTCAAAGAGGGGGACCCGAACGGACATTTCGAGCCATCGGCCAGGAGGCCCCAAGATGCCCTTAAGCGGCCGCCGAGGGGCCCCCAAGAGACCCCTGGGAAGCCCTACGAGGCCCCAAGGAGCCCCCCAGAGGCCCCCCAGGGTGCCCCCCAAAGGCCCCGAAACTGCCACAAGGAGGCTCCCGAGAGCGCTACGACGAGACCCCAAGAAGCATCCCGCCGGACTCTGACCCGCAACCCAGGTACGGTGGCGGGATAGGCCGAAGGCCAATCCATACTTACAGATATACATATATACATGTACATTTGTATACATATGACACATATATATAATATGTAGTTCTAAATATAATAGAGATAAAGGCATACACATCGATCGATCGGTGTACATATATATATATATATATATATATATATTTATACATATGGACACATGTATGTATATATATATATATATGTATATATACATATATCAGTTTTTATGCATATACGGACATCCATATATATAGAGAGAGATAGATAGACGTGTATATATCTCTCTCTGTATGAGTAGGCATATATACAGACATATAGCTGCTGCATGTCTTCTCCAAATAAGCTTGCTCTCTAGGAGTTCTAACTCAAACCCTACTAATTGGTCCGTTGCCCCCCCTCCCCCTAATTCCTATGCCCCCCCCTAATTCCTATGGCTATGTCTATGCTTATGCCTTTGCCTCCCCCCTAACTTGTATGCCTACGCCTATGCCTATGCCTATGCACCACCTCTGAGCGCTCCTATGAATCGCTTGCCCTTGCTTGCTCTTGCGTGCTTTTGCTTGCTTGCTCTTGCGTGCTTGCTATCGTTTGCTTGCTCTTGCTTGCTTGCACTTGATCGCTGGTTCTTGCTTGCTTGTTATTGTTCGCTTGCGCTTGCTTGCTTCCGCTTGCTTGCTTGCTCTAGCTCGATTTTGCTCCTCCCGTCCTGCTCCCGTCCTCGTTTCGTCCTCCTCCCGTCCTCCTCTCGCGCTCCTCCTGTCCTCCGATCTATTTGGAACCAACGCTAGCTGGTACTTCCACATCTACTTCTATACACATATATGTATGTATATGTTATATATATGTGTGTGTATGTGCACATATGCATAGAAAGAAGTCAATCCACTACGACACCGTGCCAACGAAGAAACACGACAAGGAATTAATCAATCTTACTCGTCTTTTACTCCGCGTGCAATGCTCGTCCCTGCCGCGCTTCGACGCGCTCGTGGTCCAGGCCCAGCTGCTGTAGTTGCTCTGCACGAGGTTGTTGTTCATCTCGATCACCCTTGCCTGCCGGCCGCCGCATCGCCGCCGCCGCTGCCGCTGAGGTTCTTGCTCGGCGTAAGCCAGAACCCACAGCCTCGTGTGTCTTGGTGGTCTCAACACGTGCGGGAGCCCAATGCTGCTCTGCCACCGCACCCTCGTGGCTCGGCCCTCTTGTCCTGGACGGCGGCCTCGAGACACACGCGCGTCGTCCACGCCTGCTCCGTGCTTGGCCCTGGGTGTGTCCGTCCCGGGTCACTTCGGGTCTCGAGCTGATGACAGAACGCTTTGCGAAGATCACTTGCAAACGGAGTGGGGCGGCATGCCCTCAAAGTCCAGCCCTCACTGGGAGTCTGAATCGGATGGCGGCTTCTCGGCCAGCGAGGCAGATGAGCAGAAATCACACACCCATGACATAAATACGGTCGGACCTGGAAAATAATAACAGCCTTCAAGAACGTGAGACCCTCCGCCAGCCTAAACTGAAAAACATTCGAGGGCACCCTCCCCCAGGATGCACAAGAACATCCAACGGACACGAACACCATCAGGATACCCTTGCTGAGCCGACCTCGATCTTGTACCTTTGTCCGACCGTACGTGCACTTGCGCACCCCACGCTTGTTGTGTCTTCGGGGACGGCTTCGAACACTTCTCAGAAGGCCGGGGGACTTCCGAGCCTTCTGAGAAGGCCTTCTCCTTCTCACTTTCCCCCCTCGCTCGCCGCCGAGCATGGGCTCATGCCGTTCCCCGACGACTCCTGGGAGCTACCAGGGCGCCTTTTTCAGCGCCGCGCCCCCCCAAAATGGCCTGCCCCTGGCCGCCCCGGACCGGGGACTTCGTGCGACGTGTCCTCCTCCGACGCCGCGGCCTCCTCACGATGTGGGGGCCCAAGGGCCCCGCGACCCAGACTTCTCGCACACCGCACGGCTCGCCATGGTGCCACCGCAGGGACCGCCGAGTGAGGAACCGCGGGGGCTCTTCTGGCCACGGCGAGCCTCGGCCACGGATGGGCTCCCACGACCCGGATCTCGGGACCGGCCCGGCAACACGGAGCCCTTCCTGAGCCCAAGGGGGTCCTTTTCCTTCGGCGCCTCGACCGTACAAGGGCGGCCTTCTGATCGCCGCATCGGCCGAATTTTGTCGCGCGTTGGCCGCCGCGGACCGGGGGAGCTTCGTGCGGGAGGCCCCTCTCCAACGCCGCGGGTTCCTCACGACGTGGGGGCCCAGGGCCCCTCGACTCGTACAGTCAACGCGTATCATAAGGATGCACGGCAAGGATGCAGAGGGCCTTGGGAGGCCGTCTCGAAGCTTTTCGAGGGGGGCGTGGCCAACGAAAGTGGCCAAGGATGGACCGAGGAGGGAAGAATGCAAGGGTACCCTTGGGAAGGTTGGCGACCTCTTTCTAGCGGTGACCCCCCTGGCATGCTATGACCCCTGCCCTACTTCCCCCGCCCCGAGGCGCTGGAGCGTCCAGAATGGTCCAGGACGGCTCCGGTACAGTCCCAGGTGCCCAGCACGGTCTCTACGATTGTGCAAGAAAGGATGATGATAAGGAGGAGGAGGAAGAGGAGGAAGAGGAGGAGGACCAGTGTAAACCCAAGAGTCAGCAACGATGCTGGAATAAACCCTCCTTCTAAATTCCCTCTTCGTAAGCTCCTACAGCGGTTCATCTCCACTGAGGGAACTGCCTCGTCGGAAGACAACCGTTTGAAGATCCTGCAGCATGCAAAAACATGAGTCTCGGGATTCCAACGCCACATATCAACTTGACTGTTGCGTCTTGACGAGCCTGAATCGTGCCAGAACGCCATTCCTGGGACTTCAACACCGCGAATCAAAGTAACTGTTGCACCCGCATGATCCCCAATCTTTCCAAAACACAATTTCTGGTACGTTGGTCATGGGAATCCGTAAAACTCTGGTGCATTTTATAAACGAAGGTGCGCGGCGCTAAAACGAGAACCGCATTTTGAAAAGGAGCCGCCCTCAATTCGTGAAGCTCTTGCAAATGTGAAACGAATGTACGCGACGCCAAAGCGAGAACCCCATTTTGAAAACCAGCCGCCCTCAACCCGTGAAGGTCTTGGAATTTTTGAAAATGAATGTGCGAGGCGCTAAAGCGAGAACCACATTTTGAAAACGGACGCCCTCAATCCGTGAAACTCTTGCAAATTTTGCAAGCGAATGTGCGCGGCGCTAAGCGAGAACCACATTTTGAAAACCAGCCGCCCTCAATCCGTGAAGCCATTGCAAATATTTGAAAACGAGTGTGCACGGCGCTAAGGCGAGAACCACATCTTGAAAACCAGTCGCCATCAATCCGTGAAGCTCTTGCAAATTTACAAACGGATGTTCGTGGTGCTAAGGCGAGAGCCACATGTTGAAAACCACCCGCCCTCCATCTGTGAAGCTGCTGCCAATGTTTAAGCTTCAGGGTCATTAAGGGCTGGGAAATCTCAAGCGAAATGCTGAACCCGCCCGAAAAACTGGCCTCGGGGTGCGACAGGGCATAATCATTCATAAGGAAAAAGAATGGAGGAGGAGAACGACGAGGTGCCCAGGATGGTTTCCGCGATGGTCTCCACGATTGTCCAAGTTGGCCCAGGAAACATCTAACGTGGCTCCCGAAGGGTCCCAAGTGGACTCCAAGATAACTCTCACGTTGGCCTCGTGCCTCCCAAGGATGCCGCCTGGGAGGATTCTGCCGTCGTGGTCGTGGTCGTCGTCATCCTCGTCGTCGTCGCCGTCATCCTCGTCGTCGTCGCCGTGGTCGTCGTCGTCGTCGTCGTCGTCGCTGTCTGCCTCGTCGTCGTCGTCGTCGTCTGCGCTGCCCTGCCACACAGATGGCAGTTTCTGTCTGTTTGTGGTGTTGCGTTGTGCCTGTTTGTTGTTCGTTTGTGTCTTCTCTCTGGCGCTCGAGCGCTGCAGCTACTGAGAATACTGGGGACTTTCTGCAGTCTGCCCTAGCACCGCTCGCGGGCTTCCTCCAGATGCTGAAGCATGGCGCGGAAGGGCAACGAGCTCTTGGCCGTTGGGGTGAAGCGCACCGGGGCCGCTCGTGCGGCGAGCTGCGGTCATTGGATCACTTCAGTGAATATCTTGTTGCGCTCCGCGATTGTGTTGGGCCTGCCATCAGGGAAGGCGGGGGCTATCGCCAGCATGCCAGCTGGGGACAGGCTCGTAGTGAGACAATTGTAGATGCCCCTGCCTTTAGGGCCAGCAGTGCCCCAAAGGTCGGTCTTCCCGGAGATGGCGTAGGAGTAATCCTCGTGGGTGCACTGCTGGAGGTCGCACTCGTCCTCGTTCGGAGTCTTTCCGTGCCAGGTTGCTCGGGAGCGCGGCGCACACTTCATGCCCGTCATCGGGAGCTTGTCGCCCCAAGGGTTCTTCGTCGCCTTCTCCTCGTCTGGAGCGTGCAACCCGCACGTGTCGGTCTCGTTGTTGTACACGCATTCGCGCGGGAAGCACGCGCATTCCATCGGGCCACGCGAGGCCCAATATCCAGTCGCGGAAGCCAGCGGGAGCACCAAGCAGTTCGCCGCGAGGAAGCCCAACGACGCGCCCGCGGGCCCCGCCACGGCTGTGCCGAGCAAAGTGCCGAGGGGGAGAATCGTGAACTTGCCGATCAGGTAGACGGTGCCGAAGGTGCCGGCTCCCGCCACCTTGTTCCAGCGGCGCTGGGTGGTGGCGTAGGTGCCCTCGGGGCACATCATGCCCGCCTTCTCGTGGCAAGCGCCGTCCGCCTGCTCTTCGCCGGCAGAGAGTTCCCCAAGGACGCGCTTTTTGATGGCATCAACCTCCGCGTCGAGACGTTTCCTGCAAGACTTCTTGGTCGCAGTCCAGCTGTACTTGCCGTCCTTCAACGCTTTGTCCATTTGTTTAACCTCTTTCCACAGGTAAGCCTCGTCTTTACCGTAATCATGATACCAACTCCGCATGTCTCGAAGGTGTTCCACGAGATCCCTCACATCGATCCGGCGTCTTACACTATCCGCCAGAGACTTGCAGTCGGCTGTGTGGCTTGGGCACGCACTGTCAATCATACACTGGTAGGACAAGTCCGTCATTCCTTTTGCGCAGCGATCGAAAGCAGTATCAAAATCCGCCGTCCTCTTGGGGTGGGTCTACGGCGTGTAAAATTGTCGCCCCTTCCCAGCCCGGGCTCCGTCCGGCCGGTTTGGAAAGGGGGGGGTTCTGTGCCAAAATGGCTGGCGGATCCAACCGCCTCAAAGATGCTGATGTACGGCCTGCATGGATTCGACATGGCTTTTAAGGGTTTCTGGGCGATCCCAGATGACACCCAGTCGCCCAAAGATGGCTTCAAGACAGCTCACCAAGACGCCACCCGAGAGCTCCCAGAATCCCCCCACGAGTGTTCCAACAAGCTTTGTATTTTTGGCAAAGTTGCTCAGAAGCCCTGACAAGCGGCCCTATACGGGCCAATAGGCCTCGCAGAGGACCGCACGACGGTTCCAGGCGGCCCTGGGACGGCCCAAGAGACGCCCAAGACAGCCCAGGAGGACCCCGAGCCGGGCCCAAGACCGTTCAAAATTGCCCCAGGACGGCCCAACACGGGCCCCACCCACCCCAAAACGGCCCCATTGCGGCCCGCAAGGCTCGCAGCGGACATGCCAGCCTACGGCCCGGCCGAGGGGAGACGATGCTGCCTCTGCACGGCATATGGGCCCCAACAACCTGCAACCCGACGTCGACCTCCCAACTCCTGCGCCGCAGGCCCACGCCTCCCGTGACCCCCCGTCCTCCTCCACCTCCTCCTGCATCGCCACCGCCTCCTCCTCCTCATCATCCTCTTCCTGCCTCCCTCCCTCCCTCCCTCCGTCCTTCCTCCTTCCTCCTTCCTCCTCCTCGAGCACAGTCTGCGCGCGGCTGCGGAAAAAGCGCGGGGCCAGTAGGGGGGAACGTCCTGGGCACTGGGACCCGCTCTCGACGGTCTGGAGGCCCAGGCGCGCACTCCAGATGCCAAGAATAATGGGACCCGCTGTCTCAATTTGTTGAAGGCGCGGAAAGCCGAGCCGAGGGACCACCAGAAACGCGTCTCCGGAGGCCTCACATGGTTAGAACCGTATGGCCCTGCCACGCGCTCGTGACCTGGGAGGACTCAAGTGGTCAGAATCCTATGGCGCTGCTGGCCCACCGACGCTAAGATGGTGCGAGTCCTATGATGCATACGCGCGTTCGTGACCCGTTCGAAAAGTGAGAATCCTACGCCCGTGCCACACGTTCGCGACCTGGGAAGGAAACGGTCTGGAGGATACGTTTTACAAGGGATCGTGGCTTTTGGGGCTACGAATGCACGCTGCACTGCGGCGAGAACACGATTCCTGAGGAAGTTGTGACGCAATCTCGAACGATACGCCGATTCCAGCAGCGCGTCTGGCACCAGCGCCCTACCTCTCACAAGTCCCCTTGTGGGATTTCTCGTTGGTTCTGCTTGTACAGCCGTGAGATGCCAAATTTTTAGCAAGCGAAGCAGGCGGGGCAGGTCGGGTGTTCCGTCAGGCACGCCGAGCCTCACGTGCGACACCCTTCGGCGATCCAGCGGCCACGAGGAATGAAGAAGGACGGAGCGACTCCACCGAGCCTCCTCCTCCTCGTCCGTCCTCTCCACTTCCTCCTCAGCCTCCTCCTCGTCCTCCTTGTCCTCGTCGTCGTCCTCCTCCTCCTCCTCCTTCTGCCCTCTTCCTCCTCCTCCTCCTGCTCCTCCTGCGCCTCCTTCTCCACGGCGACGCAAAACGAGACTTGCGGATGCCCACGCCGCGCGGAAGTACGCTGATCATTGACAGCCTCCAGGCTTCTGAGAATCGGCCAATCCTCAAATCCCCCCCGCGGGGTCAAAAGTAAGGCACGCGGTATCAGCCCAAGACGATCCCTGGAGAGCCTCTTGGACCGTCTTGAGGCCGTCCTCGGGTCTCGAGGCCATCGGGAGCCATGTTCGAGCACTCTTGGGCGGTCGTGGGCCCTCTGGGGGCCCGCCTGAATGCAACGTGTCGAATGTATCAAGTTATTGCGTAATTGCTACATCTGGTTTTCTTTTACATGATGATGTGACCTCCCCAACCCCCAGATCAGAGTTACGCCACATCCGTGAACCAAAGGTGACCACCTTCTGGCCTCCAAGAACCAACCAAAACCTAAAGACAACCTATGACTTATGCCTCTTGGGCCTCTTAGGGGCCCAAGAGTGCCCCAAGATTACCCAAGATGGCCTCAATATGGCCAAAGATCGCCTCAAGACGGCCCCAAGACGGCCCACGATGTCCCCAAGAGGCCCCCAAGACGGGCCCCAAAAGGACCCCAAGAGGGTGTCTTGAGGCTAACACTATAGGTTTTGGACAGATTTTGGCGTTCTCGCCTTTTTCAACTCTCGGGGGCCCATGTCGCCCCAAAAAGCCTCAACGATGGTCCCAAGACGGCCCCAGAGGCCTCCAAGAGGCTCTCGAGACGGCCCAAGAGGGCCACAATATTGCCCAAAGAGGCCGCCAAGACGGTCCATGAGGCCCCCTAAGACGGCGAGGACTCCGCGAGAGCCCCCAAGGCGGCCCCGAGATGCCCCCCAGACGGCCTTCGAAGGGGCCAGACGGCGCAGGAGCGCCCCAAGACTGCCCAAGACGCCCACAAGAGGCCCCAAAGAGACCCACAAAAGGCTCCCAGAGGCCCCGAAGAAGCCTCCAAGAGACCGCCAAGAGACCCCCAAGATGCCCCCGAGATGCCCCAAGAAACCACCAAGATGCCCGCGGAAGTGTATACGAATGGCGCGTTGTTGCTATGCCCATCGGAAGTGGAACTTGACGTTGCCTGGTGCTGACACGCGGTGAATGCTCAGTGCCTGTGTGGACATTCGCACGCTCGTCCCAGAGGTGGAACGGTGGGGGGCGCATCCGCCCCCTTGGCGCTGGCAACGCCCCGGGGCGGGCAGCACGACACGGCAGACCAGCGCGGCATACGAGCAGGACAAACCACCCAACGCGCAGACTTTACGAGCTCTGGACGTGCACCCCGCGAAGCGAGAGGCATTCACGTTCCGAAGGAACGTGTTGCCGGAGGCAGGTCCGCGGATGCTGTAATGCAGCGAATCTAATGTATCCAACTATTGCACGATGCTACACCTTGCGTTGTTCTATATTATTATGTCTCCCCCTAACGTCTATCTGGAGTCGAGCCGCATCCGTCGACCACTCCCAACCAAGCCTTTCTTGGCTTCAAAACCGAAGGCAAATCTATGATTTTGGCATCTTGGGCCTTTTGGGGGGCCCAAAGGGGGCCACGGCCTCGGGACGGCCCAAGATGGCCCCAAGAGGGTCCAAGAGGCCCTCAAGACGCTCCAAGGAGGCCCCAAGAGCAGCTCCAGAGGCCAAAAAACATTGACCCCCTGGGACTGGCAGCGCCCTGGGGCGGGCAGAACTTCGCGGCAAACGCGCAGGGCAAACCACCCGACGCCCAATCTTCACGTGCTCCAGACGTGCACCCCGCGAAGCGGGAGGAATCCACGTTCCGGAAGGAACGTGTTGCCGGAGGCAGGTCGCGGAGCGGAAGCCCTAATGCAACGGTTCCCGCACATCCCAACATTGCGTAATTGCTACCGGGGGTCAAATGCGTACAAGAACCTAAAGAACATCAATGACTTGGGCCTCTTGGGGTCCAAAAGGGTTTCAAGACGGCCCAAGGTGGCCTCCAGACGGCCCCAAGAGGGCCCAAGCAGCTCCCAAGACGCTCCACAGGGGCCCCCGAGAGCTGCACCAGAGGCCAAAAACATTGCTTTTCCAGTGGGCTTTGCAATCTGTTCGCGTTCGAGTCTTTTTCGACACTCAAGGGCCCATGAGGGCCCGAGCAGCCTCTAAGATGGCCCCAAGACGGCCCCCGAGGCTCCCAAGAGGGCGACAAGACGGCCCCAATATGTCCCAGTGGGGCCCCCCAAGACGGCTCAAGAGGCACCCGAAACGGCCCAAGATGACGCCAAGAGAGCCACAAGGCGCCCCCAAGACGGCCTCTGAAGGGGCCAGACGGCGCAAGAGCGCCCGAAGACAGCCCACGAGGCCGCCCCAAAGGACCCAAGAGGCCCCACAAGGGCCCCCAAAAGGCCCCCAAGACCGGCCAAGAAGCCTCCAAGAAACCACCAGGAGGCCTCCAAGAGGCTCCAAGAAATCACCAAGACCCCCGCGGAATTGTATACGAATGGCGCATTGTCGCTGTGCTCATCGGAATTTGAACTTGACGTCGCCTTGTGCTGACACGCCATGAATGCCCACTGCCCTGGTGGACATTCGCACGCTCGGCCTGGCGCTGAAACGTTGGGGGGCGCATCCCCCCCCGTGGCATTGTCACCGCCCCGGGGCGGGCAGAACGACACGGCAGACGAGGAAGGCAAACCACCCAACGCCCAATCTTTCGTGCTCTGGACGTGCACCCCGCGAAGCGAGAGGCATCCACGTCCGGAATGAACGTGTTGCCGGAGGCAGGTCAGCGGAGGCGATAATGCAACGTATCCAGTGAATCCACTTATTGCATGGTGATGGTATTCTTTGTATTCTTTTGTCTTCCCCCCTAACGCCTCCTGGAGTCGCACCACATTCATCGACCACTCCCAACCAAGCCTTTCGAGGCCTCAAAAAGCATAGGAAAATCTAGTATTTGGGCATCTCAAGCCTCTTGAGGGTCCAAGAGGGCCTCAAGACGGCTCAAGATGGCTTCGCGACAGTCCGCCCTAAGACGGCCCAAGCTGTCCCCAAGACGGCCCAAGAGGCCCCCAAGACGCTCCAAGGGGGCTGCTCCAGAGGACAAAACTATTGCTTTTCCAACGGGTTTTGCAGTCTTTTCGCGTTCTCGCCTTTTTCGACGCTCGGGGGCCCATGAGGGCCCAAGCAGCCTCCAGGATGGCCCCCAGACGGCCCCAGAGGGCCCAAAGACGGCTCCAAGATGTCCTAAAGAGGTTCCCAGGACGGCCAGACAACGCAAGCGCGCCCCAAAGAGACCCACGAGGTCCCCAAAAGGCTCCAAGAGGCCATCAAAAAGCCTCAAAGAGGCCCCCGAGAAGCCCCCAAACGGCCCCAAGAAACCACAAAGACATCCGCGGAATCGTATACGAATGGCGCGTTGTTGCCATGTGCTGACACGCGGTGAATGCCCATTGCCTTCGTGGACATTTGCACGCTCGTCTTGGCGAAGAAACGGGGGGGGGCGCATCCGCCCCCCGTGGGCAGCGCCTTAGGGCGGGCAGAACGACACGGCAGACCATCGCGGCTGACGAGCAAGGCAAGCCACCCAAAGCCCAATCTTTACGTGCTCCGGACGTGCACCCCGCGAAGCGAGAGGAGTCAAACTGGTAGCCAAGGAGCTTGGTTTTGCAAGATTTTCGCGTTCTCGCCTTTTCCGACACTCGGGGGCCCATGACGGCCCAAGCAGCTTCCAAGATGACCCCAAGACGGTCCCAGAGGCCGCAAGAGGGCCCCGAGACGGCTCTGGAGGGCCCCAAGATGTCCCAGTGGGGCCCCCCAAGACGGCTCAAGAGGCACCCGAAACGGCCCAAGATGACGCCAAGAGAGCCATAAGGCGGCCCCGAGAGGCCCCCAAGACGGCCTCCGAAGAGGCCAGACGGCGCAATAGCGCCCCCAAACGGCCCAAGACGCCCGCAAGAGGTCCCAAAGAGGCCCACAAGAGGCCCCCAAGGGCATCCAACAAGCCTCCAAGACGCCCCCAAGAAGCCCCCAAACGGCCCCAAGAAACCACAAAGACATCCGCGGAATCGTATAGGTATGGCGCGTTGTTGCTGTGCTCAACGGAATTTGAACTTGGCGTTGCCTTGTGCTGACACGCGGTGAACGCCCATTGCACTCGTGAACGTTTGCACGCTGGTCCCGGCGCTGAAACGGGGGAGGCGCATCCGTCCCCTGTGGCGCTGGCAGCGCCCCGGGGCGGGCAGAACGACACGCCAGATCTTCGCGGCAGACGAGCAGGGCAGACCACCCAACGCCCAATCTTTACGTGCTCCGGACGTGCACCCCGCGAAGCGAGAGGAATCAAACTGGTAGCCAAGGAGCTGCGTTGCCGCCTTCTCCTCCTCCGCTTCCCACGCCTTCGTTCCATCATCCTTGAACAACCAATTCAGTTTGTGATTGGCTTGCGATGCCTTAATCTTATCCTTGAACTTGAACACTTGAATTACAAGGTCTATTGGCGAATCAGTCGTGTTTTTATTCTCTGGCATTCTAAGGCCGAGGCGCGTGTGCAACTCTGGCCAATCCATTGCGCGTGCCGCGACGCACTCGCGGACTAAGAGCTCCTTCTCCACGCCGAGGTCTGTTTTGCCGGGGAAATGCATGGACTCCAGCTCCTGCTCCTTCTTGTCCACGAGGTGAGCCGTCTCGTGCACGTGCCGGTGCGACGCAAGGATTTGCTCCTCAGCCTGCGCGACGCGGCGCGACCAGACCTGGTGCACGCACACGGACACCACCCAGGCGAAACGCAAGAAAATGCGTGGCTGCACCATGGCTCAAAATGCAATCGGGAGAGATCCGACCCAAAGCGACGCCGAACGCGCCAGGTAGGTTCAACAAACCACCATTTGGTAAACTTCGGCCGATGGCTACGTACCTACGGGAAGGCGGACGAGGAGCAATGATCGAAGGCAGATGAACGGTCGCCGGAGGGCTGGGTGAACCACTCCATGTTCGCCCAAAGTCGTTCCCTGGCCTCCTCTCGGGCACCCACCGTGCTGACCCGTCTCTCGAGCTGCGTCCAGCCCTGGCCGCGCGGGGGGCCGCCGTGCCCTCCCGAAGGACCCCCCCCAGGAACACCGAGCGCAGAGGCCAGCGGGAAGCGGGCGACTTGCTCCGGCGGGGGGGCCTTCGGACCCCTGCCGAGCAGCCGCGCCAGGCGATCCCGCGGGGCGGGCCCGGGAGCGCTCGCACTCCTGCCGCCCGAAGCGCGCCGCCTGAGGCTCCCGGCAGGCACTCCATGTGGGCTAGGCAGCAGCTGCGCAGAAGACATCACTCAGACAATGCTTGCACCTGCGAGCGTTTTTTTGATTCGGCGTCTCGACATTGGGCGGAAAGGGGGTGGGGGGAAGTGGGGGGTGTCTGGCTCTGGACCTCTACTCAATGCGTCTGTTTGCAGCAGTGGGCCCCATGGGGGAGACTCCCCCTGCTCGAAACAGGCGCCAAAAAACAGCCAAGATCTACTCCATGGGAGCGGGGGGGAGGGGGTGGTTCGAGGGCCCGCGCCGATCGGTAGAACGATGAGTAAAAACAGATCACCTTACGGTCAGAGGGGTCCGTTTAGTGTTAGTCGGTCGACCACTGGTCATACACGCTGAACCCACTGACGGCCTAGCGTGTGCATGCGTTGGTGTCGCTTAGCGTGTACCTAGCTCCCCAGTGGCAAGAGAGGCCCAGAACGGCTCGAGAATGTGCCCAGACGGCTCAGGACAGCCTCAGTAGCCGCAGAACGGCCCAGGACCTCCAAGAAGGCCCGAGGTTGCACCAAAAGAGCCCCTCGAGAGGCCGGGGACCGCCCGAGGGGCCCGTTGGTACAGGTGAGATTCGCGCCCCCGAGGCCATGATCCCTCATAAATTATTCAATGTTCGCGTCCCCGAGGCCACTCACTTTTTTACATTACGCAATTATTGCGTCCCCGAGGCAACAAGCCCTTGCAAATTACGCAATCTTCGCGTCCAGGAAGCCGTACACCTTCGCAAACTACTTCATGTTCGCATTGCCGAGGTCAAAGAGTGCTCCAAGGCGCTCGAAGATGGTTCCAAGACGGCCCAAGAGGGTCCAAAGAGGCCCCAAGAGCGCTCCAATGTGCTTCCCGAGAGAGCCCTAAGAGGCCAACATCGTAGATTTTATGGAGGTCTTTGAAGGAGTTGGGCCTTCTCACATTTTCGGCTTTCCGACGCTCCAAGACGGCTCAAGACGCTCCCAAGACCGCCCCAAGGCAGCCCAAGACGCCTCCAAGAGGGCCCCACGACGGCCCAAGATGGCTCCAAGATGACCCAAGAAGCGCTCAAGACGGCCCAAGAGGGCCCCAAGACGGCTCCAAGAGGGGCCCAAGCAGCGGACAACGAACAGAACATTCGATATTTGCCCCCTGCAGGAGGCCCCACGAGACGCCTAGAGGCCCCAAGAGGCCCCAAGAAGCGCCCAAGACGCGCCCAAGAAGCCTCCAAGAGGCCCAAAAGATCTGCCACGAGGCCCCAAGAGGCCCCCAAGAGGCGCCCAAACCGCCTCCAGGAGGCCCCCGAGAGGCTCCCCACGCCACCCCAACACAAGACAAGAGGCCTCAGACCCACAACCCAGGCACAGTGGCGGGATGGGCCGAAGGCCACTGGGATCCGCCGCCCCCTGTTGGCTTGCCACAGGGGTGCCTGGCGTGCTGGATCCTTTCGGTTTTGTTTTGGTTCTTTTTCCAAAAGAACTCTCCCCTGGGAAGGGACTGGAAGGCACCCAATTTGCAGAATTTGTTTCCCATGACGGTTCAAGATGGGTTTCAAGACCGCCAATATGGCCTCCAAGATGGCCTCCAAGACGGCTAAGATGGCCCTAAGATGCCTCCAAGACGGCCCAAGATGCCTCCAAAACGGCCCAAGATAGCCCCAAGATGGCCCAAGACGGCCTAAGAGGCTTTCAAGAGGCCTCCAAGACGGCCAAAGAGGCCTCCACGTCTCCAGGAAGACTCGAAGAGACCCAAATCATTGATTTTCCTCAGGTTTTTTCTTTCGGCTTTCCGACGGCCCGAGACGGCCCAAGAGCCCCCAATGATCGTCCCAAGGTCGCCCCAAAGGCCTCCAAAATGGCCCCAGAACGGCCCAAGAGGCCGCCAAGACCGGCCCAGGAGGGCCTCCAAGACTGCCCTGGAGCACCCCAAGACGGCCCTGGGTCGACCCAGAGAGGCCCCCAAGACAGCTTCCGACGGCGTCAGACGGGCCAGGAGCCCACCAAGACGACCCAAGATGGCTCTAGGATGGCCTATGACGGCCCAAGAGGCCCCCAAGAGGCCTCCAAGACGGCCCAAGAGGCCTCCAAGAGGGGCCTCCAGGAAGGCCCGAATATATCAAAATCGTAGATTTTCCAGTTGACGGATTTTGTCATTTGCGCCTTTCCGGCCTTCAGACGCCCCAAGACGGCCCACGAGACCAGAAAGATCGCCCAAGAGGCTTCCAGGATGGCCCCAGAACGGCCCGAGAGGCCCCCGAGACGGCCCCAACAGGGCCCCCCCAAGACGCCAAGATGGCCTCCAAGACGGCCCTGGAGCACCCCAGGAGGGTTTCAAGTCGGCCCAGAGAGGCCCTCAAGACGGCCTCCGACGGGCCAGGAATGCACTGAGACCGCCAGAAAGGCCCCCGAGAAGCCTCCAAGGCCCACAACAGGCCCAAGGAGGCCCCCGAGATGCCTCCAAGAGGCTCCCAGGAAGCTCCCAGGAGGCCCCAAGAGTGCCCCCAGAAGCTCCCAAGATGCCCCCTCCTCCTCCTCCTTCTCCTCCTCTCCTCCCCCTTCTCCTCCTCATCCTCCTTCTCTTCCTCCACCTTCTCCTCCTCCTCCTCCTCCTCCTCCTCCTCCTCCTCCTCCTCCTCCTCCTCCTCTTGATCTTCTCCGCCATCCTCCCCCAAGTGTTCCCCGAAGGGTTTCCACAACGGTTGGAGGAACTCATGGTCAGATGGCTTGGCAGAGCTCTTGCCACAACGCTCGGCCACATGGGCGATTTTAAAAGGCAGGGGGCGGCGGTGATTCGTCTTCGATAACGCCAACGTCTCAGCATGCGCTGATGCCTCCTATCCGCCCCCGCATGATGTTCCCAGATGCGCCAAGGCAGCGCCGAGACGCACCGACGCGACTCTGATAGATCACATTCTGATAGTGAGGAGGCCGGCGGCGGGGGGCGAAGCCCTTGCGGATAGATGCTAAAGAGCGCCAAGACGGCTCAGGACGGCTACAGTGGCCGCCCAGAACAGCCCAAAACATTTGTTTTGATTCGCGGGTCGAGAGCGCACCTCTTCCAGTCGAAGCTAAGCGGGCCACGCGAAGCTTGAATTAACAAAGAGAGGGCGAAATAATGAGAGGCCTCACGGTCAGGCCAGGAGGAGAACAGCCCAAGACAAGGAGGGCCCACAACCGAAGGGGGCCTCACACGAAAGGCCGGGGACGGCCCCAGAGAGCACCCTCCTGGTACGGGGGAACAGGGGGGGGGGGGAGCGGAAAGGGGCAGGTGCACGCTCCACGGAGCGAGGTCGAGTCGTTGCACGCCCTCCGAGGCCAGGACCCAGCGCAGCGCCCCTCCGAGCCCAGAGCCTCCCAAGAGGGCCCCAGGAGAGCCTCCAGACGGCCCAGTGGGGTCCTGAGGCGAGGCCCCCGAGGAGGGGAGGGGGCGGGGAGCGGGGGCAGGCGCGCACTCCGGGCAGGGGGTCCAGTGCACGCTCTCTGGGTCCTGGATCCGGCATGGCGATTCCTGCGCGGCACTCGCCACTCGACTCAAAACCAACACGCCGCGGAGGGGCCGCGGCAGCGGGCCCGACGGGCGGCGCGGAGGCGGGGAGCGCCTCACGCACGGGGGCGCGGCGACCTTCTGAGGCCGGACGGAGAGGGCCTCGCGCCACGGACGAACGCACGGTGGGAAACGTTTGGGGTCTTTCTGGCCTCTGGGGGCCCTCGCCACATCGTGGGGCCGTCAAGAAGCGACTCAGGTTGAAGAGCTCGCCCCTGGGAAGGGGTCCAGCTTCCAAGATTCCACGTGGCGGGCAAATGGCGACGGCGGGGGTCTGGGGATAGCGAGTCAACTCATGTGGCTGGTTTTCCAAGAGCTTCCAGGCACCGTAGGCTCCCATATATGTATTGGGGAAAATGCCTGGGCGGCGCAGCCGAAACCAGGAGCACGCAACAGACTTTGTTCTCTCCCCCTCTTCCTCCGATGCACGTTCTGGGGACCTTCCTGGAGCCACTTGTTCCACTCATGCGTCGATGCTGCGTCGAACGTCCGTAGACTTGAATCGAACTTGAATCAAGCAAGAGAGAGTCGAACTAGAATCGAACTATATTCGGACTAGAGATAACCAGAGCCGAGCAGATCCGTTGGGTGGGCCCCAGAAAAGTTCCGGATGAGGGCAACTCCGCTTAAAATGGATCCCTGGACCCCTCCCAAGGGTCCATCTGGTGGTGTCTTTCACCCCGGATCCGTTTTTCACGGTCTCTGGGGCCCGAAAGCCGCCCCCTCAGAGACCGAAGAAAAATGCAAACGCCTTTCAAGAACCCACGTCTCGAACCTGCTGCTGCTGTCCGGCAGCACGAGATAAGGAGAGAGAGAGAGAGAGAGGGAAGAGGAGGAGGAGGAGGAGGAGGAGGAGGAGGAGGAGGAGGAGGATGAGGAGGAGGAGGAGGAGGAGGAGGAGGAGGAGGAGGAGGAGGAGGGAGGAGGAGGGAGGAGGAGGGGAGGAGGAGGAGGAGGAGGAGGAGGAGAAGGAGGAGGAGGAGAGAGAGAGGACAGAGAAAGACAGGACAGAGGGCGGCGGCGGAGCGAGAGCCTGCCCGCCCACACGAGCACCTAATATTTCTCCAATCCCCCCCGTCGTCCGACCGCAGCGGAGACGCGGCGACCTTTTGCGCCAACGGGGGGGGCGCCAGCGAGCGATCGTGCAGCCTGTTCTCGAGTGCCCGCGGATGTCGACCCCGTCGTCCACATGGCGACCATCATCCTTGACATCCTTTCGTGGCGAGAAAACCACGACGGAGGGTTTGTGCTCGTTTTCGGCCTGCGGGGGTCCTCAGCGGGCCCCAGGACCGTTCAAAAACGGCTCAGAGTGAAACGCTGGTCTCGGGGAAGGGGTCCAGATCTCTGGGGAGCCCCGTTGCGAAAAAAAACAAGACGTCGGATGTCTGGATCGATCCATTGTTCACGGCGATCGCAGTCACACACAAATCGTAGGTTTCGGGATGACGGTAGCAGCGCTGCGGTGCAGCGCCATGTGGGCGCCCCGTGGCCAACATAGAATCTGGGACTTCTCCTCGTCCTGCTCCTCCTTGTTCACCTCCTCCTCCTTTTCCTCCTCCTCGCCCTCCTCCTCTCCTCCTCCTCCTCCTTCTTCTCCTCCTCTCCTCCTCCTCCTTCTCCTCCTCATCCCCAGGAATCCTCCGCTGTGATTTTTGGACAACGTGGCTCCCTAGAGGTCTTGACCCCTTTCCCCAGAACCAGCCGAATCGTTTTGACGGTCCCGGGGCTTGCGGAGGGCCCCTGGAGGCCGAAAATGGACAACCCCCCCCGTTGTGATTCTTTCGAAGCGAGAGGATACCAAAGTCCTCCTCCTCCATCCCCCTTCCTTATTGATAACTCCTCCCTGTCGCGCCCCGAGGCCGGTCGGAAGGGCGGGCCGGGCGTTTCGCCTCAAACTTCCTCACCGTTTATGATCCTGAAGCTGCAGGATTTGCTCGGATTTCACTGCTGGACGGCGGGCCGCTTTCAAAATGTGGCTCTCGCCTCAGCGCCGCGCACACTTTCACCCCCGCAGAAAGAAGACACGTGACATTTTCGAAGTGTGGCTCTCGCCTGAGCGCCGCGCACACTCGTTAAAACATTGCAGAAACGTTTCCCGGATTGAGGGCGGGGCGCTTTTAAGATGTGGCTCTCGCCTCAACGCCGAGCACAGTGACCTGTAACATTAGCAAGAGTTTCGCGGATGGAGGGCGGCTCCTTTTCAAAATGTGGATCTCGCTTTAGCGCCGCGCACATCGTTTAAAACATTTCAAGGATTTTCACCGATGGATGGCGGTTCTTTTTCAACATGTGATTTTCGCCTTCGCGCCGCGCACATTTGTTTCAAATGTTTGCAAGAGTTCCACAGAACGAAACTGGCTCCTTTTCAAAATGTGGCTCCCCCCTCAGCGCCTAGCATATTCATGTTTTGTAAACTTCCAAGAGCTTCACGACTGGAGGGCGGGTGGTTTTCAGCACGTGACTCTCGCCTTAGCGCTGGCGCGCATTTGTTCTAAGCGTTGGCAGCATCTTCCCGGGTTGAAGGCGGGCCGCTTTCGGAATGCGGCTCTCGCCTCAACGCCGCGCGCACTCGCTTCAAACCATGGGAAAAAATTGCGGCCGCCCGGGCCGGGTGGGCCAACTGGGAGCCGGCGGTATACCGTCAACCAGGTTACCGCCGGGAGCCTCGTAGAGCTCTCTGCACGCGTGGCGCTGCTCGGACACACAGGGAGAAAGCTTTCTCGAGCATCAGCTGAAAAACTCGAAAATGCATTTTTCCGTTGTCATCCGAAGTCGGATGGCCCCGCCGTCTCTGAGCTGGCCTGCCCCCCATCGCTTCCCCCCCCCGGGCCCGCCGCCGATCACTGGGGGGCGGGGGGAGGGGGAGGAGGGGGAGGAGGGGGAGGAGCGAGGAGGAGGAGGAGGAGGAGGAGGAGGAGGAGGAGGAGGAGGAGGAGGAGGAGGAGGAGGAGGAGGAGGAGGAGGAGGAGGAGGAGGAGGAGGGGGAGGAGGAGGAGGAGGAGGAGGAGGAGGAGGAGGAGGGCGGGCCTCTCTCAAAGCGCGACCCCCGGTCGGAGCGCCGCGCGCACTCCTTCTCCAGAAGTCGCGAGGAGCTCCACGGAGGGAGGGCGGGGGGCTCTTCAGAATGGAGCTCTCGCCGTGGCGTCGCGCGCGCTCGTCTTAACAGTTTGTGCAGCCGTGCTATCAAGGATTTCTCAAGGGGCCCTGGGGCACACAGAGAAGTACACACAGATACCAGAATTCCCCATGTTTTCCACATTTTCTGGATTATTGTCTTCCCCCCCCCACTTCCCATATTTTCCCATCTTCTTTGGGGAATCGACGAGTCATTGTGTCTGTGTGTTTTTTTCCTCCTGGATTTCCAATGTTAGTGTCCCAGAAATGATGTTTTGGCTGTGTGTAGGTCTGTCAGGGCGAAGTTGTTAACGTTGATTCGCGGTGTTGCAGCCCAGGACTGGTGTTCGGGCGCGATTCAGGATCGTCAAGGCGCAACAGTAATGTTAATTCGCGGCATTGCAATCCCAGGAATGATGTTCTGGCGCGGCTCAGGACTTTCAAACGGTTGTCTTCCAACGGGGCACTTCCCTGTGCTAAAGAATCTTTGTAAGGGCCAATGAGGAGGGAACTTGGAGGGAGGGTTTACTGCAACATCGTTGATCAGTATTGGGTTTGCACTGGTCCTCCTCCTGAGTACCTGGGCTCCTGACGGCTGAAGTGTCCTCAAGCGTGGCCATTCTGGCCCTGCTCCGCAAGGCTGGTGTGCAAAAGGGGTGCCGCGAAGAGGAGGGGGGCGCTGCCCTGGGAGGAGAGGGAGAACGATGAGGGGACGACCGACGACTGGAAAGCTCTGCTCCCGCCCCAGCTTGCTGACCCCCGGAGGTCCCCGGAAGTCCTCGGAGGCCCCAGGCAGGGGCCGAACACGTCCAATAACCGTCCGAAGACGTTCGAGATCCCTCCTCGTTCCTCGAGGAGGGCCGCGGGCAAAACTCAGGAGACACTGGAGGTCCTCTTCCGTCCGAAGACGTTCGGGATCCCTCCTCGATCCTGGAGGAGGGCCGTGGGTGAAGCGTAGGAGACGCTGGAGGTCCTCTTCCTCCTCCTCCTCTTCCTTCTCCTCCTCGTGGCGGGTGGGCCTGCTTGTCCGGGCGGGTCAGCGGCCACTCCCACCCGCTCCTGGGGCTAGAGGCCTCCTAGATGGAGTCGGAGTAGATGGGGTCGGATGATCGCGCCGCATCGCCGATACATCGGCGATGTATTGGCAATGCACCGGCGATGCACCGTCGACGTCGGCGATGCAACGGCGACGTCGATGTGAAGCAAATCGGGCATCGCAGCGAGCCGCATCGCCGATGCATCGGCGATGCGGAGCGATCCTCCGACCCCATCTACCCAACCCCCCCGCGTCATGATTCTTTCATGACGTCGACCCTGACAGGTCTGGACCCAGTCCTCGGGACCGGTCTTCCATGCTGGGTCGTTTCTGGACGGCCCCGAGGCCCGGCAGGGGCCCCCAGAGGCCGAAAGTACGGAGACACCTCCCGTCGTGACTTTCTCATGCCTCGAAAGGGTCCTCGAGGCCTCGAGGGGATCCACGAGGCCTCCAAGGGGGGTCTGGGCACTCCGACCCCGTCTGGGAGGCCTGGGAGGGGCGCCGCCGCGGCGGGCGGGCGGCCCGCGGCCCGGGCAGGAAAGCGGCCTCCGCGGCGGCGTGCCCTGCGCGAGCGCAGGCCGCGGGGGCGACCCTCGGGGCCGAGGCTCCGAGGGGCGTCTTGGGCGGGCCTTGATTTATTTATGTATTCTTTCACGCATCAGTGTTATTAATTATTACTGTTGTTGTTGTTGTTCTTCTTCTTCTTCTTATGACTGTTGTTCTTTTCTCTTCTTATGATTGTGTTTCTTATTATTATTTTGGTATTCGCATTCGGATTTGTATGTTTATTATAATTATTACTACTACTACTACTACTACTACTACTACTACTACTACTACTACTACTACTACTACTACTACTACTACTACTACTACTACTACTACTACTACTACTACTACTACTACTACTACTACTACTACTACTACTACTACTACTACTACTACTACTACTACTACTACTACTACTACGACCACCATTTTTGAATTCCTTTTACGGTAACTATTACTACTACTATTTCTGCTACTATTACTATCTTTATTTTTTATTGCAATTACTCGTCTATGACTATTTGTATTACTATCATCATCGCTATTTTTCTTCTTATATCTAATTCTTATAATCTTTACAAAAAATGATATTGTTATTGCTATTCGTATCCTTCCCCAGTCAGAGCTTGCCTCTGTAGGGGTCCAAGCAGATTCATATGGTTAGGTTAGCTGCGGCGCCGATTTCGGCGGCACGACCGGGTGCCGAGGTGCCCAGGTGCCCGGGTGCCCCGGTGCAGCCCAGGTGCCCGGGTGGCCAGGTGCCCGGTGCCGTGGTGCCCGGGTACCCAGGTGCCCGGGTGCCTGGTAGCCCTGTAGCCTTATAGCCTTGTAGCCCTATAGCCCAGTAGCCGCCCTATAGCCTTATGGCCTTATAGCCGTATAGCCGTATAGCCTTATAGCCCTATAGCCCTATAGGCCCATAGCCCTATAGCCCTAAAACATTCGGATTGGGTTTTCTCCGGTATCATTACTATAGTTACTCTTTTTCTCCTTCTTCTTCTTCTTATTATTATTCTCCCATTATCCTTATTACTCCTGCCATCGTATATTCATGATGAATATATGTATTTATTTATGCTGTTCTATGCATGCACTCAGTTGTGCTAATACTGCTGAGTATTAGTATGCGTATCCGTGCTGTTGTTGTTGTTGCTGTTGCTGTTGCTGTTGCTGTTGTTGTTGTTGTTGTTGTTGTTGTTGTTGTTGTTCAGGCTGATGACAACGGCCGCGCGTCTGAGCTCCGTGCGTCAACGCGTAAACTTGACGTGCAGAAGGCGGGGCGCGCTACCTGTCGTAACGGCGCCGGCTGGCTGCGAACCACAGCGGCGTTTTGAGCGGGTCATAGGCTGAGGGGCACTTCGCCCAGAAGACATGCCTTTGTCGGGCGAGCGGCAGCGTGGCCTGGCCGGTGTGGGCACGGCCCCATCCAGAGACACGGGGGCCACAGGCGGCGAGGATCGATCACGCTGCCGAGCAAGGCAAGGACGCAGGCTCCGAGGGAGGACCGAGCCTCGAAGAGTGGGCTGGACGTAGCAAGATCAGTCAGCAACGAGCTGGGAACCCGGATCGAATCGGAATGTGCGTCGGATCGGTTCACGTCGACACGATGTCGGAATCGAAGCGAATCGGCCGCGCCAGGGTGCACACCAACGCCATGCAAGCATCGGGCCGCATGGGATTCTTGGAGTATCGGAATCGAATAAGATCCGGCCAGCCGTAATCGACGACGAATCGGATCCATCAGATCGAACTGGGCCCTGCATGGGGGGTTACCCTGAGATCCTGGCGTCGCTATTTCTTCACAACGGGCGAATTTGCCTTGTTTCGGGCCCCAAGACCCTGACGTATTGATCCGGCTCGAACGGTGCTGCAGGCGAGATGGGGTCGTGGGCTTCCCGTCGAGCTTCTTCCTGACAGTGTTGCAATTTTGTCGTGACGTCGGATCTCAGGGAAAAGGAGAGGGCAGGACAAAAGGGCTTGGCGAATCAGCTCACGTATCTGACTCCTTCCCGGCGACGTGCCTGGAGGCGGGCCCGACACCAGCTGCATGCAGCAGATGCTGCACCCTCCCCTCTTCCCGATCCCCCCCCCTCCCCCCCTGTCGCCCGACCGCCGCGAGAGCATCGAGGACGGACGTCCGAAATGGGTACGGAAAGAATGGGTACAATGCCCAACAACAAATGTTGCCCCAAACCAACAGCGGCCGCTGTTGGGCAGGCGGCCTCCTGTCTCGAGTGGACACAGGCCGCGGCGGCGCGGACGGCGAGTCCTGCTCAAACTGCACAGGAACGGCTGTTGGGCATTGTGCCCATTCTTTCCGTGCCCATTTCCTTCGTGCAGCATCGAGGACGGACGCCCTGGCCCCCGCGCGGGCTTCGCGAGCGCGCGCAGGCCGCGAGGACGCCCCTCGGGGCCGAGAGGCCCGAGGGAGGCCCGCCCCTCCCTCGGGACCGCCGCGCGGGCACGCACGGCGCGGACACCCGCGCGCCGTGCGGCCGCTGCACCGGCGGAGGCCGCCCCGCGGAGAGGGTGGCCGAGGGTCGGCGGCGAGAGAAAAAAACCCAAAGAGAACGCACTGCAAAAATCAAAAGACGGAGGTCTGTCGCAAAGCTCGGCCCCTATAGGAGGGGCCCTCGCCCGGCCTCGGGGCCGTCAAAAAACGACTCCGAAGGAGAAACTGGTCCTGGGGAATGGGTCGAGACTTCCGGGGGCCCCGTGTTGAAAAAATCCGCCGACCCTGTCGGCGAGAGGGGGGGGGAAGCGACGAGCTAGGTGCGCTCGCGTCATGTCTGACGCCCTACCCCCCTCCCTCGCACAGTCCTGCATGGCGCTCGCGTCACATCTGACGTCCTATCCATGACAAGTGGCGTTTGTCTCCCCTCTGTTCGCACAGTCGGATGTCGCGGCCGGGCACAGCATTACATGGCATAGCATGGTGTTGAAGATCAGCGCGTCGCCTGACATAGCATGGATCAGGGGCGGGCCTGTTCGGAAGGCTCGGAAGTCCCCCGGCCCTGAGAAATTTTCTCGAAGCCTTCCCCGAAGACACAGAGAACCTCTCAGAAGGCCTTCTCTAGGAGAAGAAGAAACGGCCTACACATAAACTTTGGCGCTCCGCGCGGATTTCTTGGATCTGCGCTGAACCATCCTTTCTGGAGCGCGGAGCGCGCCAGGGGCGGCGCCGGAGGCGCCGCTGGGGAGGCCGCGCGGAGCGCCCAAAGTTTATGTTTACGGCGTTTTTTCTTCTTCGAGAGAAGCCCCGCCGCCTTCTGAGAAGGCCTTCTCCTTCTCACTTCCCCCCCTCGCCCGAGGCCGAGCATCAGGTCGGGCCGCACTCGCGGTACGGAGTCGGAGCCGCACCGCATCGGCTGCGGGATGATGCACAACAGCGTCGTGCAAGCACATCGGGCAACATCGGGTCGCCGGATCACTGGCATCGCCGCCTGCTGCGGAGAAGGCGCAACGCACCTGCGAGTTTGCAGGTGTCCTCGTGCATTCTGCTCCCTACCTCGCGCCCCCACCAGGCCTCTTGGCCGTCAAAAGCTAAGACAACCACGGTCCACGCGTCCCACAAGCCACCCGCTCAAAGGCTGGCCAGAATCGAATCGGGCTGGCCAGAATCGGAATCGAGTCGAATCGCTTGGCGCGAAATGGACCCTGCGGGGATCCAAGTTTAGAACATCTGCGTATGCATCCGACTGACATATCTTAAAGGCGCAGGAGGTCTGGGTTCCTTCTCGGGTTCCTTGGCCACAGATCTGGCCCGAGAGGGCCGGTCGGGACGCGTCACGGAACACTCTCGACGAAACGCAAAGCCTGGCTTATTGCGCGTGTGCTTCGCATCTTCCCGGTCTTCCACCTCATGCAGAGCACGGCTGCGATCAATATCGCGCCGACTTTGCTGAACATTGCCGCGCATGGGTGTTCACTTGCGCGCGTTCCGCACCAGCCGAAGCTCGACTTGATCTTGAAGTGTCCGCGGCAGCGTGAGAGCTCTTCGTCTTGATCGAACTTTAGAAGCAACATCTGGGCAGAGGGGAACGCCTGCCGAACGGCTTGCCATGGCACTGCGCTGGGCTGCTGATCAGCCAGTAAGAAAGATTCCGTCGCAGGGGGCGAGGCTCCCCTGGCTCTTTGGCGCGCACGCGCAAGCACGATGCATCGCCGAGGGCGCCGCGGAGGCGTGCGCGGAGGGGTCCCAGCCCTGGCGGGCATCTGCTGTCTGCGGACGTCCGACGCTTGTACCTGGCTCCCCTACCGCACCTCGGACTGAGGGCAAGACTCCGGGGCAACGACAGGGGGGGGACCAGCTCAGGGGGGGGGGAAACATCGACCCGGAATCGGCGATGCACTGTCGATCGATCGGCGACGGGCCCCCGAAAACGAATCCGCACGGTCCTCGGTGGGGTGGGCCATCGGGCAGGGCCCTGTCAGCGATGAATAGGCGATCGCGGGTCGATGCATCTCCCCCTGAGACCATCCCCCCTTATCGCTGCCCCTGAAAGACCAACCAGGGTCGAATCGAGCAGTCGCTCCAGCGGCGGCGACGAAGACGGCGGCGTCAGGAGGTCTCCAGAGAGGGCGTTCCAGAAAAAAAGCCTCGCCTTCGGCTCATCCTCGCCTTCGGCGGGCACCGCCGGAAGGTCAGCAGAAGCTGGCGGAAATAACACGGCGGCAGCTCCGCCGGCAGAAGCAAAAGAGAGACGTCAACATGTGTGGATCCAGCATTTCTGCAGTCGGCCAGATGTCTCTGGAGGCCTCTAGAGGCCCAGAAAAGGGCCGAAAGTGTCCAAGCAGCATTGGGTCCTCGATCCTAGAGCCTGGAATGGCTGGCTGCCTCTATCGCGGTCCCCCTCGACTGGCGACCCGATGCCCAGAAAGGGTTAAAGACGTACACACGCCTCGATGGTCGAGGCTGGCTGGCTTCGTCGAAGGCCCTGCTTAGTCGAGGCTGGCTTCTTTCATCGAGTTGGGGGCTGGCTGGCTTCGTCGAAGGCCGCCCTGCCTCGTCGAGGCCGGCTTCCTCCATCGAACCTCGGGGCCGGGCTGGCTTCGTCGAAGGGCCCCCGCGCGACGGCGGGCGCGTCCTCGCTTGGGCGGGGCCCCGCGCTGGCTGGGCCCCTTTGGGCGCGGCGGCCGGGCGGCGGCGAGCACCTCGGCGGATCCCTGCGCCTCTCTGGTGCCCAATCCTCTTCGTCGCCGTCGCCGTCGACTCGTCGCCCAGAGCCGCTCGTGGCCGTCACCCCCCGAGGAAGCGTCTGCGCGCGCACGCGTGTCTGCCGTCCTGCACCGCAGCGCGGGGGGGCCGCACAGAGAAATGCAACCGCTCGGGCCTCAAAGGTGGCATGCTCGCTGCCGTCCTCGCCATCACTCGTGCCACGGCGCGCGCGCAGGCCTGTGCCCGCGCCACCCGTTGGCTCAAGGGACTGGGTGAATGCGCTGGAAGCCTTCGTGTTTGGACGACGAGGGTCTTGCTTCCAAAAGAATCGGCCTCATTACGCCCGCAAGCGCTGTATCATCAACAACTTTGCGAAACTTGCCTGGTCAGTGCGTGCTGGCGTGGATACCAAACAATGACTTCTCTCATTCTGGATGGGTGAACCAAGTGGTGCGAGCTATGTGGAACAAGCGATGTGGTGCAATATTTGTGGTGTGAAGTGTGTGGTGCAAACTATGTGGTGCAATTGACTACCCTGCACCGCGCTTGACCACTCCACTGCTCGCGCAAACATCCCACCCACCCACCCGCAACTTGGTTCGCAAAATCTCTTAAGACCGTGACGGTGGGTACCACATGGCACTTGCCAACGACAGTGACGCCGACGACGACAGCGACAACGACGACGACGACGCCGCCGACAACGACAACGACGACACCGACGACGACTCCAACGACTTCGACGACGCCGACAACGACGACGACGACGACGACACCGACGACGACGACGACGCCGACGCGACGACGACGACGATGACAACGACGACGACGATGACGACGCCGACGACGACAACGACGACGCCGACGACGACGACGACGTCAACGACGCCGACGACGACGACGACGGCGGCGACGACGACGACGCCGACACGACGACGAAGACGACGACGCCGACGCCGACGACGACGACGAAGACGACGACGACGTCGCCAACGAAGACGACGACGAGGGAGGAGGGAGGACGACGACGGCGACAACGGCGACAACGACGACAACGACGAGGGAGGAGGGAGGACGGCGACGACGCGAACGACGAAGAAGGAGGAAGGACGGCGACGCCGACGACGGCAGCGACGAGGGAGGAGGGAAGACGACGACGACGACAACGACGACGACGACGACGACGGCGACGAAATAGGAGGGACGACGACGAGACGCCGACGACGGACGACGACGACGACGAGGGAGGAGGAGGAAGGACGACCACGGCGACAACGACGACGGAAACGACCACGACGCCAAAGAGGACGACGACGACGAACACGAGGAAAGACAGAGGACGACGTAGGCGACGACGACGACGACGACGCGGGAGGAGGGAGGACGGCGACGACGACGACGACGACGACGCAAGAGCGCGCGCGCACGCTTTTGTTGAAAATCCGTGTTGCGAAACCTTGGGTTTTTGTAGGTTTTTGGGACGCGCGATTTCGAATTCCTTCCGAAACCGATGGGTTTTGAAGGATTTCGACGTTCGCGCGCGACCACGCTCGCGTCTGCACTTCGTCCTATTTGTTGCAAAGGATTCTCGCGACGGCACACGTGCAAGGGCGTTCGACAGATTTCGACATGCGCGCGCGCGAAGCCCGTTTGGTAGCATTTTGTGAAAATCTTGGAAAACCTATTGTTTTCTTAAGATTTCGCAAGAGCTCGCGCGGAAGTTTTGTTAGCAAACCAGTGTTGCGAAACCATGTGTTTTTGTATGTTTTTGGGAACTCGATTGCGAAATCCTCCCGGCACCGAAGGTTTTTGAAGGATTTCGGCATGCGCGCGCGACGACGCGCGCGTGTGCACTTCGTCTCATTTGTTGCAAGGGATTCTTGAACAAGTGTTATGTTAGAACAACAAATGTCACCGCACAATGTTTTTTACAAGGGAGCCTCAGGGGGGGAACCCGGCCTGGTTGGGATGGTATGATTTCATATTCAGGATGGACGAGTGTGCAATATATATATATATACATATATATATATATGAAATTATGCTATCCCAGGGGGAAGCGTTAAGTCCGGGGGGGGGGTAGAGTCTAGTCTCTGTTTAGAAAGGAGAATCCACTCTGCTGAACTTGAAGTCGTCATCTCCACTGCTCTCGCAAACATTCCACCCACCCACCCGCAGCTTAGTTTGCAAAACCTGTTAAGACCGACTACGATGACACCGACGCCAACGACTAGGACGACACCGACGACGTCTCCGACGACTTCGACGACGACGCCGACGCCGACGCCGACGAAGACGACGACGACGCCAACGAAGGCGACGACGAGGGAGGAGGAAGGACGACGACGGCGACAACGACGACAACGACGACAACGACGAGGGAGGAGGGAGGACGGCGACGACGCGAACGACGACGAAGGAGGAAGGACGGCGACGCCGACGACGACAACGACGAGGGAGGAGGGAAGACGACGACGACACGACGACGACGACGACGGCGACGAAATAGGAGGGACGACGACGAGACGCCGACGACGGACGACGACGACGTGGGAGGAGGAGGAAGGACGACCACGGCGCCAACGACGACGGAAACGACCACGACGCCAAAGAGGACGACGACGACGAACACGAGGAAAGACAGAGGACGACGTAGGCGACGACGACAACGACGCGGGAGGAGGGAGGACGGCGACGACGACGACGACGACGACGACGACGCAAGAGCGCGCGCGCACGCTTTTGTTGAAAATCCGTGTTGCGAAACCTTGGGTTTTTGTAGGTTTTTGGGACGCGCGATTTCGAAATCCTTCCGAAACCGATGGGTTTTGAAGGATTTCGGCGTTCGCGCGCGACCACGCTCGCGTCTGCACTTCGTCCTATTTGTTGCAGAGGATTCTCGCGACGGCACACGCGCAATGGCGTTCGATAGATTTCGACATGTGCGCGAAGCCCGTTTGGTAGCATTTCGTGAAAATCTTGAAAAACCAATTGTTTTCTTAAGATTTCGCAAGAGCTCGCGCGGAAGTTTTTTTGGCAAATCAATGTTGCGAAACCATGTGTTCTTGTATGTTTTTTGGAAGCTCGATTGCGGAATCTTTCCGGCACCGAAGGATTTTGAAGGATTTCGGCATGCGCGCGCGACGACGCGCGCGTGTGCACGTCGTCCCGTTTTTTGCAAGGGATTCGTGACAACATGTTATGTGAGAACAACAAATGTCACCGCATAGTGTTTTCACAAAGGAACCTCAGGGGGGGGGGAGCCCGGCCTAGTTGGGATGGTATGATTTCATATTTAGGATGGGCGAGTGTGCAGATATATATATATATATATATATATATATATATATATATATATATATATATATATATATATATATATGAAATCGTATTACCCCAAGGGGAAGCGATAAGTCCGGGGGGGGGTAGAGTCTATTTTTAGAAAGGAGAATTCACCAAGTCAACCATGAATTGCCAATTTTACTGTTCACGCAAACATCCGACCCGCCCACCCGCAACTAGTTTGGCAAAAACCTGTCGGCCACGACTGCGGTTCCAGATTTGGCCTCCCTAAGAGCATCTTTATAGCCGCGCGCTCGCGCGCAAATCGACCAACTGGTATGGCACAACTGTTGTGTCGGCGATGGCGTTTCCCGACGGGATCTTCCCGGCGTGTTTCAAAGGCAGCGCTGGCGCGCGGGCTCCTCAGTGCGAGTCGGTGACCCAGGCGGGCGCGATATCATGATTACGTCGACAACGGCTACAGCGATGATGACAATATCGATGGTGGTGGCCACGGCGACGACGTCGACGGCAAGGCCAATGACAGCGCCGATGCTGGTGACGACGGTGTGAAGGTGATTGTGATGATGATGATGATGATGATGATGATGCTGATGCTGATGATGATCGCGGCAATGGCTGCGAGCAGCGATGAGAGGCTTGCGAGGAAGCGCGCGCAGAAATTCAAAGAACCAGTCAGACTTTCTGTTGAACTGCCGTTGGTTTCATGTGTTTGAAGAGCTCTACCTTGAAATGCCTCGAACAACAATGCAGTGGAAGGATTTCGACATGCGCGCGTGGCTGCGCGCGCATTTTGCCCATCTGGTCTGACTTGATACGGACTCGTGCAGTGGACACACCATGCTAGATCAACGCGGATGTGCCGCGAGGTGGGGTGATAGTGCGGGCTGTTGACGGGTTTGCAAACATCGCATGCTTTCCCTGTGATTGGCGCAAGTGCGCCCAGGCAGAAATTCCCACCAGCCCTTTGGGCCAAGGTGGTCTAGCGATATTTTTCCTTCCTCTTCCAAAACCCTCTTCCCTTCGGGGAGGGGTACCATGTGCGGGCGAGTGTGGATATTTTTTTGCACGGGATTATTGGCACATGTCCTTTCGAGATAAGCGAGTGTGTGCGCGCATGGTACTATTTTACAGGGGCGGGAGGGGTGGTGGTCGACACCAGCTTGGCGGGGATGGTCTGATTTAGTATATGGACAATTAACGATGGGGTAGAACCATATGTAAATTGCAATGTCCCAGGAAGGTCCAATACCTTGGGCGTGGTGGTGCAACGGGGGTAGACTCTATTCTTCTTGAACGAAGATATGTGGTACAAGCCATGTGGTGCAGTGTATGGGACGCACTACAGGTATGTCAACTCATGAGGTGTCAACTCCACTGCTCGTGCAAACATCCCACCCTCCCACCCGCAACTTGTTTGGCAATACCCACTCAGCCACGATTGCAGTTGCCGATTGGCACTTGCTAGCGCATCTCCATGGCCGCGCTGGCGTCGCGAACGCTCGCGCGCAGGGCGACCAACTGGTTTGGCACAACTGATGCGGCCTCGATGGCGTTCGCCAGTGGAGACTCCCCAACGTGTTTCAAAGCTGCGCTGGCGGCTGATGGTGGTGGCGATAATGATTATGACTATGGTGATAGCGATGGTGATGGACGACGAAAATGCCAATGGCGGCACCGATGCTGGTGTTGACGATGGCGATTCTGATGTCCATGTGTCGGTGATGAAGGTGATGGTGGTGATGATGGCGGCAGTCGCGGATATTGACGATAGCGATGGCGGCGGTGATGCGATGGCGCTGATGAGGGTGATGAGGAAGTCCGCGCGCGCAGAAATTCCAAGACATCTGGCCGACTTTTTGTTGTTGAGCAGCACCTGTTCGGTGGTCTGCTCTGGGCACGCTTCCTTTGGACAGGTTCAGGCGTCCGCGCGTCTTGGCAGGGCGTCGGCACCCGCGCGTGGCGGCGCGCGCGCGTGGCCCGCATGGAGCTACGTATTTGATACGGTTTCGTGCGCTGGGCGCGCGCCAACTCGACGCGGCTGCACTGCGCGCTGCTCGAGGAGCGAATGGCGACGCCTGGCAAAGACGCGGAGCTGATTGCCGACGTTCGCAGGCTCGCCCTCGGGCAGACCCTCAGGTTTCGGGGTTTCGGGGTTGGACGCGGTGAGCGCGGTTTCTTGGCGGAGCTGACTGAGCATACTGTTTTCACAACGATCACAGCAAGCGCGCGGGCAGAACATCTGCACGATGTGGATGATCTTTTTTTAACTACCGCTGGGGTTTTGGAGGTCTCACTAATGTTTTTGGTGTGCTTTCGACATGTGCGCGCACGTGTGGACTCTGCTGATTTTTCTGCAAGGAATTCTTGTAATCTTAGTTCTGATCTCAACGAGTGTTTGCGCATTAGAATGTTTGACAAGGATGGCGGGGGGGTCGATACAGGTTGGGCTGGGATGGTGTGGTTTTACAAGGGAAACAACGATGGGGCAGACTCTCATGCAAATTGTAATGCCCCAGGGTGGACCCTAAAATCTGGGCTCGGGAGGGTGGTACAGACTTTTCTCTTTCGGGACGGGGATCTATGTCGGGCACGCTAAGTGGTGCAAGCTAAACTGTGTGGTGCAAGCTCTGTACTTCAATCTATATTGTGCGAACTATGATTTAGACTTTGAAATTTATCTGTGGGGCAAACCATGTTGTGCAGTCTAGTTTGTGCAATCTATGTGGTGCTGCCGTGCAGCCCTCGCGTTCGCGCCATGGAGCGGGCGTTCACATGACACGGATCCATGCACATTCGTCGGCACCGCACGGGGCGATCTTGTCGGTCGGCCCGCGCGCCAAGGGCTCACGCGGTTCGCTGGGTCCCCCCCGCCGGGCTAAATGCAAGGCGTTTCGAACAGGCAAATCGGCATGGCCCACTCTCACTTCACTCCTGGGAAAGCGGTTCCTGGCATCTCGAGCGCCTGACGCGCACAAGACCTACCCCTTCGTGGCTCCGAAGACATGCCAAGAACATTTCCGCCTCCTCCTCCTCTTGATCCCACCACTTTCCTTGTTCTTGTGCTTTTCCCATCGTTTTCCTGGTGTCCACTGTCCTCGAATATGCTGATGAAGGCCTTCGCGTAGACAAGAGACGCGTCATATATGAGGCCCCCAAGTAACTTAGAACGGCTCCCACGCTGCGCCCCAGAAAAAGTCAGCACATCCAGTGTGCCTTGAACGTTGCCGTCCAGCGCTTGGTTCGTAAGATTCTGGAATATAAACTGCTCGCTGAGCGTCTGCGCCCGAGAACGGCCACGAAACATTTCTAAGGTGGCCTCCTGACGTCGCCTAGCCGGTCCGAGGTGGCATAATGGCGGCGGCCCAGAACCCTGAGATCCGACGTCGCGAAAAATTGCAGCACCGTGCAAGAACTCGACCAGAACCTTGGACCCCATCTACCTGCGGCATCTCGAGCCAGATCGATCCGAGAGGGCTCCAGGACCTGAAACCGGGCAAACTCGCCCGCTGCGGACGAATTGCGACGCCACGATCTCGAGGCTCCCCCCGGGGTTTTCGGGTCGTCCGCCACCGTGCCGCTGGGCACGGAGTGGGCGTGTCCTCAGGTCCTTTGCCTAATGCCATGGGCACTCCCGAGTAGACTCGAAGAGGCCCGGACCCCGAATTCCCAAACCTGTCGGGGCTCCCCGCGTGCCCTCCGGGCTGCCCCCGCGGCTGCCCGCAGGATTTTCGGGCCCGAGAAGAGGCCCCAGGACGGGCCAAGAGGGCCCGAGGCCCGAGGACGGTCCAAGAGGGTCCCGAGTCGCCGAACGATCGCTGCAAGACGCTCCAGATGACTCGCAGACGGCCCAACAGGCCTCGAGGCCTCCAAGAGGCCGCCCCAAGGCGCCCCAAGAGGCCAACATCATTGATTTTCCTAGGGTTTTTGAATCATTTTGGCGTTCTCCCCTTTTCTGCTTTCCGACGCCGCAAGACGGCCCAACGCCCCCAAGACCACCCCAAGACGGCCCAAGAGGCCTCCAATAGGGCCTCAAGACGGCCTAATCGCGCCCTAACACGGCCCAAGAGGCGTCCAAGATGGCCCAAGAGGGCCCAAAAGGGGCCAAGAGAGGGAAACATGAACCGATCATCCGAGCGTTCCGCCCCAAGAGGCTCCCAGAAGGCCCCAAGAGGCGCCCAACAGGCACCAAGATGCCCCCGAGAAGCCCCCAAGAGGCCCCAAGAGGCACCCAAAACCCAAACGAGGCCCCTAAGAGGCCCCAGAACGGCCCCAAGAGGCTTTAAACCTGCCTCCAAGAGGGCCCCGCGGGGCCTCCGAGATCCGAGCGAACATCCAATAGGCTTCACACCCACCACCCAGGGCACGGTGGCTGGATGGGCCGAAGGCCATTGGTTCACTCGGCTCTCCGGCGGCTGTTCGGGACGATCCAGGCACCCTCAGACGCCCCCTATTGCTTGCAACAAGGGTGCCTGGCGTGCTAGACCCTTTCGGTCTTGGTTTTGGTTCTTTTTCCCAAAGAACTCCCCCTGGGGCTTCGGCCCGTCCCGCCGGGGTCCCGGAAGGATTGCCCAGGACCGGAAACGACCTCAACGTCCGCAACAAACAAATTCCAAGACGGCTCAAGATGGCCTCCACGATGGTCCAAGACGGCCTCCAAGTCCGCCCAAGAGAGGAGATGCCTCCAAGTCCGCCCAAGAAACCTCCAAGACGGCCCAAGACGGCCCAAGAGGTGTCCAAGAGGCCTCCAAGACGGCCCAAGAGGCCTCCGAGAGGTCCTCCAGGAGGGCCCACAGAGGCCCAAATCATGGATTTAGTTTTTTTTTTTTCTTCCTTCTTCTTCTTCTTCTTCTTCTTCTTCTTCTTCTTCTTCTTCTTCTTCTTCTTTCTTATATATAAGCATTTTTCGTATGTGCTCCTTTTCGGCTTTCCGACGACCCAAGACGGCCCAAGAGGCCCCCAAGATCGCCCCCACAATGCCCAAGTGGCCTCCAAGATGGCCTCAGGACTGCCCAAGAGGCCCCCAAGACGGCCCCAAGAGGGCACAAAGACGACCCAAGAGGCCTCCAAGACGCCCAAGATGGCCTCTAAGACGGCCCTGGAGCACCCCAAGAGGGCCCCAAGTCGGCTCAGAGAGGCCCCCCAAACGGCTTCCGACGGCGTCAGTTGGGCCAGGAGCCCACCAAGATGGCCGAAGTTGGCTCGAAGCTGGCCCAAGACGGCTCAAGAGGCCTCCAAGAGGGCCTCTAGAAAGGCCACAAAAGGCCCCCCAAAATGATATTCCTTAGGTTTTTGAATGATTTTGGGATTTGCTTCTCTTCGGCCGTCCGACGCCCCGAGACGGCCCAAGAGCCCCCAAAGATCGCCCAAGAGGCCTCCAGGATGGCCCCAGAACGGCCCAAGAGGCCTCCAAGACGGCCCCAAGAGGCCCCCAAGACGGCCCAGGAGGCTTTTGAGACGCCCAAGATGGCCTCCAAGACGGCCCTGGAGCATTCCAAGAGGACCCCAAATCGGCCCAGAGGGGCCCCCCAAACGGCTTCCGATGGCGTCGGACGGGCCAGGAGCCCACTAAAACGGCCGAAGATGACCCTAAAGTGGCCCAAGAGGCTTCCAAGAGGGCCTCCAGGAAGGGCCGAAAAGGCCCAAATCATTGATTTCCCTTGATTTTTGTAAGGATTGTGGCATTTGCTGTTTTTCGGCCTTCCGACGGCCCGAGACGGCCCAAGTGCCCCCAAAGATCGCCCAAGAGGCCCACGACGGCCCCCAGAGGCCCCCAAGACGGCCCAAGAGGCCTCCAAGAGCTTCCAAGACGGCCCAAGAGCCCTCCAAGACGTCCTCCAAGAAGGCCCGAAAGGGTCAAAATGGCATCCAGACGGCCAAGGTGACTTTCAAGATGCCCACGTGTTCTCCGAAGGCTTTCCAAACCGATTCGGGGAACACATGGTCCGATAGCTTGGCAGGTCTGGCCTCAACCTTCGGCCACATAGGCGCTTCCAAAAAGGCAGGGAGCGGCGGTGATTAGCCGTAGGCGGCTTAGATGCACTCGGCTCTCCGGCGGCTGTTCGGGACGATCCAAGCAACCCCAGACCGCCCTCGGCGAGGCGAGAAAGTATAGTATCGTGCAAGGGCTCGACCGGAGCCCTGACCCCCATCTTCCCGCGGCACCTTTCCAGGCCGTATCGATCCGTGAGGGCCTCGGGGCACGATGCAAGGCAGACTCGCCCGTTGCAAACGAAATTCGACGCCAGGATCTCAGGGAAGGGGCGGAGACAGCCCAGTGCGCCCAGTGCCCTAGCACTGGCGCGCCTTAGGGTGGCTTGCCAGGTCTGCAAAGCAGGCAAGTGGCAACCAGTAGTTAGACAGCAGTGCATGGCGAGGGGAAACATCAACGCAGCGTGCACCCGAACCGTAAGCATTTTGGCCCGTGAGCCGCTTCGAGCGGCGTGCGCCGCAGCCAGCGTACTCGTGGCCCTGATCCTGAGGAAAATACCATGTATCCGAGGATCTCAGGGAGAGTGCGGAGACAGTGCGCCCTGGTTTTCGGGTCAGAGCTCGGCTTTTCTGGCCGCCGTTCGGTACGGCCCGGGCAGAACCCAGAAACGCTCTCGGCGCGGCGCGGCTGCTGAAGGGCACCCCGAGGCTGGAAAACCGCCGCGAGACGACGGAAACGCACATGCACCGCGAGCCTCGAACCCGACTTCCCTCCGGGAGCCTGCCCCCCCCCAGTGCGCCCCGTGAGACAGGCCAATGCGACCAATACGCCTCAGCACGGCGCGTGGCTCCCGCGCGACCGCCGCGGTGTCCCCGGGCTCGCCGCCGGGGAGGCCGCCGAGCCGCCCGCCGCGCCGCGCGGGTGAGGCCACGGCGCCGACGTCGCAAGGAGCGGCCTCTTGCCGCGGCGGGGCCGTCGTCGTCGTCGTCGTCGTCGTCGTCGTCGTCGTCGTCGTCGTCGTCGTCGTCGTCGTCGTCGTCGTCGACTTTTTCCTGCTCGTTTGCCAGTGTGCCGCCCTAGCCGTCGGGGCTCGCAGGCCCCCTCCAGCAGGCTGGGAAGGGCAGGCCTGCACATCTGCTCCTTCTCCAGTGGCCTGCCCAAGACTCAGTGACTCCCGGGCGTCCTTCCTCCGCTCGGCTGCGCGCCGAGGGGGAAGTGAGAAGGACCAGGCCTTCTCAGAAGGCGGCGGGGCTTCTCAGAAGCCCTCCTGCCTTTCTGAAGCGTTTTCTGCCTGCGCTGAAGGCTTGGAAGAAACTTCTCAGAAGCCCAGGGGACTTCCGAGTCCTCTGAGAAGGCCCGCTCCCTTTCACCTCCCCCCTGGGCTGGCAGCCGATCCTCCTCGTGCCCCACCGGCGGGCATCCCTTTCGCCCCCCTCCCCCCCCCCCTCCCCCGCAACCCTCTGCTCGCGTCCAGGAGCGCGGCGGGGGTGAGCTCCCTCATCTTGATCCCCGATTCCTCGGTACACCTCCCCCTCTCTCCCCCCCCTCCCTTCGTCCCTCCCATCCCTCGATCCTCCTGCTCACCCTCCCTGAATTTAGATCTTCTCCCACTCCTCCCCTCGATCCTCGATCCTCGATCCTCCTCGATCCTCCCCTCCCCTCTGCTGCTGAACCCTCCTCATGCTGCTGCTGCTGCTCCTGCTCCCGCTCCTCCACCCTTCGCTCGCGGCGCGCGCGGGGAGCCCACATGCGCGGGGGGGGGGGGGCGCTGGAAGGGAGCGGGAGGGAGGGGAGGGAGGGAGGATGGTGGGAGGGTGGAGGGTGGAGGGTGGAGGGTGGAGGGTGGAAGAGGAGGAGGAGGAGGAGGAGGAGGAGGAGGAGGAGGAGGAGGAGGAGGAGGAGGAGGAGGAGGAGGAGGAGGAGGACGAGGAGGTTGACGAGGCAGCGAAGGCAGCGGCGAGGGCAGCAGCGGGCTCCTCGCTCGCCTCCTTCCTCTCCCTTTGACCTGCACGGCCCAACCCGCCTGGGGCCGCCGCGCACCCCCCCCTTCTCTCCCCCGAGGGCCCACTTCGACGCGCCGCCCCGGCGGGGGCCGAGGCGCCACCAGCGCGCAGCCGCCAGCCAGGACGAGATGCAGCGGAGGCCAGTCCGCAAGAAGCCTTCCGCAAGAACCCCCCCCCTGAGACCCCCCCCAGGGCGTCCCCACTGGTTTTCGGTATGGGGACGTCACGCTTTCCATCGCCAAACCATCGACACCGAAGAAACCTAGGGCACCCTGGAGGCAAGCAGGGCGTTTCTTGGCATGGGCCTCCACTGCAGCGAGGGAGCGGTTAGGGCGGGAACACGGGGGCGGAGTACTCTTGTAGGCGTTTTTACTCTGGGCTTCGACCTCTGGCCGACGGGTGGGGGAGGGTAAGGCCAGTGGCCCGCGCCCATCGGCGAAACAATGAATAACAAAATGGCGACCTTAACCATGCCCCAACGAGAACACCACCGCTGGCGGGCTGCCGTAGCGAGAACACCACCGCTGGCAGTCGCAGCTCTTGCCCTCGCACCCCACTCAAGACTGCTTGAGTGTTGTTCGCCGCCCTCCCTGGCGGCAGAATGCAGCTGAGGAGCTTGACTCGGGAGGAGGAGGGAGGATGGACGATGCGGCCAAGATTTCTGGAAAGTCCTCCGAGGCTTTCGGCCCCCCAGGGTGCCTTCTGAAGACTGCGCCCGCTCTGGGGACGCGAGCCTTCCCGAACGGCCGCGGAACGGCCACCCGGCGCCCGGGCCGGGACCCGAGAGTCAGTCGGAGGGACCTCTTCTTCTTCTTCTCCTCCTCCTCCTCCTCTTCCTCCTCCTCTCCCTCCTCCTCCTCCTCCTCCTCCTCCTCCTCCTTCCTTGTCCTCCTCCTCCTCCTCCTCCTCCTCCTCTCCCTCCTCCTTCTCCTTCTCCGTATCCTGTTCCTTCTCCTTCTCCTCTTCTTCCTCCTCCTCCTCCTCGTCTTCCTCGTCGAGCTCCTCCGCATCCCCCCACCCCACTTTTGCCATAAGAAGAACATATCACATAAACATAAACTTTCGGAAGTCCGCGCGGATTCCTTGGACCAGCGCTGGGGCCCCTCCTTATTGCGCAGCATGCCATGGTCGGCGCTGAAAGCGCCGCCAAGGGATCCAACACCGATCTAAGACATCCGCCTGGGCTCCCGACATTTCACGTGTATTATTTTGTTTTTTTCCAGATCTTGTTCCTCCTCCTCCTGCAGTCCTTCTCCTCCTCCTCCTCCTCCTCCTCCTCCTTACATCTCCTGGTGATCCGCCACCTCCTCTTCCAATGTACGCAACTCCCCTTGTCTGATTGCGCATAACACGATGGGGTCCTCTGGGAGGTGCCAGGCCCGCTACAAACATGGCACTGACAGAAAGACCTCTGAAAGAACGGAAGGGCTTTTCTGGCCACGGCGAGCCTCGACCGCGATGCGGCTCCCCGGCCTAGACCCGAGGAGCGGCCCGAAAACATGAGCCCCTCCCGAGCGCAAAGTAGCCCCGTGTGTCAGCGACTCGACTGTGTGACACCCGTCGGCGGATAGGGAACAGACAGCGCAGTGGGAAGCGGATGGGCGGGAGGGGTAGGCCATCGGACATGGCGCGAGCGCCTTGGCTTGCTCCCCCTCGGCCCTCCCCCGCGCTGCCCTCCCGCGGGGAGGGCGGCCTTCCTCCGCCACAAGCCAGGCCAAGAGGCCCCCAGATGGGCCCAGAGGAGGCCCCCCAAACGGCCCCCAAGAGGCCTCAAAACTGCCTCCAAGAGGCCAACCACGAGATCCCAACTGATAGGCTTCATACCCACAACCAAGGCACGGTGGCGGGATGGGCCGAAGGCCATTCGAAGACTTTCGGGCCCTATGATCTGGGCGTCTCCCGCATGGGCGCACTGTTGCAAACAGACGCATGAAGTAGAGGTCCAGAGTCAGACCCCCCGCCCTCCCCCCCTTCCGCCCAATGTCGAAACGCCGAGTAAAAAACGCTCACAAATCCGCGCGGAGCTCCGAAAGTCTATGTTCATGCCGTTTTTCCTTCTTCGAGGTCGGCGATGGCACGATCCTGGGCGGGATGGGCAAACGCTGGGGACCCAGAGCTCAGGACGACCCGCTTGTCTAGGAAAACAAGACGTCGGAGGTCTGGGTCAGACGTCCGGCGGCGCCACCAAATATGGCGCCAGTGGTGTTCGATTACGGTTGTTCGTTTTGTTGTTGATTTTTTACGCCGACATTTCGGATTCTGGGGATCGCTTTCGGGCCCCAGGGCGCGAAGAATCCGCTGACACTGTCGGCGTGTTGAAGACGCTGTTCTGTCTGACTCGACGTCGTCGACGTCGTCGACGTCGTCGTCGTCGTCGTCCTTGTCACCGTCGTCGTCGTCGTCGTCGACGTCGTCGTCGCGTTTGACCCCGCTTTCCCTGGACCCGTCGCCGCTCCCCCACCTTTCACCGGGCTCTCCTCGAGCGAGCCAGCCAAAGCGAAACCAGAGCGAAATGGAGCAACGTCGTAGGGGAGTCGAAGGGAAGCCCCTTCCCCTTGATTTGTTTCCCTCCGGGGGGGGGGGTCCTGGGGGGGTCTCGCGGGGGGTTCCTGGGGGGGTGTTCGGGGTCAGAATGCCATTTTCCCCCGGGGGGTCCTGGGGCTCAAAAAACCCCTAAGACAGCTCAAGAAGGCCCCGAATCGCTGACCAATCGGTCCAAGACGCCGAAGATAGCCTCCTGACAGCACAAGCGGCTTCCAAGACGCTCGAAAGATGCCTCCAAGAGCACACCAAGAGGGCTCCAGCAGGCTAAATTATTTTCTGGCGTTCTCTACTTTTCGGCTTCGACGCCCCAAGACGGCCCGAGATGCCACCAAGATCGGCACTATAGGCCTCCAAGAGGTTTCCAAGACGGCTCCAAAACGACCCACTAGGGCCCCACGACGGCCCTAGAGGCTTCCCAGACGGCCCAAGAAGCCCCCCAAGAACAGCCCCAAGAGACGGGAGTCCGAACGAGCCTTTCGAGCCCTCGGTCCCGAGAAGCTCCCAGGAGGACCCAACAGGTCCCCAAGAGGCCCCCAGGAAGCCCGAAGGGAGCTTCAAGAGGCTCCAAGAGGCCCCCAAGATGCCCCCCCCCAAAGGCCCCCTAAACTGCCCCCAAAAGGCCTACGAGCGCGATCCGAAGAGGCCCCACGAAGCAGCACTGAGGACTCTGCCCTATGTCAGCGTCGTCGCCACCGACGCCGCCGTCGTGGTCGTTGTCCCCCTGCAGGGTCGGCGGCACCGTCCGTAAGGCCTTCCCAATGATCAACCGCATCGAAACATGGGACCTGGGGATATCAAGAACTCTAAGGCCCGCGTGGTGAACATGATCGGAACGACGTAGGTCAGGGACCATCCAAAGTGGCCATCTTGGGCCGTCGACGGCGGAAAACAAACCATAGATAGTGTACGGCACGTTCCTGCGTTGACGACGTGGGCCTGTGTGCGTGCCTTGCTTCCGAGCATTCTGACGACAACGTCGCTACTTCCTGATTGTTTGTTGTCCTGCAAACACCTCAGTGGATGTGCCCCTCCGAACATTGAAACTCGCTCCGACAGCTGGCCGCGCCCCGCAATTCAACGCGGACGTCGTGGTCGCAGTCGTCTGCTCCTCGCCCATCGTCTTCCTTCGAATCTATGACGGCTCGTTGGACTATACATCCCGTCGCCTTGGGCTGCTGCAAACGCCGATGGCTCTGGACAAGGTAACGGTCCCCAAAAATGATCATTGCACGGAAAGGGGCATATTCAGGAGATTCAGGAGGATGAGTTGTGTGTCGAGGGAAACAACATGGGGCGACATTTTGATCGAGCAAGCTGCGCGCCACGCATCTGTCACCAATGAGGTAGGGATCAAAATGCAGCTCGAGCGCATCCCTGGATGTATATGGACAATCCGGCAATCCTGCCGGGGCAATCCCGTCAGGGCAATCCTGCAAGCAACCGTTGGCTTCACGTGCGTGCGCTCTAACTCTGCACGGGCGCGGCCGCAACAACAATCATCTTCCTGTCTGTGAAGGAAGTGCTGCTAAACGTGCACCCAGCCTGCCGCACGTGTGGCCGACAGCCGATCTCTGTACACCACTCCCCTCCCAACCCGTCTATCCTCGCCCAGTTGTGCCTACATCTTATTCACGCTCATCGGTTGTGCACTTCGACATTCACATCTTGAGTGTCTACATGTCGAAAACGCAGCACTGATGACAGACCTGCAAGAAAGAACACGTGCACTCGCAAAGCTCTGGATCGCGAGCGTCCCACGTGCGACTACACCTCTGGCTCCAACGCAATCACATGCTGTCATAGATGCACCATTGAATCCGCAACGCCGAACAACATCGGCGATCTTTTTGCGAGACAACGCCGTGGAGTGAGCATCTTCGAAATAACTAAGAGAACATCGGTGTGGGCGAACGTCGAGATCTCAATGCTGGCGTAGGGCATGCTACCGTCCAGTCGGAAGCCAAAGCTGCAACCTTCGAAAGGCAAGGAACGAGCCAAGGCCAGCGCTACCAATATTTGTTTTCCCTAATGACAACCTGTTGCTCAGACTGCGGTGACGTAAACCTTGTAGAAATAAACCACAGGACCCCCGACATGCACCAAGTGGGAACGGGCGCGAAACATCTCATTCGACAAAGCACCAGACGACGACAATAAGCGTACGCCCAAGTATGTTATACCAACGAAGTGCAAACCGCGCCTGCAATTCTGCGGGACTCGCGTTGCCGAACCAATACGCTATCTTCAAGCTGGGGGCTATATTGCAACGGACATGATGTTCAACTATGAAGTGGTGAAACTGGTGGGGCATCCCCCGAGGAACCAGAAGGGGGGTGGAAATTTGGCAGGTCAGAGCTGCCACCTAGGCCCCTCGTCCAGGAAGAAAACACAATTCTGAGACTCATCGGTAAAACAATTCTGCAGTGAACCAACCCCGTCTCAAGATCCTAGGTGGAGAGCCCCAAGAATTTCCCAATTGATCCCGACATGGCGTGAATCAAACTTTGAGGCCCCGAGACGGTCCACGAAGATGGCACAAACCAAATGATTACATGAGGGATGACCGTCAACTAACTTCAGAATGCAACACGGCTCCCGAATGGGCTCTCAATCCCACCAGCCCTCAGGTAGTATGTGGTTTAAAGCGTTTCCTCTTCCAACACCCTTTTTCCCTGTCGGGGAGGGGCTTATCACTGTTCCTTATTGATATACACTCCCTCCTCCAGGCGACCGGCAGCCAACCAGGAACAACAATAACCCCAGGAGGGCCCCCCCTTAATCCCTGTCAACAAACAATACAGCGTACACTTTGGGGCAAAGTCCAGAGTCATGTTCGTGAGGCCCACGAACATTTTGTACTGTTTTGTGGCAGTGGCGGCGGGGGTGTCAGTATACTGCCTGCTATGCGCAGGACTACCTTCCCTGACACAAGCAATACACAATGCATCCCGCGGCTAAATCTGGATCAAGCGCGGCCACCCCGCGATCACTGTGAAGTGGTGGCGTATGTCCTGCTGTGCGCAGGCCCACCAGACACAATGATGGGCACTGGTCTTCGACAATGATGGTGGGGGCCGACATGTTTCCCGATGTGTGCTGTCATGTGCGCAGGCGCACCTGACACTCTCTGCACGTGCTCCGAACGTGGCGCACCTGGCGGGGCTGGAGTATGCGGCACACCTGGCGCACGCGGAGGCACGTGGCGCATCTGGCGCACCAAGCGCGCCTGGCACGCTCGGGCCCCAGGGGGGCCTGGCGCGTGTGGCGCGCCTGGCACGCCTGGCGCACCTCGCCCCAGCGTCGCGCACATGGGCTCGGTTTTGGCTCCCAATCGCCGTCCATCCAAAGATGACCGCTGAACATGGCTCTGGTGTAACTTATGTGTTGGGAGGGCGGGTGGGAGTGAGCCAGACGGCTTGCTATCTTGGAAGGTGTTTTGACCCCTTCCCCTACCCCCTCCACTGGACCTGGACGGGGAGGGCGGCGAGGCGCTGGAGCGTCCAAGATGGCCCAAGACGGCTCCAAGAGGGCCCCTGCGAGACCATGATGAGCTCCAAGATGGCTCAAGACAGCGCACGATGCCTCACGATGGCTCCCAAGATGCTCCAAGAAGTCTCAAGAACGTTCCAAGACGGCTCCAAGATGCCTCCGAGACCTCCAAGAAGGCCCCCAAGAAGCCCACATCTTTCAAACACCAAAGGGAAATCAACGAGTTTTGCTTTCTTGCTTTTTCGCTTCCGATGGCTATCCGAGGCCTCAAGATGGCTCCAAGAGGGCCCCAGAGGGCCCCAGGAGAGGCCCAAGAGAGCCCCAATACGGCCCCAAGAGCGCCCAAGAGCGCACCAAGAGGCGACTTTTGGGGCTCCCGAGGGGGGACCCAAATTGAAGCTTCCCTCTGTTTTGATGGATGTCCTCCAAGATGGCCCAACGAGCGCCCCTCAAGCTCCCAAGAGCGCCCCAATAGGGCCCCCAAAGGCGCCCAGACGGCCCCAAGAGGCGCCCAAGAGCGTCCAAGAGGCTCCCAAGAGACGCCGAAGAGTGCCGAAGAAGCTTCCCGAGGCACCCAAGACGCTCAAAGACGCACCAGGGGCCGCCAAGAGGCCCCAAGACGCCCCAAGAGGCCTCCACAAGGCTTCCAAGAGACATTCGAGGAGACTCCGAGAGTCATTCAAGAGGCCTCTGGCCTGTCTGCTCGCTCTCTGCCTCCTCCTCCTCCTCCTTCTCCTCCTCCTGCTTCTCCTTCTCCTCCTTCTTCTCCGTCTCCTCCTCCTACTCCTGCTCCTCCTCATCAGCAAATTAATCATCCTTCTCCCCCCTCCCTCATCCATCCTCCTCCTGCCTCGAGCGATGACGGCTGTCTCCCTCTTTGCTCCTACACTTCCCTGATCGTCTCAACTCACCTGGGCGTCGGTTATGGATGGGCTGGTTGGTATACGCGAAGCGTCAAGAATTTCCTCGAAGGAGTCCCAACGACACTTCGTTAAGCTGCGGGGAAGATAGTAAAACACCACTCGAACATATGCTTCATTGTCGATCATTCGCTTTGCACGCAAGATATTGGGGCCAATCGAAAGCGGAAAACAATAACACTTTACATCATCTTCATACGGTCACAAGGGCAACTTGAGTGAGATAACCTCCCGTGTGATCTACCAGGCGATCGCATGGTGCACCGGTACGCACTGAGTGACTTCAATCTGCTTCAGGATAGCCCTAGGATGCTTCGAAGGTGCTTTATTGCGGCCAGAACTCAGATAATAGCCCAACGGCTTCGAATCAGTGCCGACCACAGAGCAGGGGAAGACTGGCATGGCAATGGCTGGAGGCCGTCGGATATCCAGCACAGATACGTAATCAATCACGCAGTCATGCAGAGCAAATGCACAACCAGTGAATTTCCACTGAGACCTTCTATCGTCTGCGTGAACAGCGTTAACGCAAATTTTGAACATGCTGCGCTTTTTGCTTAGCCTGGAACCGTCTCAAACGTATGCCGTCAGCTCGGCGTCGGGGTACGCCTCGCCGAAGACGCGGCTGGCGACTCCGCGCCTGAGGCAACTCTTTCTCTGAATCCGCTCGCTTTAGATTTTGCGAGTGGGCCGAGTGGCCCCGCCCACCGGAGGGGAAACGTTAGGGGGGGATCGGTTCAGTGGTGGGAAAGATCGACCTGGAATCGGCGACTCGTCGCCGATAGATCCACGATAGGCCTCGGAAAAGAAATCCGCATTGTCCTGGGCGGGATGGGCTGTCAGGCCCCTACCGGCGATGAGTGTGCGATTGGGGATCGATGCGTCCCCCCCTGAACCTGTCCCCTCCCTGACGTTGCCCCTGACCCCCGGACCCCTCCCGGTGTCCACTCTGCCCGGCGCTGCGACGCGGATCCAGGCCGTGGTGACGAGAAGCCTCCAGGAGGCCCACGACGGACGCAGAACGGCAAGGACCCTCGAGCTCCTTCTCTGAGCGCTGGCAGGCGGGCGCCCAGACGCGGACGCAGGCGGGCGCCCTGCGCAGATGCGGCGGCACATCTCCTGACACGACGGCGAGGGCGACTGCTTCTGCCACCGCCGATGCCGTCCATTTTTGGAACGCCCTGCGCCGCCCGGGGCTCTCGAGGGCCGCCGGAGGCCGGAAGCCTTCGTCCTTGAGCGCCCCCGCGCGCGCTGCCGTGACGACCTGCCCTTGGCGTGGGGCCCGGGGTAAGACGAAGCCAGGACGGGGGCACCATCGGATCGAGACCATCCAATCTGAGATCTCTGAGATCTGGCGGTCTTGCATGGGCCCAGACCTCCGGCAGCTCCAATCTCGTCGATGCGTGGGCCCCGGAGACCTGGACCACTTCCCCGGGGGCCGGTTGTCGTCCCGAGTCGTTTTGTTGCCGGTCTCGAGGTCCAGCGAGGGCCCCCGGAGGCCGACAGCGGCCAAACGCCGGCCGTCCTTATCTTTTTTCGGAGCGTCGGATCTCTGGGTCCTCCTCCGCCTCCCTCCTCCTCCTCCTGCTCCGCCTCCTCCTCCTCACTGCTCCTCCTCCTCCTCCTCCTCCTCCTCCTCCACCTCCTCCTCCTCCTCCTCCGCCTCCTCCTCCGCCTCCCTCTCCACCTCCTCCTCCTTCCTCCTCCTCCTCCTCCTCCTCACTGCTCCTCCTCCTCCTCCTCCTCCTCCTCCTCCTCCTCCTCCTCCTCACTGCTCCTCCTCCTCCTCTCCTCCTGCTCCTCCTCCTCCTACTCCTCCTCCTCCTCCTCCTCCTCCTCCTCCTCCTCACTGCTCCTCCTCCTCCTCCTCCTCCTCCTCCTGCTCCTCCTCCTCCTCCTCCTCCTCCTCCCTCCTCCCTCCTCCTCCTCCTCCTCCCTCCTCCCTCCTCTCCTCCCTCCTCCCTCCTCCCTCCTCCAGGCCATTCAGCCCAGGCCTACCTCTTCCCTCCTCTCCCTCTCTAAGCTTCATTTCCTTCGCTTCCCCCCCCCACAGGCCATGATGCGCGAGCTCAGCACCCTGGGCAACGCCGACGCAGACGAGGACATGCCCGCTGCTGAAGCGGCTCCGGGGAGGCACCTAGATGTGCTTCGCATTCTGCCACCAGACTTTCATAGCGCCTGGCCCTTTTGGGAGCACTTGGCTGAGCGGCTCCTCCTGGCCCACCAGCAAGTCTACCGCTTTCTCAGCGGCGGCTCGAGGCGCCACGCTCTTTTACTGTCTCCTACCACTGTGTACCAGCCTGCCTCGGTACCCCAGTGGCAAGCTACATGGCAGCTCGAGGGCGGGCCGCCTGCTATGCCACACGCCCGCGCTACCGTAGGCCCCGAGCTCCACATGGACTTGCCCGATGTCGCTAATCACACAGTCGAGCGGTGGTATGGGCGCTGGTGCGAGGCCAACTCTCCCAACTACCTCCACATCTATCCTCACTGCGCAGCGGGTGAAGGCCCCTATGCTGCCCGTTTCTCACCCGCTATCGGTTTGGTCACTGTCTACGTGCCCAACCAGATTTTTCTGGACCTCCTCCACACGGGGGCCTGGGACCAGCCTTCTCTCACCCCTCAGCGTCTTTTGGAGGATGCAGCGGCTGGCAGCCCCATCCTAATAGACTTCCAGGCCATGATCCTGGTGCGGCCATTTAGCCTCCCATTGTCCTACCTCTCCCGAATCCTCCGCCTCCCTGAACCCTAGCCCCTCAGGTCATGCCGACCCCAGATGCGCAGCACCTGCCGCAGTTCGAGCACGGCGACGTCCGCTGTGCCCCCACTGAGGCCGTGCCACCACCGCCTACAGTCGTACAGTGGCTGGTAGTGATCACGGCAAGCCATATTCCGCTCTGGTCTCCACTGCCCATCAATGTAGGGCTCCTAATGGAGCAATTTCACGGGCAGGAGACCCGGCTGCCATCCTCTGTGGAGAGGCCGCGCTATTTTCACCTCCCCATTCTACAGGAGATCGATGCACTGCCCATTTTATTCGGCACGGGCATACCTTATCGCACCGGCCTTTCGCTGCGGGTCAACATGCGCAGCGGAACCATCCTCATCCCAATCGACTCCGCACCGGGCCAAGCATGCATCAGTCGGCCCATTAGGAGGGTCCTCCTCACCCAGGCGCACGCATAAGCTAGCTAGGTTTCACTCATATTTGGCCGTTGGCTTATGGGCTATTTCTCTTCGCTCCCTTCGCACTCCCCCCTTCTCTCAGCGCGCGCAACGCAGCCATGGCGGCCAGGCTTCCTGCGGGCGGGCTCGCGACGGCGGCGACGGAGGGGACCGCGCCCCCGCCTGGGGCCGCAGCCGAGCCCGGCAGGGCGCCGCCCAACACGCTGGAGCTCTTCGGCCTATCAGGCGATACGCAATCTGGCTCGGCATGGCAGGGCTCCCAGTACACGGCCGCCACCCGCGTGTTCAAAAAATGGTGGCCAGCCACGTACCCTGGCGAGTGGAAGATGCCCAACGGCATGCTCTACCCGTTCGTGTGGAAGCTCAAGTCGGTCGACATCATCGCTGGCCAGGTCGTCGAAACTTGGGATTGGGAGTGGATAGAGGCTCCAGGCTTGGCGACCATCGCAGAGGTCGAGACCATGCTGCTGGACCACTTCAACCAGCAGCAGGCCGCCGCGCAGGAGGCCCAGGCGCGAGCGGCGGCGGCCGCGGCCGCCCGCGCGGCCGCCGAGAGGGCCCCTGCGCCTACGCCGGTGCCCACGCCCAAGCAGCCGTCCAACGCGTCGCCCTTCGGTGCTTGAGCGGGCCTTAGTGCGTGCTGCCTCCCAGTCGGCGCCATCCCAGGTCGACACGGGCGACCTCGGCGCAACCAATAATGCGCCCTCATAGGTGGTGGGCTAGCCTAATACCCTAGTCTCTGTTCATCTCGGCTGCCCACCACCTAGACAGCCCTAGCCAGCCACACGAGCCGAATATTTCTACGCGCTGGGGAGCCGTGCCGTTCCAATTTAAGGTCGGCTGAGCCGTCCTGCAGTCCCGTCGCAGCGGGCCCTTCAGTTCTATCATCTTTCTGCCCCATCCCAAGGGCCCGCTGCATGAGTCGCCCACCGCCACGCGCGGGCTCTGAGCCTTTTTTGTAGGGGCGCCTGCGCTCTTCGACCCCCTCTGTGAGAGTTCGATCATCGAGGGTGTTCGAGAGCTGACAGGCTCCGCCGTGGCCGTGCACTTTCACAGGGCACGTCCATATTGTCTCACCGCTACCAGTCTAGCCTCAAGTTGAGGCCTCGGCGAGTGCTCTTGGGGATCCCGCTTCTTCCTCCTTATGCCTCTCTCCGCACATGCCCCAGCGCTAGCCGCAGGCCCTCAACACGCGCAACTAGACCCCTGCTGGCACCTCCGCCACATGCAGGGACAGACTAATGTAGGCGGCTAGCCTGCACCAGTCTCTAGCTTCACACCTCTCCGCCGCACGAGTGCGGCCAACGCGACACTTTTAAGCAGCCCCGCTACCAGAAGAGCGGTCGGCTCAACGCTCACAGCTCAATGGCAAGCAAGTGGCCCCGCGCAGCCAAGTGCCTTCGGGGACCCCGCTCCTTCCTCTTATAGCCTCCTCCTTTCACACACCCCGCTAGCCACGCGGCCTGCGCTCGCTTGCAGGCGATAGCCACTTGCTCCTGGGACGATGCCCAGATAAGCCGCAAGCCTTACTAGTCTCTAGACCCCCATGGGCACGGCCGCCCATGTCGGGAAGCACTGATGTAGGCGGCACGCCAGCACCAGTACTCTTATATATACCGCCGCGCTAGTGCGGCCTGCGTCGCCCCTACATTTGGGCCTGGCGGCGCTCTCACAGCGAGCCACTGGCTCCAGCGAGCAAGCGCGAGCCTACGTCCAGGCCGCCAGCCTCTGTCACAATTCGCTGACTCGCCCCAGGCTGAGTCTGGGCCACAGGCCCCCCATACCTTAGGCGGCGTGGGGCCCCGAGCCACCACCCCAGCCTCGCCGCGCTGGTAGCCAGCACCTTCGCCAGCTACCTTGCTGAATGGCCTCACTCCAGCAGGGCTGCCCCTGCCTGGCCGCACAGCAGTACGCCGTGCGCTGATGGCAGCATCTCATCCCTCTCCCTTCCCTTCATTCTTTCCCTCCCTTCGTATCGCGAATAGATGCTGCCTCAGCACCTCCCTCCTGCCGAGTATCTCTCGGCTAATGCTGCCCATCAGAGGTGCGCACCTCTGCGGACAGCTACCGCGCCTTAGTGCTTCTTGGCTGTGCAAGATACTCCTTCTCCTTCCCTCGAGTTCCTCCCTCCCCCTAGGAAGCCAAGTACAGCACAGGCGTTCTCTTACCTGCCCCCCTTACCGGTCACGTGCGTTTCCGATGGGGCTTCCTAGGTCTCTAGGCGGCAATGCCAGCCTCTCCCTCCTGGTCCGCTCCGACACGGCCGCCCTACAGCGCGGCACTGCCATTTTGGCCCTCTTCCTACTCATCCCGCTCATATCCATGGCTAAGCCATGCTCCCAGGTGGCCGTTCCTGAGGCCAGCTGTGCTGCTCTTCGGTCTTTCAGCGCTGCCCGCATAGGGCAACGCCTAGCTGGCGCGCTTAGTGACTCTCGCACGGCACCGATCCCTTCTCTTCCTCTTTTTCCCCCTCCCTCCCCTTCGGTGCCAATACCTCCCCCGCCCAACATGCAGGTCCAATGGCGAAGAATCGCTTTTGCTTGCGGACGGACCAGGAGCGGAGATCCTTTGTAGTGCCCGCTAGGCGGGCTCTGTCTGCCGCCTAGCCGACCTGCGGCCGCCCCGCTCAAGCTACTTGCAACGAGCTAAGTGCAGTCAAAGCCTCCCTCCTCCCTCCTCCCTCCTCCCTCCTCCCTCCTCCCTCCTCCCTCTCCTCCTCCTCCTCCTCCTCCTCCTCCTCCTCCTCCTCCTCCTCCTCCTCCTCCTCCTCCTCCTCCTCCTCCTCCTCCCCCTGCTCCTCACTGGAGCGTCGGAGCGTCGGATCTGTGGGGAGGATGCGCTGGGCGCTGCAGGCGTTCCAGAGCGCTCCAGAACGCTCCGGGACCGCTCCAGGACGCTCTGGAAGGATCTCTCCTGGCCCTGGGCGGAAGTCGGGCATGTCCTCCTAGAGGCGGACCTTCGAAGACAAAGGATCCACCGAGACTCAAAGAGAGTCAGGGGAGCACGACAAATCGCCCCGAGACTTTTTTTTTTTTTATTCGTGAACGCTCCTCCTGTCGAGGGACCTGCCTGGTTTCACCCTGGGCCCGCAAGGCCGCACCGCTCTCGACCTCACCCCAAGGCCTGCGGCGCGGTTCTGGGAGGCCAGGCCGAAGCAAACGCGGACGGCACGATCTTTTCGCGGCGCCGAGTCGGAGTGCTCATCCTCGACATCGCCGGGGAGGAGGAGGAGGAGGAGGAGGAGGAGGAGGAGGAGGAGGAGGAGGAGGAGGAAGGAGGAGGAGGAGGAGGCACAAGAGCTCGGGGAACAAAGCATTGCATGAGCACAGAACTTTCGGCGGAGCGCGCTACGGACAGGCTCCAGCGCCGATCCGAGAGATCCGCGCGGACCTCCGAAATCCTATCATGTCTATGCTACTAAGTGGGCGATTTCGGAAACCCTGAATCCAATCATGTCTTCATCTCTTGGGGGCACATCTGTTCCTTCCGCCGCCTTCCGCCGAACTTCCGTCGGCTTCCGCCGACAGACGCGGCCTCGTTTTACTTCCGTTGACCTTCCGCCGCCCTTCCGCCGCATTCCGCCGAGGAAGAGATGACAACTCCTTTGGTCCTCGAAGGAAAGGCAGTTCTTGGAATGCCTTAAGTGTCCCCCGAAGAACTGCAGTAGGCACATGGGATGATACATCTTGCTACAAGAAATCTATAGACACGTGTCCCATCGAACCATGAGCTTCACGAGGTGCCCCACGGCTTCCATGAGCCCCCAGAGCCATCGGGCGGTCTGGGAAGCCTCCGTGGAACATCTGCTGGCCGGCCAGTTTCTTATCCGGTGTGCCTGGTTTGCTTGCAGTCCCCGCAGTCCGAAGACATCCAGCCGCTCCAATTTTTTCGATGCGAAAGCCCTGGAGGTCTGGACCACTTCCTCAGGGCCGGCTTGTCGTCCCGAGTTGTTATTTGACGGTCCCGAAGCCCAGCGAGGGCCCCTGGAGGCCGACACGGCCAAAAGCCAGCCGCCCTCATTTTTTGTCGGAGCGTCGGATCTCTGCGTCCTCCTCCTCCTCCGCCTCCTCCGCCTCCTCCTCCTCCTCATCCTCCTCCTCCTCCTCCTCCTCCTCCTCCTTCGGCGCCACGACCAAAACCGTGGCGGCCGCTTGTGCCTCGGCCTGGCCCTCCAGGGCCTGGCCTTGGGCCCCCGGGGACGGCGTCGAGAGCGGTGTGGCCTGGCGGGCCCAGAGCCGAGGCATGGCATGGCCAGCCCGCTGCTTATTATCTGGCGCGCCTGCCCAGACCCCCGACGTCATGATTTTCTCATCACGTCGACCCCCAAAGGTCTCGACCCCTTCCCCAGGACCGGCTCTTCCTCCCCGGTCACCTTTGGACGGCCCTGAGGCCCGATGTAGGGGCCCCCAAAGGCCGAACATAGCGACACACCTTCCGTCGTGTTTTTTTCGCAGCCCGCGGGGGTCTGGGGAGGAGGAGGAGGAGGAGAAGGAGGAGGAGGAGGAGGAGGAGGAGGAGAAGGAGGAGGAGAAGGAGGAGGAGAAGGAGGAGGAGGAGCAGGAGGAGAAGGAAGGAGGAGTGGGAGGATGAGGAGAGGGTGAGGAGGAGGAGGAGGAGAAGGGGGAGAGGGCGGAGGAGGAGGAGGGGGAGGAGGGGGAGGAGGAGGAGTAGGGGGAGGATGGGGGAGGGGGGAGGAGGGGGAGGAGGGGAGAGCGGGAGGAGAGAGGAGGAAGAGGAGGCTGGAGGAGGAGGAGGCGGAGGCGGGGAGGAGGGTGAGGGAGGGAGGAGGAGGAGGAGGGAGAGGAGGAGGAGGAGGTGAGGGAGGAGGAGGGGAGGAGGAGGGGCGGAGGAGGAGGAGGTGGGGAGGAGGAGGGACGAGGCGGAGGAGGAGGGGCGGAGCAGGAGAGGAGGAGGAGGAGGAGGGAGGAGGAGGAGGAGGAGGAGGAGGAGGAGGAGAAGGGGGGAGGGAGCGGCGAAGGAGGAGGATGAGGAGGATGAGGAGGAGGAGGAGGAGGAGGAGGGGAGGAGGAGGAGGAGGAGAAGGAGGAGGAGGAGGCGGAGGAGGGAGGAGGAGGAGGAGGAGGAGGAGGACTGGGAGGAGGGTGAGGAGAAGGAGGAGGGGGAGGAGGGGTGGGAGGATGAGGAGGGTGAGGAGGAGGGGGAGGAGGAGGAGGGTGAGGAGGAGGAGGAGGAGGAGGAGGAGGAGGAGGAGGAGGAAGAGGAGGAGGAGGAGGAGGAGGAGGAGGAGGCGGAGGAGGGGGAGGTGGCTTGCTTGCAGCCCCCGCGGCCTGCGCGTGGCCCGCACCCGCAAAAAGAGGCCCCTCTCCCTCGGCGGCGCCCGGGCTGCCTGCCCAGCCACGGCCCTGCGGCACGCCGAGGGCGGCGGGCGCGGCGAACCTCTGGAGCTACTCTCCTGCAAACAGGGCGGGTGCGCAGGGGAGGATTGCACGCCACCGAGGGAGAGAGACTCTGAGATCCTGGCGGCTCCATTTTTTCGAGCCGGGCGTGTTCGGTCCGTTTCGAGCCCCGGGGCCCTTCCCAATTGATCCGGCTCGAAAAATGACGCAGAAAGATGGGGTCCGGGGGTCCAGTCGTGATTTTCTGCGATGATGCATTTTTTTGTAACGTCGGATCTCAGGGGAGAGAAAGGAGTCCGACGATTCACAGAAAAAACTCAGGGAAAGCCCATCGAAGAGGAACCTTCGTGTCACAACAACACGGCCTCTGGACGACCGCACTGTGAGCCAGTGACAGGGCCACCCCTAGGAAAAAAGCTCGCCGTCTGCGCCAACCTCGGGCGGGTGCGCAGTCGAGGAGGGTAAGACGAAGCCAGAACGAGGACCAAATCGGGTGAGGAGAAATCGAGAATTTCTGAGATCCAGCGGCTCTCCCTGAGATCCGACATTGCAGAAAAAATGCGACATCGCAGAACATCGCGACCGGACCCTCGGACCCTATCTTTTTGCATCATTTCGAGCCGAATCGATCTGATCTGTGAGGGTCCTGGGGCACGAAATCGAGCGAAAACGCCCAGCTCGAATAGTTGAGTCGCCAGGATCTCAGGGTCCGGCGGCTCTGGAGGATGTCTCGGGCGCCGCGGCCTTCTCAGAGCGTACTGGAGCACTTTGAGAGCGCTCCGGCGGAGCGCTGTGGAAGGGATGCCTCCTCGTCCTAGCCCCGCCCGAGAGGGGTCGGCAGAAAGTGCGACGAGGAAGGGGTCATCTCTCGACGTCGCCCTCCTCCGCCTCCTCCTCCGCCTCCTCCTCCTCCTCCGCCTCCTCCTCCGCCTCCGCGTCCGCCTCCTCCTCCGCCTCCTCCTCCTGCTCTTCCTCCTCCTCCTGCTCTGCCTCCTCCGCCTCCTCCGCCCCCTCGTCCGCCTCCTCCGCCTCCTCGTCCGCCTCCTCGTCCGCCTCCTCCTCCTCCTCCGCCTCCTCCTCCTCCTGGGCCCCAGAAGCCTGGCGCTCTGATCTTGTCGATGCGTGGGACCTCAGACGAGAACACGTCGGTGGCCGTGTAGAACGCCGTGCGAAAGCTGAGACCCGTTGAAGCACGCCTTGCCTGGCACAAACTCTGAACCAGCAGCGCCTTCTCGACGCCGATTCTTGATGTATCCGCGCGCTCCCGGCCCCTTCCCCACAGCCAGCTTTTCATCCCGAGTCCTCCTCGGACGGTCCCAGGCCCCGAAACCGGCACCCCGGGGCTGAGCATGACGACGACAAAAAACTGGCCACCTCTGTTTTTCCGAGGCGCCAGCTGCCTGGGCTCCTGCCCCTCCTTCTCCCCCCCCCTGTGCGGCGACCCTGTGGACGTGCAACACGCTGAAGGGATTGGGGGATCCAGGGGGGAGGAGACGACGTGGCAACGTTTCGGAGGAGGCGGGGGATTTCACTCGGGAAATGGTTTCAGGAGAGCGAGGAGGAGGAGGTGGATGCGAATGGGCGCTGCCGTTTCCTAGAACCAATTACCAAGCCGATGCCGAACGTGCAATGCGACCTTCTGCGGGAATATGTAGGAAGTTCTTTCCTGGCGCGCTCGCCAACGACAGCCATTGAATGCCATGATATTTGCAAAATCCTGGGACCTCTTCTGGACCACTGACGCTTGGATTCATATGTTACGGGAAGCTCTAGCTGT